>CM042150.1:4470820-4485820 GCA_023376005.1 Doryteuthis pealeii
ACAAATCAGGAAGAGAATCAATAAGGTCATTCTTGCAAGAACCATTAGCGATGAATAAATTTTCTACTCAAAGATTCACAAGTCGACCCATTGGACTTTTAAAAACACCAATAATAATTATCCTATTTGTTAGATACGCAAAGATATAATCGCCAAGATTGCACTCACTGACCGCAATAACAGCAACTGTCGATTTAAATACAGATCTAGAAAAGTATAAATAATGTGATATTGATCTATTGATCAAAATAAATCGATATTTCGATAATCAAACTTCACTGTACCTATAATCAGTGGAGACCAACAGTGTAGTACTGATAGATATCAACTAATATTAGTTTGCTCTTGTTTCTTGCCCTTTTTAGTGTGATCAGATGCGGACTATGCTTATGACCTTGCACTTCTTGCAGATACACCATCAAAGGCTGAATCACTGCTACATAGCTTAGAGGAGGCAGCAAAGAATATATGCCTCTATGTGAACTCCGGTAAAACATGAGTTTCAAAAATAAAGGAAACATCTCCACACTCAACGGCACGCCTCTTAAGCCAGTAGAGCAATTCACGTACCTGGGTGGTAATATCTCCTCCACAGAGAGCGATGTCAATACACGGATAGCAAAGGCATAGTCGGCCACAAATAGTTTATCAGTCATATGGAGGTCCGATCTCCCTGATAAGCTGAAGCGACAGTTCTTCCAGGCTGTGGTTGTGTCGGTGCTGCTATATGGCTGCACACCTGGACCCTAACAAAGCGTCTTGAGAATAAGCTAGATGGGAGCTGCACAAGAGTGCTGCGTGCAGTCTTGAATAAGTCGTGGAAACAGCACCCCACAAGGACACAGCTGTACGGTCACCTGCCCCCCATCTCACAAACTATCCGAATGAGACGGACACGGCATGCAGGACACTGCTGGAGAAGCAATGATGAACTCATAAGCGATGTTCTCCTGTGGAAGCCAACACATGGGCATGCAAGTGTGGGGCGCCCAGCAAGACCTACATTGACCAGTTATGTGAAGATGCTGGCTGCTCCGCAGAGAAGCTCCCAAGTGTAATGAATGATAGGGAGGGTTGGCGAAAGATTGTCATGGATACCCGTGCTTCATGCGTGATGTAGACCAATGGTAGTAGGTACCTAGAAAGGAGTCGAATTTTCTAACATTAGTTCAGTGTGATGAAGTAGCAGGCAACTAGTAGGAGTCGAATTTTCTATACTATCGGGTTGGTAATTATTTTGCTTTTGTTCATTTCGTTAGAGCAAATCAGTACAATTCAAACACGTTCGTGAGAGACCCACCTAATCGATTTCCACACTTTTCCGAGCCTTTTGAGTCGACGAACGATGCTTGAATGGTTCACATTCTTTTTGTCAAGCTTTCGCCACTTTCACAACTGCCAAAAATGCCTGGTCGTTGAAATTTGATGGTCGACCCCTTGCTTCTTCATCTGCAAGATTTTCTCAACAAATTCTATTCATCGGTAAAAATTCGGACGCGTTCAGCTTGTTGTTATTGGAGAGTTTGTGGGGTACCCACCCAGAAAATCCCCATACTTTTCCGAACTTTTTGGAATAATGAACGATGGTCAAATGGTTCACATTGAAGTATTCGGCCAACATTCTCATTGTCCAGCTTTTAGCCTCTTCCACGACTGCCAAAAGTCCCTGGTCGTTGTAATCTAATGGTCAACCTTTTCCTTCTTCATATGCGAATCTGTATTGCCTGATTTAAACTTCCTGAATAATCTTTCAATTTTGCTTTTGCGGATTGTGCCTTCACTATGAAATAATAATGTTGATTATTATTCCCAATTAATCTACAAATAACAAATATGCTATAATTAAATTAATACAGTAATATCAGGGGGGGGGTAGAACGTCAGAACGGATTTGCCATTAATATAGATTTTTATATTAAATATATAAATAGACATATACTAATACGGAGATATCAAAAAGTACAAAGAAATATATCTTGTACCTATCAAAATCTATTGACCGATGCAGTAGTACATATATGGTACAGTGCACAAGACCCAATGATAATTTGAAACTTAATGACCTCTCTATATGCTCCTCATAATATTTTCTTAATTATTTTAATTTGTCAATAATTGATATGGAGGGTTTAAATTAAGAGTTATTCTTTCTTTAGATTGGTTGCCAATCATAATCGATTGATAGAGTTCAACGATTCATGTTATGTTACTCTTTGTAGCGGCGAGAAATGATAAAAATCGATGGAATGAATTAGACTATATATATATATATATATATATATATATATATATATAATGAGTCAGATAAACCTACTAAAGGTTTGCTTAATGCTCTTCAGGGCTAAGATCTGACTCTTAGTCGGATCTTAGCCCTAAAGAGCATTAAGCGAAACTTTTCGTAGGTTTATCTGACTCATTAGATTTATCTTTATTATTTGCTCTACTTAGGTATTGAGCACTTTTTACTTATTAGCTTTAGTTTTCTGGTGGTTTTGTATGAATATATATATATATATAAATTGTTTTTTTTTTTTTTTGCCAAATATTGTACCAATAGATTATTTTTGGTTGGTACGATTATCTTGGTCTTTTCTCTTTTTTTTCCAAAATTTTTTCTCCCCGGGTGATGTTTGGTAGTATATCTTTACAATTAAACTATCTGCTGTTTTTTTCTCAACGCGAGGATTTACCAACAAGTTTGGTATATATATATATATATATATATATATATATATATATACTGATATTTAACAGGTAACAGAAATTAAATTTCTTAGATGAAGCAACGTAAATTATTCTAGTTATCTTACTGGTATTTCTTTCCGTCTAACCTTAAATGAATTATATTTCATATTTTATATACTGACAAACTGTCTCTTTACATAGACGGAATGTATAGTATTCCTGTGGCGTATACCATTCTTAACCTTATAATATCGTAGTGTACTTATCTTTTCTGTAGGGGACGTATTTCTCCTTACTTTCTTCATGGCTAGGTCTGTCTATCTAGCAGAGTATCTCTTCTCAATTTTGGGCTCTCTTCAGATGTTTACGACTGTCTTCTTAAGATATGAGTTGTCTGAGACGTCTTGCGCTGTCGTTTGTTTTTAGAGACAACTCAAGACGCTTCTTTAGTGAATTCACTTTTTTTTTATTTTTTCTTGGATCCGGATCACTAAACCACGCGTGTGTAAGAGTCGAACTAACCACGCCTTCCTTGTTCGGTGGCTAACTAGAAACTGACTATCTAACTAACTATCTCACGCTTGCCTGTCAAAAGAGTAAGTGATGTGGTCAAACTAAAGTTACAAGACGTCCGTCAAAATCTCTGTTTAAGTTTGAATTCAAATAAGTTGTCAACACTAACCGTGTATAATTGATATTATACCCATTAATTATGCAACAAACTGTTGTGCATTACGTCTATGTTTTAATTCTGAATAATATATTATCATATAATATCATGTAACTAGTAATAATTATCAGCAATCAATTATAGCATCAAGTAACTATGATCAATAGAAATAATTTACATTTATATGGCATCAAGTATTCCTATCAAATGGCATAATTATCAAACAGATATATTTAACCGATAGTTTGGACCAAAACTTCGCACCAAAGTGAATCTGAGAGTAATATTAATGAATGGGTACTCCATCTACGCCACCAACTGCAGGTTAGTGTCATACATAGAACACTACTCTTTGCGGTCATACTAGGAATATACCAAAGCTTATTGATATTATTCTAAAATCCTGGGCTTCAGGTTGTAATGAAGAATTCCTTTCTTAGAAAACCAGCATTTGGATCCCTATTTATTCTTCATTCCCAAAACATTGACGAGGGTCACGTGTGGCTAATGCGTAACTATCTCAGCCACTAGATTATTACTGATTGATTTATGGAGAGCGATAGATTAAGAGATGTATTGACCCGTTAAATGATCGATAGATATGAATGAGTCGATGGCAGTTAAATAGACAGAACAGAAAATGGCGGAGAGATTTAACTTGATTGTATGCAATTTGGCAAAAGGTCAAAACTTATGGAGAATTCAATAAAGATCGAATTCATTTGAAGTGACTTCTAATCGAAATCACAAATAAAAGATCGAATTCATTTTAGGTTTATAGCCAACACACAAACATATATACTTTCTGGGTTTTGTATAATCTATACATATATAAAGGGCAGTTGTGTGTATGTATGTCTAGCTGTAACTACGAAAATAAAACAATTAACGACAAAGTATATATACACATTTACTATCACCAGATCTTGCTTACTGAGCGAGAATAATAAAGATTGACTTATATTGTGAGGATAATAACAAAAAAATTAAATAGTAACAGCATGGATTTCTGTTTTTTTTCTGAAGTCCAACCAGGCCGGATCAGCGAAAGGTTTTTTTTTACATAGGGATCTTTATGGGACATCCTGTGAGAATCCAACTCATGATTCAATAATAATGGATTTACGGGACTAACTTTTAGTCCCACCTACCCAGACGACGCCGGGTAGCCACTTCTAGTAATTTAGAAAGCCTTTCAATTTACATGGCCATAAAGGTATGAATTTCCTACTGTTGTAATTATCCAATATACATGCTTGCTAACCTCGAATCCCAACTTTTTTATATAGACTAACAAGAATATGCGTCCTCCAGGCGTAAGTATTTAAGTTTTAATGTAATGAAATACATCAAATAGAAAAACTAACGAAATTAATTAAAATATATCAATATATAACACTTATTTTAACCATATTATAATTATTTTCTATATAAAATCATCCAGAGAATTGATTTTAATATTTTGGAGAATAAAACAATAAAATTAGAGAACATTTATTTATCAAACCTGGTTTCGTTAAAACCAGTATGCAAATTAACCACACCATATATTATGGAAATGTTTATTTCTTAGTATAAGACATATTGCAGTAATTTAAACGCTCGAATAACTGTTTTGAGGCAAGTCTAACTCAGATTTCCAAAGATATATCGTTAATAAATAAGAACTATTCTGTGTATTAATGATCTTGACTATAAATTAAATACTCATTGATCAACTTACAAAATTTGTGATGGAATTCTGACGTAAGTAGTGATGTAGTTTCGATTACAGACAGACACGGAATCTCCATTTTAATCATATATATATATATATATATATATATATATATATATATATATATATATTCAGTGGTACCTTGACATTAGGGGTTTATTTCGTTCTGCTCGTGACTCAATTTCATTATATTACAAATTAATTTTCCCCATTGAAATAAGTTGTAATGCCATTAATCCTTTGCAGACCCCCCCCCCAGGATTTTTAAAAAATAAGAAATTAGCACTTTATAGTATAATAAGATCATAAAATAGAATATCATAAATCATGTGCTGTAGTGTATTTTAATGTTTTTTTTTGTTTTTTTCATAAATAATATTTTTCTTTGGCGGAATAGATTTGGAAATTTTAACTTATTAAAATAAGCGTATCTAAAGTTTACTCGTACCTCAAATGTTAGCTTACAACACGTATAAATCGACCGAGCTACAGTATGTGGGTACAAAGTCATCGGTGACCGTCAGATTTATACAAAGAGGAACAACGTAGTGAGGATCTTTTTTTGTCCCGTGTAATCGTTTGGTGTCATTTATTTTGATTAGGTTTTGAAATTGTTAGTTTTAATTTGAGCTAGCAGGGATTTGTTTTCGTGCCTTATATATAAAAGAATTACTGGTATTTACACACACGGCACTATATATATATATATATATATATATATATATATCGAGTTCATCTGTACTTCTCCATTGGACATATTAGTGTGGGTCGTCCAGCAAGGACATACTTATACCAGCTCTGTGCAGATATTGGATGCTGCGCGGAAGACCTACCAAGGACAATGAGTGACAGGAATGGCTGGCGATAGGTTGTCATGAATATCCGTGCCACCAGCATGACATGATGATGATGATGATGATGATGATGATATATGTATATTTAGAGAGAGAGAGGGGGGGGAAAGAAGGAGTGATTAATGAAATTAAATATATATTCAGCAAAGAAATTTGAAATAGTGTGTCGGTTGAATCAACAGACCTTAAAGTCATCAGAAATGTTCCTTTTAAGGGCATGGACTATGACATATCGTCACGTTCATTGAGATTATTGTGCACTCATTTCCATAACGTGTATCAGTTTTCCAATGTATAGCAAGTGCCTGTCAAACTTTTTTACTATCACCTGTTAGGTTTATAACAAGTTAAATTTAACACCCATCTTTTTTTATTAATGTTCTTTCAGCGAGTGCGATTTCACGTGACTCATTTCAAATTGAAATGTTTTAGAATCATTTTCGAAGAGCAACGTCAATAAGTTCACCCTTTTCATCGAACGCTAAACATATTCTATGAGCTTTTTTTTTTTTACGCTTTTTTTTTCGAGTTAACATTTCTAAAGAAGACGAGCGCACATGTTCAGGTTTAGCGCTAACACGTTGACGGAATTGATTCATACTTTAGGTTTACGCTTTTTGAAACATTTTCTACAAGGAAATCATCTTTCGTAATGTGAAATTGATGGCGGGTTGTTGTTATTGAAAGAGTTAATCCCTTGAAAAGTGAGTAAGATTTGCGTCATATTAGATATAATTGATTAAATAGTTGGTTTTAACGGCATCTAAACCCGTCTATGGTTATCTTATGCCTAGATGATAGGGAATCACTTGCATTGTACGTATCTATTTATATTTTCGCGTGGTTGTTTAAGACATTATTTATTCATCTTTTTAATGTTTCGATATGTAAAAATAATCATGAAAACTTTTCTAATGCTTACTTTGGTTGATTGGTTGGATTTTACGCCATGTCAACCTTTATTGGGTTATTTTATGCCACAGACGTTTTATTCCTTCTTAATGGATACTCAATTTTCTAACACATTTTAAAACTTATCTTTATTATTTAAACTGTAGATGGGACATTAACAGGTACTCCAACTCCGGGTCAGAGTAGACCTCCTGTGAATAATGGTGATGAAGGAGAACTCCACATTTCCCGAGCTCCAGAACTGGAACTTCCCCATCAGATAGATTTAACGTCACACCCTGGTTATGAAGACCCCGACTTCTAGCACATATATGATAAAAAGGGTTGGGGATTGCCATAGGTACAATAGGTTGGGACAATCATATAGGTTCCAGAGATTGACGTGACCACCAACTGGTCGGAGGGGGGGGGCTCTCTGACTACTCGTCTAGCCTAAGTAAGGGCCAAAGTGGAGTGTTGCATATCATGGACTGCTCAGCTACCAGGATTCTGTCTTTAATCAACGGTTAACAGGTGTCCCCTTTGGGGTATTTTACCCCTCTGAAGAGGTGCAGTCGGTGTACTCTTCTGCCCCACGTGACGTTCTATAGTACTGATCATGTGTACGTTTATAATTGTTGGTATACTTTTAATTCTCTTTTAACAAAATATCTTTCATATTGACATTTCTAAATATATTCGTCTTATTTTACGTTAGAGAATTGCGTTCATTGTACATTTATATCTAGATTTTTGTGTATTTGTTCTTAAAGAGATATTTTTGTGCTTAGTTATATAGTATCAAGTATTTCTATATACTAAAATAATTTGTACATAGTTGTATGGTGTCAAGTATTCCTAGCTAATACTAATAATAGCATAGTTTTAAGTAATTATTTCTATTTAAGAATAGCAATTTGTTTTCACATAGATATGTAATATCAAGTAACTAATAATAATACTTAGCAAAAAATTATAGCATCAAGTATCTATGATCAATACAACTAATTTACAGTTATATATGTTGAATTATCTTGGTGTATATATAAGCAAAATCGCCACTTCTGTTTATCGATTCAACGCAGCAGCAGCAACAGCAAGTTTCCAGAAAAAAATAGCCAATGGGAGGACAGGGCAAGAAAGAATTTAAGAGTTTCCACTGTGCTCAACACCCCTTACTGGGAACATTCTAACAGAAAGTATCATCCTTGGATTAGCAGATTTTTCCATCTCATTATATTACATAAGTTATTTTAGCCTTGTAAAAGCAACCCATCTAGAAGAAGGAAAACACCTGAATTTAAATCTGGAGAGAGCGTAGATGTATTAACTCCATTCCACAAAAACTCCACAAGAAAAGAAATGGAAAGGAAATCAGCAGATTGCTGTCTTCATCGTCACATGATACACCGAGGTAAAAGTGTACGATCTGTAGATGAGCCTTAGAATACGCTAACTGTATTTTGTGCCGAGGGGGTACAAACCCCTATAAAAAGGGGTGTCCTGGGTATGACAATAAACTGCATCTATTGGTGAGGTTCCAGTTCTGAAGATCTTGGGAGTGTGTAGAACTCTTCATTGTCATTAGTTCCAGTACACTCTGACCCGGGGTGGTAGTACCTGATATGGTCCCATCTATGGGTCAAATTGGTATGCTTAAAATTATTTGTATTATTAATGATAATACAGTGAAGTATTGACTATAAGAAATATATGTGTTTTCAAATGATTTGTATTAAATAGAAATAGTTAATACCTTATAACTGTGAGCCAAACCTCTTAAGAAAATGCTACTCAAAAATGTGAATATAAATGTACGCACTTACCTAACATTTTGGCATGAAATAATCCTATACAGGTGAACATGCCGTTAAAATCACTCACTCTATCAATCAATGGTTATATATATATATATATATATATATATATATATATATATATATATATATATATAACCAACCGCTTCGCACGGTTAGGATGTGAAACACGGTAATTTTTTATGCGGAGATTAGTAGATTTGAATTCAGAGTCTTCCTTCTCCTAGACTGGTTGCCTAACCATGTTCAAAAAGCCCAGTCTTCCCTACTATTTACCTATTGCTAGGGGAAAGAGAATAGTTGGAATAATAACTTTCCCAAGGATATTAGCACTATGTGAATTGCAAACAGCCTTGTCCAGGTTTTGAACTCATTTTGTCGTGTCCATTTCCTCTGATGTTCACCATTACACCACGTACCTCGGTTATAAGAAACAAATGAGAAAAGTTAATTTCAAGAGGATCTATTCACCTCGGATATATCCGTAATTATCCGGTGACATCTAAAAGTCGAACTTTTTAAAGATCTTTTTTGTCAATGGTCAATGGAAGAGACTTTGTTCTTTAATTGGCCAGCGACTTTGAAACGCTAATGATGCGTGTACAATCATTTTTATCGAATATTTCTACGTTAACAACATCCACAAATATTAGACCATTTTTCGTGGTTATTTTCCCCCCTGCTATCATGACAATTAGCAAAATTGCTCGCAAGCAGCACACTAGTAAAAAGAATTAGTCAATACAGAAGACATGTAATGTGGCAGAATGACTTAGAATAGCATCAACTTGTGACATCCGAGCAGTGAAATGTAAATCTTCATTTGCATATCACATTATAATTCGATTTTCTATTGCGTCCTTATATATATATATATATATATATATATATATATATATATATATATATATATGTATGTGTGTGTGTGTGTGTGTGTGTGTGTGTGTAAGCCGGTTTAGCTCACTATATAGAACATTGGACTAGGAACTACAAGTTTCCTAGTTTGATACGTGCCCACGCCCACTCAGAGTATGAGTAGCACAAGGATATGTCCGGTAAAGTGAGGAGCTAATGGTAGGTGGGGTGCCTGGCATCAGATGCTAAAATAATCTCCTTGGTCTAGTAATAAGGAAAAGGGGATAGACTCCCTCGCTGTCAGGATGATAACGACTTTAGGCCATTCCAATGAAAAAATGACATATATAAATAGAGAGAGAAAATTACAGACACGTGTTTCGAGGTATCACCTCTCATCAGTGCAGTTATACGATTTTTAGCAGCTACCTCTGGCTGGGTTCGAGACCCGAACAAACTTACGCTCGCCAAACCTCTTACTCATACGGCCACAGTCAGCTGCCAAGTATAGCAGGCTATTTAATCGCTACATTTCTAAGCGGAAATGAACTTCACCTAGAGGTCTCAAACTTTGTAAACAAAGTGAGTGTGTGGGATTGTCACTATTTCAGCGTTCACTGGAACGGTATGTCAAACGCAGTATTATTGGGAGAATGGTTGTGACTGTTCCTTGTCACCAAATAAATAGATATGTAAAACCTAACCTGGCCAGAGGTAGCTGTTACGGTATAGCCACACTGATTGATACCTTGAAACACGTGTCTGTGGATTACTTATTTATTATATATATTATATATATATATATATATATATATATATAGTATCTAATCCACTGGTAGGTTTGGTATATAGATGATCCCAAATAGAGAGAGAGAGAGAAGAGAGAGAGAGAGAGAGAGAGAGAGAGAGAGAAGAGAGAGAGAGAGAGAGAGAGAGGGTATTTGTATTTCACATAGTGCTAATATTTTGGGGAAGTTATCAATCCAACTATCTCTCGTTAGTTATAGGTAAATATTAGGGTAGACATGTTACGAGATTATAATCAACTAGAGGGACCTGTGAATATACTAGATAATGACAATTTAATTATTACAACGTTTGATATGTTTACTTAAGAGTTATTGAAAAATAGTTCAATATGTAAAAAGTATAATAATCTTGATTTAACTCTCTCTCTCTCACACATTTTTTTTTCTTTCCTTCTTTTCATATTTTCATCATGTTCGATTGAAGCTCACCCGCTCTTTTTATCTTTCCCCACCATCTTTCTTTCTTTCTAATTTTATTTTTTCTGTGTAGCATGCTTTTTTCTTTATAATAAAAACAGAATGGTCCATTTTTTTTATCTGGGATGACCACACTTATAAGAAATAAGAATTTGGCCGATAAGCAACAACAGATAATCATAATTTAAATCTTTGCATTTCATCTTGGAGGATTTAGACGGTCTCATTTTTAATTAGAAGGTGTTGCAAGACGATAATGGTCGGGAAATTAGAGTACTAATATATAGATTTTTATCAACTATTAGTGTGTGTATATAATATTAGCGATAGAGGAGAATATGTGTGAAAAATAACGTCGAATAGAGGTGCTGATGTAGAGAAAAGGAACAACGGGATATTTTTGTGATGAAATAAAAACATGAAATCAGAGAGAGAGAGAGAGAGAGAGAGAGAGAGAGAGAGAGAGACGGGGGTAGACGAGAGAGACTAAGAGGGACAGATAGAGAGTGAAAGAGCGAGACAAGGAAAGAGAGAGAGAGAGAGAGAGAGTGAGAGAGAGAGAGAGTGTGTGTGTGTGTGGGTGTGTGTGTGTGTGTGTGAGAGAGAGAGAGAGAGAGAGGCAGACAGACAGACAGACAGACAGAAAGAAACCGAGAGAGAAAAAAAGATACACAAAGAGAGAGAGAGAGAGAGAGAGAGAGAGAGAGAGAAAAAAGTGAGAGACAACGATAAAGAGAGACGGAGAGAGAGAGATAGAGAGAGAGAGAGAGGGTGGAGACGAGAGAGAGATAAAGAGGGACAGATAGAGAGTGAAAGAGCGAGACAAGGAAAGAGAGAGAGAGAGAGAGAGAGAGAGAGAGAGAGAGAGAGAGAGAGAGTGAGTGAGTGAGTGAGTGAGTGAGTGAGAGAGTTTGGTGTGATAGACAAAAATGAAACATCAAACTTATTGCCTAACTTTTGGTATTGCGTGTCGATGGGAAACAATGGTGCACTAATGATGGCTCCCGAAAGACGATAAGCTGGGGAGGGGGGTGACTGGGGAGTGGAAAAGACAGAGAGCACGAAAAGGCATTCGCAATAATACCCGTAATTGTGAAAGCACTGCGATTAATCAAGAAAGGGCAGTTCAAATCACGGCCCTCAAACAGTTTCAGTGCACCTTCATTGATATTCTTTATCGCATTCCTGTTCATCATGAGTGGCTATCACGGAATATTTACAGCCTAGAGTTTCCTCGAAAATAATGACCGTTTCCGGTTACAAAGAATTATTGTTTTTTGTTTCAACTACAGGGACTAATAAATGTAGTAGATATATATATATATATATATATATATATATATATATATATTTGGAGAATATGTGCTTAATTGAAGTCATACCTAATTTTGAAAATTAATTAGTTAATAATTAATGAATTTAGGCGGGCATGTATGTTCAAATGTAAGGCTAAACAAATCGAGAAAATGTCAATCCCTGAATGTACATTTTGACCTATTAGGTCTCATCCGCAAGGTTATAGACATGGGAGACTGCTCCGTGTGTGACTCGAAACCTTGCTGATGAGACTTAATAGGTCGTAATGTACATTCAGGGATTGACATTTTCTCGATTTGTTTAGCCTTACATTTGAACATACATGCCCGCCTAAATTCATTAATTATTAACTAATTAATTTTCAGAATTAGGTATGACTTCAGTTAAGCATATATCCTCCAAAAATTGTCGGCTCAAAGCCATATCAAATAAACACATTGTTTGTTTACTTACTTTCATATATATATATATATATATATATATATATATATATATATATGTGTGTGTGTGTGTGTGTGTGTGTGTGTGTGTGTGTGTATGAGAGAGAAAGAAAGTGAGAGTGTGTGTGTGTATGTGTGTGTGTACACAAACGTATAGAGAGAGAGAGAAAGAAAGAAAGAAATGCAAAAATGCAAATCCTGATTATCTGGTGTTATTTATCCGCTGAATTCTTAATTCTTATGAGTGACGTCACCGAAGCTACATATTGGACAATTCCTTTTTTTATTATTAAGTAAGAAAGGAAAGAAATTGTGAAAGAAAGGAACATAGAGATAAGGGTTGAGAGCACAGAAGCGATACCGCTAATCTGTTTCAATCGAACATAATGAAAAAATGAAAAGAAGGAAAGAAAAAAGTGAGAGAGGGTTAAATCAAGATTATTATACTTTTTACTTATTGAGCTATTTAGCCATAGCTCTCATGCAAACATATCAAGCGTTGTAATAATTGAATTATCATACTGTGGTATATCCACAGGTCCTGCTTGTTTTGCATCATTGTTCTTTTAAATCTTTCTGTGATAACGAATTATATATCTCTTGTGAAGTCATAATCTTTTGAATGGAATTTTTCAAGGGACCGTATTTTATTATAGATTTAATAATTGTTTAGTCACAAATAAATCTTTCATTCTGATCTTTTCTTTGTTTTTAATTTCAGGTTATCCTCTCTAGGGAGAGTAATAGTTTTGTTTATCTGTTTTTCAATTCAGTTTTGACTGTAGATCCGACCATTGAATTGATGTTTTAGCTTACAGCAAGATTTATTTAATTCGCTATTACCTTGTGACTAAGGTAGGTTTTCTTTGACGTTTTTTAAGTAAGAAAACTTAAAGTGAAGATGGTAACAAGTGTTGTATAGCCATTCTCATATCTATAAATATATTGTAGTATATAACCGTATAACCGTAGGTGGAATTTTGTGATATAGTTATTTACTAAGCTTAGCTCAGATGCGGCACAAGGCCAGAAGTATGGGGAACCCAGTGAGGATCGAACTCACTAACAATGATCTGCTAATCTAGCTTGCTAACCATTACACACATGAGGTGGAATTTGTGATATAGTTATTTACTAAGCTTAGCTCAGATGCGGCACAAGGCCAGAAGTATGGGGCACCAGGTGTGGATCGAACTCACTAATAATGATCTGCTAATCTAACTTGCTAATCATTGCACCACATGAGGTGGAATTTTGTGATATAAGGCGTGTGGCAAATGGCTACTTCTAAATATAGACTCGCCGACTACCATGTGACCAGGGAAGGCAACCTCTTATCCAATCACGGGCAGTGCTGCTGCTGCTGTTGTATTTATACTGGCTAATTCTAATCTTAGCTCATTACTACTTGGATCTTCTTGGGTGACGGAACGTAGTACTATACCACAGGACTTATTGACTTACCAAAGGATACTATACCACAGGATACTATACCACAGGACTTATTGACTTACTTACTTATTTACTTTAAGTTCTTTACAACTGGCCAAGGGTGGCAGCCAGATACTTAACAGTGTACATATATATTTATCTGGGATACTTAACTTATTCTTAGCTTCTGAGTAAATCTGGGTGTCATAACGAGGGTGGAATGATTGTGATTACGCAACATGAGGCAACTTGATCTGGGTAATTACAAGAGTTTTTAACCCCTTATTATAATATTCTTGCGTTTTCCATCGTAGTTCTTCTTTTGTGGTAATCCTCTGATGAGGCTCGGGTGAAAACAAAAGAAAAATTGTTTAGGATGAATCCGATAATGATTTCAATTCTAAAATTTTGTTTTTGTTTTTCCTAGATTTGTTTCTTGTGTTGATACTGAAATGAAACTGACCACGTTTTTTTATGTAAGGCGTATGACACTCACATGTTTGAGACTGAACTCGAATATTCTCCTTCAGTCTAGAGGAAACTCTTAACCATATAACCATTAAGCAACCTTGAGCCGTCTGAGGTTCTTTTCTGTTTCTCTTCTGTGTTAGGCGTAACCAATACTCTTGTGGAGTAGAAGGACTAACCCCACATGATGTGTGACGACTATTTAGCGGTCAGCTCTCTGTGCTGGGAGACTAACCGTCATTTAAATTTATCGATATTTGTTTGGTTTCTTTATTTAACAGCATATCAACTTCCGTAGGTTATATGCCAAATCTAACCTTGAAGAATTGCGATTGAGCAGAAAGACTACCACCCCAATAAGATGGACTAGCCTGTGGACTATGTAGCGGAGAGCTCTCTGTGCTGAGAGAGCAGCTTAAGAGCAACTTACGACTAACCATCATTTACCTTAGTCGGAGTATTCAACCGTGTATCGTCTTCCTTCTCGGAGATTCAGCCTTTTATTTAACTACACTAGCAAAAATGCGCCCTCGGGGCATAAATATTTAAGGTTGAATATAATTGGATATTATATCGAATGAGAAACAATAATAAAAATTAAATAGAAACACAAAAATGATTACATTTAT
>CM042150.1:4495820-4553320 GCA_023376005.1 Doryteuthis pealeii
ACTGCTTGAAAGAATTCTCGCTTTATCTTATGGGAAAGATCAGATTTTCTTATGATCAATAATCTGTCAATATTAGTCTATACCTTTCCTATATGTACGTTGATATGGCTTTCTGTAGGTGAGATATTACTACCTAGGTATGTGAATTGGTTTACTAACTTGAGAAGCTTGCCAGTGTAGAGATGTCTTCATCTTGTTTAAAAAACTTATTTTTATATTTCTCTAGGCTATGTTGCAGTGATTCGGCTTGTGCAGGTGTATTTGTGAGAAGCGCCAGATCATCTGCTTAGTCTGCATCTGTAATAGTTTCTGAGGGATATCGCTGGCTTCTTTCTCTTTTTAGCATGAATAATTTTTATTTTGTGAGATCTAATGATGTTCGTAGTACGTAGTCTAGACATATTATAAATAGAAATGCTGCTAATGTAAATCCTTGTAGGACGCTAACGACAATGCCAAAAACATCTGTGTGACCATCAAATGAACGGACCATTGCTTTCGTGTTTATTTGCAGTACCTTTATAGCACTAACAAGACAATATGCTAGTAAATAGACCGATAAAGAATATATATATATATATATATATATATATATATATATATATATATATATATATATATATATATATAGAGAGAGAGAGAGAGAGAGAGAGATAAGGAATATTATCATAATGGAGATTTGCTGTTGGTCTTTCTGTAACCGATACTACGTCAGCGCTTACGTCACAGTATCCTTAGGAATGGCGTAAGTTTATCAATGAGTATTTAATTGATAGTCAAAATCATAATTACATTATAAATCTTATTTACTAAGTTAGATTTGCCTCAAAACAGCCCATGCTATTATTGCATTTAAAATCATGCAATGTGTCTTATATATCACTAAGAAATAAAGGTTTAATTTGCGCACAGGTTTTAACAAAACCGGGTTCAATGAATAATTACTATGTGTTATTGATCTCTGATATTATTGTATATTCTCCAATGTATTAGAAGGGCTGGTTGTACCTGATAGGGTCCCCTCTATGGGTTAAGTAGAAAAATGTGTTAATAAAAGAATTGAGTATCCATTAAGTATGAATCTGTTTCAAAACTTTGTCGGCATTAAATGACCCAACGAGGTTGATATGCCGTAAAAATACCCCAAACTAAACGTATTAAAATGAATCCTACGAATGATCTTATTTAGAAACCAATTAAAATATAATTAAAATAAGCGTAATTTTTAATGCGTTCTTTATCTAATCTCATTAGTCTTTCGAATTTAATATATTTCATATAACGTATTAAAATCAATCCTATGAATGATTTTATATAGAAACCAATTAAAGTATAATTAAAATAAGCGTAATTTTTTATGCGTTCTTATTTAATCTCGTTATTTTTTTTTTGATTTGATATATTTCATTACATTAAAACTTAAATACTTACGCCAGGAGTGCGCATATTCTTGCTAGTATATGATAAATTGTGATCGAAATATATTGAGTGAAAGGGAGAGGAGATGTAAGTGGGGTTGACAAGGATAGGTACGATTGGGTTGAGATATAGTTATATCATTGCGTGTATTTGAAATGATTTAAGTGTTGTGTTTCTAGACGTGTGAAACCAATCATACACATTGTTTCTTTTTTTTCCTTTTGGTCGCAGTTCAACACAACCTCCCCACCCATGACAGACGGGGACAATCAGAATCGCTATCACGTCAAATTACTCGTGAGCAAGATCTAAACAAGAAGACAATCTGTTGTGACACCTGAAACGACCGAAAAGGTTTTCATTTCACTTTGTTTTACTTCTCTTTTGTTTTTCTTTTATTCACTCTTTGTCATTCACCTTTTTTCTTACCATTAACATAAAAACTTTTTTGTACAAAACACACAAAATGTAATAATAAACATTAAAACGACTCGATCTGTTCATTTCATTACTGTAACTTCTGCTATTTCAACATCTACCACCAACATAACTATTATTTATGTCTATCAATAATAATGATAATCGATTAATAATGGAGATTAGGTTTATATTTGTCTGTAATCGAAACTACGTCACTGCCTACGTCACATCATACAAAATTGTCATAACATAGAGTAAATACACTCAAAATTTCAGCATGCAACCTTAGACGATATGCATTATTTTGTAAAACAAGTTATAATAAATACATGGCTGGTATTATATATTTATGTATAGTTTGTTTTATTTTGATATATATCTAAAGTTATCAGAACTAAGTTTCCATTTCAAATTGTCTTATTTTTACTCTTTTAATAAATTTGATGCTTTTACTTACTTATGGTACAGACTCTTTGTAACTCCGACACCCTCAGGTAATATCCTTCAAAAATTAATTTTTACACTGCCCGAAGGACGTTGTTATTTTGCTAATAATAATAATAATAATAATAATAATAATAATAATAATATAATCCCTGGAGAATGAGACACATACAATTCTCTGGTACTTCGAGATACAGACGGATCACCTAATTTCGGTCAGGAGACCAGAACTAGTATTGAATAACAACAAGAATAGAACCTGTATCTCGTGGATTTTGCCATTCTGACCGACCACCAAGTGAAAGTGAGAGAAAGTGAAAAGATAGACAAATACATGGACCTTGCCAGAGAACAGAAAACTATGGAACATGAAGGTGAATATCTTACCAATTGTTATTGGTGCCCTTGGAACGGTCCCCAAAGGTATGGAAAATAATTTGTGTGAATTCTCTGGCAAGGTCCAAATATTTGTCCATCTTTTCGTCTTCTTTCACCTTCATCCTGTGGTCTGCTGGGACCGCAAAATCCTCCAGTTGACAAGTTCCTCTTTTTTGTTAATCAACATTAGCTCTGGTCTCTTTGCTGGGATAAGGTGATCCGTCTTTATCTCGAAGTCCCAGATAATTTTATGCGTTTCATTCTCAAGAACATATTCTGGTTTATGCATATACCATTTTATTGTATTGTCAAATTTTAATTGTTTGCATAATTCCCAATGGGTCATCTTCCCAACCCAGTTGTGCCTAGCCTTGTATTCCCTTTGTGCTAATTTGCTGTATTCACTTAGTACATGATTTACAGTCTCATCTCTGTCAACGCATCGTCTATACTTATTGTTGTTGTTGTTGTTATTATTATCATCATTATTAGTGGTAGTGGTGGTGGGATGGTGATGGTGGTTATACGTGTTATAACTGCATACCTATAGTTTCTGATGATTTTTAATTTCAGAAAAGTATGAACCCCCTATATCCCCCCCCAGATATGTATTACATAATACGATTACTCTTCTTTTACAACGATGACTTAAGCAGCGATGAGTCAGTTCAGTACTTAAATGAGTGGTTATTTAAGTAAACACAAGTACTGAAAGCAACCTGAGTCCCTTTTTTTATCAAAAATGTCTTGATTAGGCATTAAATGACTGTAAAAGGGTTGATATACCGTAAAATACAACTGACCAGCCAATCAATAATGATGCCTTAGGTATCAAATAACCCACGAGGTTGATATACCGAAAAAACAAGACGTTAATTCAATTACAATATCAAGGTGTCCATTTACCTTTTCACTCACTTTTATTCTACGTTCTGTTGTAACAGCCATATCCACCATTTGCATGATATTTGTTATTTATTGATAGAGTTGGACTTTGTTGTGAGCATATGTACAACATATCGGCCCTGTCGTACTCCCTAACCTAACTCACGTGTCTGTCGTGGTCGGTAACATTCCACTAACCTCGAACCGAAACTTTCATTAAAACCGCGGGAGAGTGAATAGTTCTCATTCCAATGTCCAGGCTTTATATTAACAATGTGAATCTCGATCTGATATTGTAAATCGATTGGAGGGAAACAATGTTAAGATTTTCCTAGTGCGCACGGCTACGAATTGTTGCCAATAAAGAAAGGAATTCATTGCGATATGGCAGAATTCTGACACCGGTTCCTTTTAAACGATGCGCAATTTCTGTCCAAGATTATCACCTTTATTGAAACAGGCAGAGCATGAGGCATGGAATGATTGAAAGGTTCCCGGGAGGTTACGATAGAAACCTGAAGAAGGACAGTGTGTACACCAACCGAAACGTTGGGAATGCAATATAAAATAAATGAGAATATCAGTTAGAGGACATCAGCGAATAATAATAATAATCATAAGTTATCGTGAAAAACACACAAGGAGTGAAATAATTGCTCGTTGTAGAGATTCAGTTAGGGGTGTGTGGTGTAATGGTTAGAATCCTAGGAAATGGAGTTGTCAACCCGAGTTCAAATCCTGGATGAAGCCACACTTCACATAGCGCTAATACCCTTACTTTCCCTCCAGCAATGGATAAATAGTAGGGCAGTCTAGGCTCTTTAACCTTGGTTCAGTAACCATTCTAGGAGAAGGAAAACTCTGAATTCAAACTGGTTAAATACGATTGGGGTGGTCACTACTAGAATAGGCTCAGTCCTAATTAATGATGTATTTCACTAATAAACGTGTTCAGACAAAATTGATAGATGTTTTCTCGGTGTATAAAGATTAAAACTTGGTTTTAGACTTTATTTAGGGAGTTCGATTTCTAATTTCCATCTGTTATCATTATTTTACGCCCCGTACTTTTTCCTACCAGTTTTAACTCGTGGTCTTTTACGCAAGTCTTTGTGATTACAAGTATCCTCAGGTCTTCAGGACTTTTCGAAGCATCCAAGCTGATTTTAACAGTTCTGTGGCACCGATGGTCTTGATTTCACCCAAGCTCTTTTCCATGCCTTTGTAGACCGTTCCAAGGGCTCCAACTACAATTGGTATGACCGTCACCCTTATGTTTCAGGGATGACTTAGCTCACTGTCAAGATCCAAGTATTTTTCTACGTTTTTGGGTTTCTTTTATTTTTTTTCTATGGTCCAAGGGAACGGCAAAACCCAATAGTAGACAATTTCTTATCTTCTTGTTAATTAATACGTGATGTGTTTTTTCTATCTGGTATTTAGTTATCCGGTTGTATATCAAAGTGCCAGTGAATTCTATGCATCTAATCTTTGTGGACAGATTCTAGTCTGAGTATATACTCTTTGTCAGCATGATTAAATTATATTCTCTTGCCCAATTCCCAGTGGATCACCTTCCTCGCCCAGTCGTGCCTAATCTTGTATTCCTTTTGTGTCTGTTTATTGCATTCGCTCATTATATGATTAACTATTTCATCCTATCTTCACATAATCTACATTGGCTATTTTCCTCGTATTAGCAATTTTTGCTTGGACACAATTGGTTCTTATGTCATTATTTGGTGTTTCGATCAAAAGAGATTTATTTTCTTTCTAGAGGTTCCTCTTTTTTTGCAATGTCCACACCATGGCGTGTACAATTTTCTTAGTTTGTCACTTGAAGTATCAAGACAGTTGTTTTATTCACATTTTATCTCACAATATTTTGTTGTTTTACTGTTTGTTCAAAAGTCATTTCTGTAGACGTTGCTGTTACCTACAGGTATAATTAGTCTTTGTTTATTCTTTTTTTTCTATATTATTATTATATCATTCCTTGGGAGTTTTTCACGCTAGCTTAAGCTGATGGTCTTTCACTGGAATCTGAGTAACATGTCTCCTAAGGTTTCCAGGATTCTTCTGAGTATTCTAGTTTATTTCCTCCGCTTTCTAATTCTGGTCTGTTATATATACCAACACTCCTGCAAGAACAGGCTGCCATACACGGTGAATTACTTACGCGTAGTTTAGCAGGTTTGAATTCTGAATTTTCCATCTCCTAGACTAGTTACCTCGCCAAAGTTAAAGAGTACAATCTGTTCTTCTATTTACCCATATCTGGAGGCGGAGTAGTTGGATGTGTACCTTTACCAAAGGTACTAACGCTATATAAAATGCAAACAGGATTTGAACTCAGGTTGACGTGTCCATTTCCCGCGACTCTAACCATTACACCTCGTGCCTCCAGATATATCAAGAATACTGACACTTCTTAAAATTTTAGAGAATGGTTAACAATTCTTCACTGCACTGAGTGAATAAGACAGTAAAAGATAATAATAAAAAATAAAACATTACATCGTTTCTTGCTACGAATTATCCTTCTGTTTTATCTCGTAACATCTTATTTTCTTTCTGCGTTTCTTGCTTTCTTTTCTTTGCTTCCAATTTATGCTCTCCTACAAAACGAAAACACAAGCATTTTTTTTGCCTTTCATGTTTGCGAATTCTGTTATAGACTCGATAAGAGTAGAGTTATACTATCAGATCCGTAATCAGAAGTTAGAGCGAGAAAAATATAATTATTTTGTTTTACGTTCTTTCAATGTAAATTTCATTTGATATTTTCATTTAATTTCTGTATCCTTGCCAGTTCCTCCACGATTCAATTCATTGTTCGCAAAACAGATCAGTTTACTGGTTCTTTTGGAATAATGAGTTCAATTCGTGGCACATGACACTTAAATTTGGTTTTATCTGTATCAGTATCAGGGAAGAATAAATATAGTTTTCAATTTCAACTGATGTTTTATTTTGTGGCTATCTGTATCCTTGTACGTAATTTCTTATCTTTAATACAGTCGACACTCAACAACACCGTAAATTAAAATGATAGAACAATAACAACAAAACAGAAAAAATATATAAAACAAATACGTCATAAAGAAAATCTTAGTTGAAATTAAACTTACTAAACTTTTACTTTTGTTATATCTTGATGGGGACCGTCGTTTTGTTAGACGGTTAGTGTAGAAATAGATTTTGAATCCAGATTTTACGGAATTCAACATCTGAATCATTAGGTGATTGACGCAAGAAAACTTTCCGGTTCGAATTCGGTGGAAACTGAAGGTTCAGTTAGCTAGCTGTTAGACGTCCTAAAGTAGGCAAGGCCGTTGGCAAGGCCTCACCCGCATGCGATTGAGAAGATCTGTCCCTGTAGTTAATAAAAAATATGATCACAAAAATATATGACTTGCGTTGTCTTTAAGAACAAATAACAACCTTGGCATAATCAACAAGTCAGAACCAGACCTATAGCAGAGCTAGACCAGTAAACAAAACATCAGTTAGAAGAAGTCATGGAGATAACTACAGACTACAAAAGAACGTAAGATAAAAGCCAACTACTCCAAGAAGTTAGGAGAAAGTTGCTCTGAGAGATTTAACCCCAAAAGATAAAAGTAAAATAGACTATTGAATATGAAGGCATAACTACGAGTGTCTCTCATAAGAAGAATAGAAACTAACACTCCATATATATATGTATACCCAGACTCAAATAGGTAAACACTTTCTTCTGGGCTCGTATTAATCTTTTCTCGAAAGGTTCTTTGATAAACAGGTAAAACATTTTGAATCGATTATCGTCTTCTCGATATAGAGGCGCTCGATATATAATGGTTATCGTTAAAGGAAATGGACACGACAACACGAGTTCAAATCCAAGAAGTGGTTTGAACTTTCTGCGATCAATACCTACAAAGAGAGATCCACCATTTCAAGTTCAGTTTCACAGGTAAATAATTACTCTGTCCATCTGGTTTCATGTAGATATTTTTCTTTTCACCATTAAATATTTGATATTGCCTGGGTATATTTCCACTCATATTTATGAACTTTTCCAGCATCAGCAGCATGCATCTCTGGTAAGAATTAGGCAATGAGAAACGATATAAGATCGCTAGTATTTGTCCTGAAATCTATTGAAAATTGAACGTTCTGAAATCAACGCCTACAGAGGAGGATTACAAGGAATACAACAGACTTTCTACTCATACAAAAATCCTTTCACATTTATTTACATTTCTTGGATTATTGTTTTTTATTAACTTCTTGGATTCTTGTTTTTTTCTCACCTTGATATGTTACACAGATCTGAATGTGCTACTGAGCCAATAGACCGATTCACTGACTGACTCAATGATTAAATCGAAAGGTTTAAGCCGTATCAACGTAGCAAGAACTTGGTGGAAACGCTAAGATAAAGTAAACAAGAAAAAAGGAGTTTTATCTTTTTTTAAATAGTTGAATTATTTTATTTAATTATGACACTAGCAAGACATGGAAATATACCATAATATGATAAACTCATCATTACATGATTTGATACGTTTATTTTAAAGCTATTGCAAAATATTTCATTGTGTAAAAGATATAATAATCTTTATTCAACTCTCTCTTGGACTGTTTTTCTTTCTTTCCTTCTTTTCATATTTTCATTATGTTCAATTGAAACAGAATAGTGTTATCGCTTCCGTGCACTCCCCCTCTCTCTATCTTACTCTTCATTTATTTTTAAAAAATATTCTTTATTATATTTTTTGTGTCGTATGTCATGTTTCGTTCTTTTATAATAAAAACAGAATGGTCCTTTATTTAGTTTAGGTGATGACGCTCATAAGAAATACGAATTCAGCGAAAAAGCAACACCAGATAATTAGGATATACATTTTTCGTTTCATCTTGGCCAATTTTGACGGTCTCATTTTCAACCAGATGGCATTGCAAGATGATAACGATCGGAAGATTAATGAACAAGAGTATTTATATATAGATAAGATTTAACGAGTAAAGATCAGAGTCACGTTGACTGTGACCGTGCGAGATAGTCATTACAAAAATTGTCACATCTTCTAAATAAAAAAATGACGTGTTCGAGATATTATCAACAGTGCGTTGGAGAGAGAGAGAACATTTGATCAAAAGATAACAAAAAAAAAAAAAAAAAAAAAAAGAAGTGATAAAAAATTATTCGCGCCTTTTCATATTCTGTCTTTCTCGTTTTCCTTAGTTCTTTTTCCTTCTGCCAACTATCAGAAGAAAGAGAAAAAAAGTCACACTTTCAAAGATCAATGTATCGCTATTTTGCATTTGTTCGTCTCTGATTTTTATCTCGATATTTTATTTGCCTTACGTGCCGGAACTGCTGTGCATATTGGCATGGAAGATAAAACGAATTTACTCTTATATTTCCATTATTCTGTATAGATAAATAAATATATCCACTTTCAAATTACATCTTATCGAACTAAAAATCTATAATAAAATCTATAATATAGAAAAATAATATTATATTCAATAAGAAATTCAGGAAACAATGATATTATTTTAAAATAATAAACCTAGATAGTTTTAATAGTGGATGATGTTGGTGTATATTCTATACTGGTGTCTGCAGTCATTGACTGAAATAAGATATACTAGCAGGACCTGTGGATATACCACTGTATGTTAATTTAATTATTACAACGTTTGATATGTTTATTTAAATGCTATAGCTAAATAGTTCAATATGTAAAAATATAATAATCTTGATTTAACTCTTTCTCACTCTTTTTATCTTTATTTCCTTGTTTCCTCTTATCTTTATGTTCGATTGAAACAGATTAGTGTTATCGTTTCCACGCGTTCACTACTATATTTATCTTTCCCCTACTTTTATTCATTCTTTCATTCTTATATTTTTCTCTGGAACATGTCTTTTTTCTTGCCTTTCTGTCTTTATTCTAAAAACGGAATGTTCCAATATTTATCTGAGTCGACGAACTCATAAGAAATAAGAATTCTGGGTATAAGCAACATCAGATGATCAGGATTTATATTTCTGAATTTCACCTTGGACGATTTGGACGGTCTAATTTTTAACCAGAAGGTGTTGCTAGATGATAACGGCCGTACAATTAATGAACACGAGTATTAATATAGAGATATGTGTTTTCTCACCCAATACATCACGAGAAAGATTTTCAGTTTTTAATGGGAGTACAAGACTTTCTATTTCTAACTATATACTGGTCAAAAATCTGCTTGGATGGATATATCATAATATATCTACATATCTATATTATATATATTGGGTCCCAGCATCTCATCAACTCCATAGCATGTTGTTTAGATATCATTATTCAGAGGGAAAGGATACATACAATGTGTGTCAAAAAAGTATCGAGATTGTTAAGACTTTTTGACACACCTTATATTATGAAAAAAATAACGTTCCATTCATTTTTTCTTTCAGAATACAAGGTGTGTCAAAAAGTACCAAGTTGACAGCTGTATTTACTAAGATAGAAATGAAGAATGAATGGAATGTTATTTTTTTTCAGAATACAAGATGTGTCAAAAAGTACAAAAAATCTCGATACTTTTTGACACACCCTGTAGCTGTCCAAAGTAATTGGCACTTTAGTCTATATAACTTATATGCCATCTCTATTCTGTCATCATAAGATACGTGGATATCAAGCATTATATCAAATTTTCAAAAATCTGTAGTAATATATCATAAGCCTTTTAAGAAATATACTTTAGAAATTATAATAGATTTTGATCACTCTTGTCGAAGAAGCCAGTGATATTAGAATAGCAGGAAGGTATTTTTGATGTATTCTTACATTTGAACAGTTTCTAGATTAATAAAAACATGATTTTAATATATGATAGAACGGAAGAAAACTAAGACACAGAGAAGAATAGAACTGGATTAAAAGGAGGCAACTACGACCATATCAAAGAAGTAATAAACACTTTGAAAATGACGATATACACATCTTGAGGGGGAAAAAGAAAAAGAAAAATAAGAATCTTCTGAGGAAAATAAGAATTGTATTGGAGGAAGATAACATATCTAATTGTGTACAATGTGATATTGTGTATTTAGCAGTCTTAACCTAATATACAAAAAGCATGTAAGTATTTTATTTTCAAGTGATGATATATAATATGTCTTATTTTTCAGAAAAAAACATAACTGATAAATATCTTCTTATATATGAAGTTGGGGTATCTAATAGGCGAATTTATCTAGATTTTATAGCCTACCAGAAAGTAAACCTAGTCTAACTCTATAATACTTTAATATTCGGTCATCATATCTGGATGATGTACTTATTTCTTCTTGAATTAACACCGTGAAAACAAGAAAAGAATAAACAAAATAACTTTCAACTGATTTCATTTGCTTCATTAGTTTAAGGGCATATCAACTCCTTGTGGATTATTTAATGCTGGAATCTGATTAATTACCATAAATGTCTGATTCTAATCAGAACTGATCTTCTTATTATAATGGAGATTCGGTATCTATCAGTTTGTAACTGAAACTACGTCACTGCTTACATTATAATACCCTCAGGAATTGCGTAAGTTTATCAATGAATATTTGATTTATAGTCAAAATCGTTAATACATAGAATAACTCATTTATTAACGATGAAAAATCTGAATTAGGCTTGTCTCAAAACCGCCCCTATTAGTGCGTTTAAAATCTTGCAATATGTCTTATATCTCCCTAAGATATAAAGTTTTACATAATATATAATGTGGTTAATTTGCATATTGGTTTTTAAGAAAACCGGGTTTTAATTACTCGGTGTTATTGATCTCTAATATTATTATCTTATTTCCCAACGTATTAAAATCCATCTTTTGAATGATTTTATATAGAAAACAATTGAAATATAATTAAAATAACTGTAATCTTTTATATGCATTCTTATTTAATTTCGTTAGACTTTCTAATTTAACATATCTTATTGTATTAAAATTGAATACTTAGGTCAGAAGTGCACATGTTCTTGCTAGTATATGTAATGTTCTATTGATTCAGACTGGTAGTACCAGTAATGGTCCAATCTACGAATAAAATATCTCTGCTAGAGATAAAGTTTAAATGACTTTGAAATACATTAATACACTTTAGATTTTTAAGAGAAGTACAATTCAGAGTTTTTCCATGCCCTACATGTGTTGCCATACCAAACTTACATAACCCTGTCTGCCCTACTATTTATTCGTAGCTAGTCAACATATATTTCTCTCCCAAGAGTATTAGCGCTATATGAAATGTAAACAGCCCTTCTAACATTTGAACTCGGATCACCGAGTCAGTTTCCAAATACAAATACATTCAAGGCACGAACCCCGGGTATTTAGATGATATTTTCAAATATTGATTAAACCTTTCAATTAAGGATCCGGTTTAGCTCAGTCGGTAGAGCACCCGCCTCGGGATCGCAATGTTCCGGGCTTGATACCGGTCTCTGCAAACTCAGCTTGGATAATCTGATCTGTGCGGTAAAACATTTGGGGGCTGACGGTAGGTGTGGCGCCTCAATTTAGCAAAAAAAAACAATCACCCTGGTCTAGCACTAGTGAAAAGAGGAGAGACTCCCTCGCTATCCGGGTGATACCGACAATAGGCCATTCCGTCAACTTTATTACTACTACTATTGATAAATCAAGGAAGAATTGTGCGTATTGTGTACTTGCATCCGGGGTTGTTGTCTGAGGTCAAATTCAGGGTCAGGATTTTGACTTATTAGCCAAGGAAGTCTTCTCTATCTAGAAGATTTGTATACCAAAACAGTCTAGGCCTATTTTTCTGATCGGTAGGGTAGCACACAGTCAAACTTAGTAAATATATCTACATAATACTTTCTTGTAACTAAAATATCATTTTGTGTTGATGTTTTATGACAGAGAGAAATATAAAGCGAGAAAATAATTTCCAGAAAGATTTTGTGCAAAATTAATTTAAAAATAATGAGTTTATCTATATTCCTTTTTTTTATTATTTAAGAATGCCGAGAACACAATTATAAACAAAATAGACAAGGACGAACCTATTGACGCAGAATGAAATTGTTTGGTGGCACCATATACATTGTGCCTTTTTGACAGTAGAGGGTAATAACGCAATTTTAAACCAAGCAGAAATAATAATGTAAATAAAGGTTACGATTATCGTAAGTAATTTATTTTTCCCCAGAACTCGTAATACAAATAGTTTGTTATACTGTCGTCTTAGCTGTGATGAATACACATCAAAATGGAGAAGTTTCTCATATTCTGTTTCTCTGTTGCAGGGACAAATAGAAGTGATAATATGATAAGATTATGTTATGTTAACCATATATATATATATATATATATATATATATATATATATATATATATATATATATATATGAAGTAGTCAAACAATGTGTTTGAAATGGCAAAGGCCGACAATTTGTGGGAGATTATGTGCTTAATTAAAGTCATACCTAATTTTGTTAATTAATTAATTATAACTAAATGAATTAGGCGTGCATATCGGTTTAAATGTAAAGCGTAAACAAATCGAGAAAAAGTCATCTCTGTATGTACATTTCAGCCCATTAGGCCTCGTCAGCAGAGCTATAGACAGGGCGGGGCTTTGTGCGTGATTCGAACCCTACTTGTCAGGCTGACAGGCTGACAGGCGGCATTCTAACTACTACACTAGCTAGCTTCCCCAGAATTTCTCGTTCATTTTAAACTGGTATGTATATCGCACTTTTTGGGTGACTTATGGCACGACAGTATGAAGTAGTCAAACAATGTGTTTGAAATGGCAAAGGCCAACAATTTGTGGGAGATTATGTGCTTAATTGAGATGTAATGGTTTCGCGTATGCCTCGCATATTTGTGTTCTAAAAATACCATTTGTTTAAGCATGAATTCATGATGAATATAAGTGTTGAAATTGACTAATGTTTAAGAAATACTGTAGACGTACCAATTCTGTCTGAATTGTTTAAAAGTTCAAGGTGAACACAATTTAAATGAGATAACTCTCGACCAATTACTCTGTCACAAACTTCCCCTACAAAAACTCCAAAATTCACAGAAAAATAACCCTTTAGTAACATTACGCCTAACTTCTCTTAACACTCAACATACAAGAAATACAAAAATTCAACTTACAACTCGTCACAATTTAAATATTATCCAATTTCTTTGTAGTTAAAATATAACAGAATCAATTAGTAGTCCTCCTTAGTAAATACTTTTCGAAAAAATGTTCAACACAGACACAGACATATACACACGCATACACACTCTGTCTGTCTGTCTGTCTGTCTCGCACGCACACACACACACACACACACACACACACACATATATATATATATATATATATATATTATATATATATATATATATTAAATTGAAAGGGTTTCGGGCTTGCTTCGCATATTTGCTGTTGGGGTTATAAAATATAAAAAAAAAAAAACACTGTTTTTTAAAAGCCTAAATGAATGATGAATCTAATATTTAAGAAATACAGTAGACTTACCCGTTATGTTCGAATTAATTCTGTGAATGATCCTGGATTTTCGGGATATTCATATTAAATTTTTTTTGCTTTGGATTTTGGTTTAGGAAGTAAGATTGCTTGATGTAAATATGTTGAACTTAATGAATTTTTATTAGAGAATATTTTTGAGAGAGAGTGAGAGAGTGAGAGAGAGAGAGAGGAGAGAGAGAGAGAGAGAGAGAGAGGAGGGGAGAGAGAGAGAGAGAGAGAGAGAGAGAGAGAGAGAGAATTTGCTTATAAAATAAGCATACATAGTCCAGTTTTGTACTAATCTTTTTTCGACTGAAACTGCGACACCAATTGGAAGATATGGAACGAGCTTAGTCACGTGACCGAACTGTAAAAATCAGAGAGTTTTCTTTTTCTAGTTCTTTTTTCATTTTTTGTACATTTATTCAATTAGGAACCTCTTTTCCTTTTATTTTTCAGTAATTTCTATTAAATAGAATTTGCTCAATATTGGCATTTGCTTTTATATTCTGTGAATGAAGATTTGCCTGAGGAATAAAAATTAATTCTGAAATTACCGAGATTACATCAACAAAGTCTCAATGGAAGAAATATTGAAGACACCATTGTCTACAAGTTTATTGCTTCCATCACGTGATTTCGGAGAGTGACCAATTTTGCGGTATTCGGCCTTATCGATATTTGATAATCTTTAAGCTTTTTTTCTCTCACTTTCTATTGGTAGACAGTTATAGAAATACTAAACGAGAAAAGGTAGAACAAGAAAAAGAAAACAAATAAAACAAAAACAAATAAAAAAAACGAAAAATAGTAAAAAAAAAAAAAAATAATAGCAAATCAAAAAAAAAATCTGTACAAAATAAAAAGTGAAATCAGGAAAAAACGAAACAGACATGTCTGTTTTTAAACAATTGTCATTATTTACCGACACCCTAATGAGACATACACTTCTAATTCTAGATAATAGTCATTAGTAGCAGGACCTTCTATGATATAAAAATAACATTATATTTAATAAGGAATTCTGGAAACAATGATATTTTAAAAATAATAAACCTAGATAATTTTAACAGTGGATGACGTTGGTGTATATTCTATTCTGGTATCTCCGATTGTAGACTGAAATAAGGTATACTAGCAAGACCTGTAAATATACTACAGTATGATATTTTGATTATTACAATGTTTACTGTGTTTAGCTAGCTATTGCAAATATTTCGATATGCAAAAAGTATAATAATCTTGATTTAAATCTGATTCTCTTTCTTTCTTTCCTTCTTTTCATATTTTCATTATATTTGATTGAAACATATTAGCGTTATCACTTCCACCCGCCCACTTCCTATCTCTATCTTTTCCCTACTCTCTTTCTTTCTATCTTTCGTTCTTTCTTACTTATTCTATCTTTATATGTAGCATTTCATTTTTTTACCTTTCTTTATAATAAAAATAGAATTGTTCATTATTTAGTTGAGGTGATGACACTAATAAGATATAAGAATTCGACGTATAATCAACACCAGATAATCAGGATTTGCATTTTTGCATTTCATGTTGGACGATTTGGACGGTTTCCTTTTTAACCAGAGTGTGTTGTAAAATGATAACGGTCGTACAATTAAGGAACACGAGTATTAATATATAGATTAACTATCTACAAGCCGCACAATGAACAATACACTTCTACTTTTAGATGATAGTCATTATTAACGTTCTACGAATGCAACAAAAGGAAACAGACCTCTTCATTGAAATTAATATCATTTGTTCAAACAACTACTAATATGACAAAAGGAAAAATACATTGATGTTTGTAATCAATAGTCTTTAGATAACGAACGAAAGGTGAAAGAGAGTAGATTCTTCTATTTAAAAATTAGTATTTATTTATCAATCTGCAAACAGAACCAGAGGACACACTCACTTCTGTTTTAAAATAAAACTTTTTATTTACCGATCTAAATAATTAACGAATATTCTCTTAGATGAATATTCGCTAAAACCGAAACGTTATAAAGTCGAATAAATTCATCTTTTGGGTATACTTCGTGTTTTTATATTTTCTACATACTATCTGATATATTTCCCTGTTTACTCCTAACAAAACAATAACTAACAATACAAATGCCCGTCTTATATAGAGAGTCAAGTCATTCCAATAGAGAGGGAAATTGAGGATATCTGGTATCATCAATTCGAATCAATCCTCTCTGACATAGATTCTGGTCAACTTATTGAAATAACTTATAGGTATCTGTTGAATATGGGCACCAAAACTACTGGGTGCGTCTCGTGATTGCTATGTCCAATCACATACAGGCTCTTCCTTTCTTAAGTCCATAACAATAGAAGTATCTTACTGGCCCGAAATAGACCATTTTTTCTTGATTGTTGTGGGTAGTACTTAAGTAACCCTCATATAAAAAGAATAAAAATTTAAATATTCATTTCATCCCAACTTCTTCACACTCACGTATATTTACTCCTCTAGGGAATTAAATCAGCACTGAGTGCCCGACCCTTATAAACTTGTGTCAGACAAAGCTAAGCTTAATAAATATATGAATACATCATTAGGAAATCTTAGTTTCCAAACTAGTCTTGCAATACCATTAATAATGATATTCTCTCTCTCTCTCTCTCTCTCTCTCTCTCTCTCTCTCTCTCTCTCTCTCTCTCTCTCTCTCTCTGTTTAGTTGTTGTTTGATAATTGTGGCTTTGTACGAGACCAAGTAAGCTTGGGAAATAATGGTATTACTTTATTCATGAAATACATATATGCTACTAAAACTCTTTCGCACCAGACAGCAGAAAGAAAGAAAGAAATGTTATATAAAAAGACACCTCAGTAATCTTTACGTATTTCAGCTTCGGCTATTTTACAAGAAAAAGTATAGACAGATCAAAGGTATCATCTGTACATTAAACAACATAATATTGATTTTCGTTGTATAACTAAAACAGACGTGATAGGAATTCTGTATATTCATGATAAGTTAATAATTCTCTGTGTAGCAAAAGCAATATCATCGCCAAAGTAATAACGTTTCTATCGACACTTCTTAAATGTTCATCAGTTGAAGTTACACAACACGCTGGAAATAAATAAGTACATAAACTAGCAGAAATATGCGCCCTCAGAGCACAAGTATATAAGTTTTATTATAATCAAATATTATATCAAATTAGAAAAACTAATGAAATTGAATACGAACACAAAATATATTACAATTATTTTTACTTTATTCTAATTGATTTCAATTAAAATAAGGAAGTGAATACTACAGTATATCCGAGAAAAAATTTGAAAAAAAACCCAAAAACAAACAAAACCCACAGATGTCATTAATCAATGTTTTATCTATTGGCTTATATTGCAATATTTCAATTTTTTTCTTTAAGAATCCTTTAAAAATCTTAAATATATTTTCTCTTAAAGTCCGTTATAAATTACTTCCCTTACAACTGGTCATATAAAAAAAAACTGTTTTCTTCGGTACATAACAGTTTGGCTGTGACAGTGATCTTATACAGATTGAAATATTGCAATATTAGCCAATAAATACAACAGTAATTAATAACAACTGTGTGTTTTTTTCAAATTTCTTCTCTGATATAATTGATTTCAATATAAAATTATACACAGGCTTGCTTTAAATAAGTCTGAGAATAAAACAATATTATAAATCAATAACATCAAATAATTATTTATTAAACACAGTTTTGTTAAAACCGGAATGCAAATTATTAACATCATATACTATGGAAACATTTATTTTTTAATGATATATAATACACATTGCAGGATCTTAAACACAATAATATGGGTTGTTTTGAGACAACTCTATCTTAGCTCGATCTTGATATACCTTTTTCATAAATAAGTTGCTAATTAAGGTTAAATGATGACTATTTGATAATTATTGAGAATATAACGTAAATAACTAAGGGACTTGTGACGTTGTCGGTGACGTAGTTTCGGTTACAGACAGACATACACATCATCTCCATTATAATAAGATACAGTCTCAAATTTAGAAACATCTCAGTCATTATTTTAATCATTGGTATCTTCATCACCACCTTTCATTCATAGTGTACTTCGATTTGGGCTAAAAATTCTTCGATTAGTCATTTTCGCTTTGGATTCAGACCAATGCCATTTTTTTAATCGCTTTTTATGCAAATACTTTTTTAAAAATTGTATTTACTCATTCCCTCTGCAGAATGTGACACGTAACATTCTATTTTATTATGTTTTTATACAATAAAATACTATTTTACGTATTCAAAAAAAGTAACTAGACAATTCGGGTGTTTGTATGTGTGTGTGTGTGTGGGGGGGGCGAACGGTTCAATCGTATTTCAGTTTATTTCAAAGGGAAAAATTAATTTGATATACGAGGCAATTGAGTTACGAACGGAACGAATCAAACTCCTAAGTTAAGGAGCAGTATATATTAAAAAAAGATTAAAGACAATCGTGAAAAATACTATTTCTATGACGTGAAACTGCAAGTGAGAAATATAAAGAACCAAATGAACTAGAATAACAAGACAAAATTAAGGAAGGTTGTTGGATTATTTTTAGATTTAAGATGTACACCAAATTCCCACTAATATTTATGAACTTTCTCAACATTAGAGTTAGGCATTTCCAGAAGTAATTGACCAACGAGAAATGATACAGAACGCATTAATGGTTGTTGCTAATTGTCCTGAAATCAATTGCATATGTAACTTTCTGTGATCAAGACATACATATGAGGATTAAAAGGAATACTACAGACTTTCTGCCACAAAGAGTATCGACTGAAACTACACTCTTTTCTACGTAGGATTTCAATGAAGGCTACAAGGATTAACCAACTGATCCCAAAGGCAATAGCGACTTGGATTTACCATGAGAAGAACTAAACATCAAAAATGGCAACCAGAATTTTAACAAAGTTTATTCCAATGGAAACGACTGCCATAAATCTATTTAAAAAGGTGTTTGAACAAGAAGGTAGAAAACAAATCTAAATGTAAAACAAATAACACAGAGACACACACACATACGATAATGAATTATTAACCTGCTGAGAAAATCCCTTTGAACAGTATCTTAACACTACTTTATCTTTTATATAATGAGATAGAAAAAACAAAAATTGTGCATGAGAGTGGAAAAATACTACAATTTTGGGGATGATGTATGAAAGGCTACTTCTGATTGGTCTATGGATGCCAACAGGGGGGGGGGAGTGAGAGAAAGAGAGAATGATGTTATCAGTCTGGGCTGAGGTTTTGAAGAGAACAGACGCAAGATGAGTATCTGTTCTCCATTTTTACTTGGAATAAAATAAATGAGCTCAGAAAAAAACAAGAACGTGTTTGTTATCAAAAACTATCAACAAAACAAGATACCCCAAAAGATTCCCAACTAATTTCCAGCCGAACATGCCAGCCCAAAAACCGATCAAGAAATACCAGCTACTCCGGTATAGAAATGTAGAGCCCAACTCCGATTCAGCCAAGAGAATAGTTGAACAGTAAGAAGATGAGTATAGCATAATTACTATTTACACTCCAACTATTTTCAAAGAGAATCCCACAACGCTACATCTCTCATGATTACTGAGCTATTGATAATGTTCAATCTAAACAGTTTTATTGAATCTGTAGGAAACATAAACAGAGAGGAAATCAAAATGACTGTCAAACTGATGAAATCAAGAAAATCTCCCGGAAGTCGATGTCATTACATTGGAAGTAATTAAGGTTGGTGAAGAGGCAATAATAGAGTGGCTACAGAAATTATTTTCTTCTCTATGGAAAGTAAACATCTAGAAATTGGTCACTGATGATTATAATCTCCATCCAAAAGTGAGCAGATCAACTTATTCCATAAAACCGACATAATCACTATTCCTGGTAACATATTTAGCAGAATAAGAGACCAAAAGGAAAGAGTCCAAAAATGAAAATATAGATACAGACCAGGTGGAGGGGTAACGGGGCCGGGTTAGCTCAGTCGGTAGAGCGTTCGGCTAGAAACCACAAGGTTCCTAGTTCGATACCGGTCCTCGCCAACTCAGCGCTATGAATAGCACAGGGATCTGTGCGGTAAAGTAAGGAGCAGATGGTAGGTGTGGCGCTCCACCTCAGATACATAAAACAATCTCCTTGGCCTAGCAATATTGAAAAGGGGATAGACTCCCTTGCTGACTGGCTGATACCGACATTAGACCGCCCCGACGACTTTACTTTACTTTATACATATATAAAGAACAGTTGGTACGTATGTATGTATGTCCGGAGGAAATTACGAAAGTAAAACCGTTAATGACAAAGTAAATACATATATATGCATATACATACATTCACTGTTACTGAATCTAGCTTTTTATACAGAAATTATGAAGATTTAATTTTTATCAAATTAAATTATATGTGTATGTACGTATGTATGTATGTACGTCCGGAGGAAACTATGAACATAAAATAATTAATGACAAACTAATCTTATATACACATTCAGTATCACCAGATCTTGCTTTTTGAGCAAGAATAACGAATTAAAACATAAAAGTCAAATAGTAACAGCATGATTTTTTTTTGGCATTTAATATTTTAAATAAAAGATACTAATATTTCTATTCCGAATGGCTGGATCAACGCAAGGTCTTTTGAGAATCCAGCTTGTGATTTAATAATAATGGAACTAAGAGATTAATTCTTTTACCACCTGGATACCCAGACGACACCGGGTAGCCGCTTCTTGTATTTATAATGAGACACATAATAGAAACGTCAAAAGAGAAAGTCCCCTTACATTTCCATGTCACAAAATCCTTTTTGATATAAATGAGATCACGTACAACAAAACCGAGTGTAAGGATCTGTCCAATACAATGTGAATGTGCAAATGAGACGAAATAGAAATTCAATGCAACTGTCGGTGTTCGTTTCTTACGGTTTCCATAACTTTTCTTCACATTTTATCAGATTTTTCGTAATCTACTATATTCTTCATATATATATATATATATATATATATATATATATATATATATATATATATATATATATATATATATATTATATTTTTTTATTTTCTTATTCTTTAATTCTTTACTTTTACAATCTACCTCCGACCTCTTATTTTTAAAAAATTATTTTTAAAATTTTTAATTTTTAAATTTTAAATTTTTAAATTTTATTTTATATTTATTCATTTATTTTTATAATTTTTTAATTTTTTTCTTTTTCTTTTTCTTTTATTGTTTTTCTACTTTAATTCTGGTCATTTTGTGTACACTTTTACAACTATTTACCCAAGGAATCGGTCTCCCATCTAAGCCACACCTCACCCAAAGCCACACCTCATTCAAAGAAACTAATCCTGCCCATCTCAAACTAAGACACCAACCCTCCCACCCCCAAATTGATAGATTTAAAAGCGATGTTACTTTGGGAAATTCTCAGTGAGACTCATGTTCTTGTGATTACCTGAAGATGCCGTATTAATACGGTTGAAATAAATTATTGTAATGAAGCAAGTTTAGAGTTTTTTTTTCTTCATTTACTATATATATATATATATATATATATATATATATATATATATATATATATATATATATATATTAAGTTTGTATAAAAGTTCTAAAAGCACTCTTCTTTAATTTAGAGACCCAATGCACTGAAGAAAAAAAAATTCAATTTAAAATATCGGGGGAAAAATTGTACGCGGCGTATGATTTCTATTGGTGAAATCATATTGAATATCTGGCAAACCGGTTGCTTTGGATTGATCTAACTTTGCAATGGACTAAACGGTTACACTATTTTCTGAACAGACACTCTGCATCAAAATTATTCAGTCGGGAGTGAGACAGCATTGTGCAAATGTGTACTGTGTAACTGTAGCATTCACACACTGTATACATTACATCTTGCAATAAACTTGAAAATTGATCAGCGGAAATTATTCGAATAATTGAGAAGGGAAATAATTCAATGTCTGGAGAGAATATGAAAGTTTAGTACCAACGCTTCAAATTCGGGTGGAAATTTGGTAAACGTGATCGAAGTCCTTGAAGAATAATAAAAGAAATGTGAACACAGAAACGGTTTTGTGAACACCCACACACTCACACGCGCGTGCACATATATATATATATATATATATATATATATATATATATATATATATATAAAAGATGTGTCAAAAAAGTATTAAGACGTTTTGTTTTTTTGACACACCTTGTATTCTAAAAAAAAAATAACGTTCCCTTCATCATTTTTTTCAGAATAGAAAGTCTATGAAAAAAGTACCAACTTTAAAGCTGTATTTACTAAGAGAGAAATAGAGAATGAATGGAACGTTTTTTAGAATACAAGGTGTGTCAAAAAGTACAAAAAATTTCGAGACTTTTTGTACTTGTGTATTTATGTATATATACTTGTATGTGTTTATATATATATATATAATATATATATATATATATATATATATATATATATATATATTGTTCAACTTTTACACAAGCGCTTTCGTTGTAGTAGCGTTAGTACTTAATCCAAAAAGTGCTCAATATATTTTATTAAAACATAGAGCATTAATAGTCGTAGAAAAAGTTTTTCTCTTTACCTGTCTATCAGTGGATTTACACATCTACTTCTGTAATGTAAATCTAATTAGTAATCAGGAATAGGGGGAAGACTGATAGAATTAGAAATTAGATTAATATTACAGATGTAGATGTATAAATCCACAGACAGAATTTTAAATTTTAAGACTGTAAATACAGAAACAAAAATACAGAAAGGGTTATCAAAATAAAACAACCCAAACCCACCCTCTCTCCTGCGGCTAAGTATATAGAAAAAGGAAGATCCCACCCTATTTAGCTCTCCTGAAGAAGGTGTATCTTGAACACCGAAACCATGACAGAGAAAACATTTTTCTATTATATATATGGAGAGAGAGAGAGAGAGAGAGAGAGAGAGAGAGAGAGAGAGAGAGAGAGAGAGAGTGGGGGGAGACAGACAGACAGACGGACTGACAGACAGAGACGGAGACGGAGACTGAATGGATAGATGGACACCGATGAAATACCTTCGAAATTAGGAATTTAGTAAATGCACAGATTGAAACACCCATATAAGGATTTGTACATTTAACAATGGATTCTGACAAATGTTCGTATATTATATACAAAAATATTCTTAAATATTATATATATATATATATATATATATATATATATATATATATATATATATATATTATATATATTTGTGTGTGTGCATGTGTGTGCATATATATATATGTATGTGTGTGTGTGTGCATATATATAAATATATATCTGTGTGTGTGTGTGGTGTGTGTGTGTGTGTGTGTGTGTGTGTGTGTCAGTCTGTCTGTCTGTGTATAAATCCAGGATAATATTAAAACAGAACAAAAAATCAAGACTGAGAGTTTCAACGTTATCGATCCTTAGCTGACGCAGTATTCAGAACGCCGGAATTATATAATGTATATTATATGTAACGAGCGTTAGATAAATAAGAAATATAATAAAGCAAGTATGATCCACTTACCATACATTTACTATGTCTTTTGATAACCAAGAAATTTTAGAATTAAAAAAGAAACAATTTCTTTGGATATGAATCTACTCAGTATAGTTTGGACTAAAAGTAATTTACTCTGCATTAATAAAAACAGAAACATATCTCTCATATTAAGAGCAAAAGTTAATGTACCAATGTGTCACCTTTTTCAAATTTATTCCCAGAAACCGTAGCCCATAGTATACAATTTCGGAATCAGGCTAACTGCGTGAGCAAATGAAAAATATTTAGGGCCGAATCCAGGCCCGCATCCCTAGAATTTTTGATTACCAAGGTTTTGATTACTGCGATTATTTTCAGTGATTTTTACCCGATTTTCCGACAATTTTTGTTTTGTACAATTATAGTTTTTTATAACTTGGAAATAAAGTTGGGAATACCTAACTTAATTGCCTCCCGATATGGTGGCTTTTAAGCTAGTATTAAAATATTTCCGATATTTCAACAGAAGGTCGTATACTTTTAGGTTGGTTTACTAAATATTTAACTTATCTATATACTAATACTTTTGTTCCTTAATTTTCCAACCATAATCACCTTGCAGCACCCTCGGATTAAGAATGAAACCATCCAAATCGTCCAAGAGGAAATGCAAAGATGTAAATCCTGATTATCTGGTCTTGATTATGCGCTGAATTCTTAAAGAAAAAGTACATGCCACAGAGAAAAAATATAAGAAAGTGAATAGGGAAATATTGAGACAGTGTTTGCGCGCGCGGAAGCGATAATGCCATTCTGTTTTAATCATATTGGAAAGAGGAAAAGAAGAAAAGAAAGAGAAAAAAGAGTGAGAGACTTAAATCAAAATTTTAAAACTTTTTACGTATTAAACTATTCATCAATAGCTCTTAAGTAAACATATCATACGTTGTAATAATTAAATCATCATACTGTGGTATACTCACAGGTCCTGCTAGTATACATTAAATCACCTCTGTTTTATAAATCATGTAAACACACACGCATACATATATCATATGGCTATTTTTATTTTAATAGTATTTTATAATAATGCTTAATATTATTACTTTTTACTATCCAATACTTCTGTATGAAATCAAATGTTTCTTCTCATTTCTCTCTCTCTCTCTCTCTCTCTCTCTCTCTCTTCTTCTTCTTCTTCTTCTTTTTCTTCTTCTTCTTCTTCTTCTTCTTCTTCTCGACGCACATATCTATGAATATCTACCTGTACATTTGTGGGTGTAAGCATTAGCAGTTGAATAATTTATTGCCAAAGGCATCTCAGCCGAGACTTTCTTCAGCAAAAAGCCTAAAGGCTAAATTCAGACATTTTCATTTCTGGCTTTCAAAAATCTTTTTTTTATTTTTCTTTCGAGGCCTCTACCTTCAGAAAAAATGTTCTTCTTAACGAAAAATGCTTCCGAGTAAGCTGATCTCATATGTAGAAAGCCGCATTTGTAAATTCAATTTCATTGTAGAGAGTTCTTCAAGAATTCCAACAGAACAGAAAATAAAATAACAATTCCATCGTAAAAGAGCAACGGTAACATAAGGAACCGTGCGAGTTCTTTGATGTTTCAATGAAAAAATGGAAGAAAATTCTTCATTTTTTTTAAATAAGAAAAGGGGAAGGTATTTTTTCTGTAATGTGCTTGTCATACAACTCAAAAATCTTCACTTCGTGGTGAATAGATACAATTTCAAACGCCCTGACTTCTAAATCAGCATATAGATGTGGAACAAAGTTAAACAGCAAATTATTATTATTATTATTATTATTATTATTATTATTATTATTATTATTATTAAGATTTTTACACCTGCCATAGCCAGTGGTTCACTGGAGGCGGAGTGACAGCAGGTCTCATCGAATCTCTAGGACTCATTTGAGTATTCTAGCCGATCTTAAGTGTACTTTAGTTTGGATGGTCTCGGTTCTTCCTCTGGTTTCCAATTCACCCAAATTCTTGTTTAGAGCTTTGGGGCCATTCCAAGGGCACCAATTACAATTGGTATGACCTTCACCTTCATGATCCACATTTTTCTCAGCTCTCTGGCAAGGTCCAAGTATTTGTCTATCTTTTTGCTTTCTTTCCCATTCACTTGATGAAAAAATCCACGAGATGACAGATTCTCTTCTTGTCGATCAATACTTGGTCCAGGATTAGGTGATCCGTCTGTACTCCGGACTCCCAGAGACTTTTATGCTTCTCATTTTCCAGGACAGGTTTAGGATTGTGGATATACCATTAAGTTGTATGGTGAACATTGAATTTCTTGCACAATTCCCAGTGGATTATCTTTCCCACTGAATCGTGCCTAGTCTTGTACTCTATTTGTGCGAGTTTACTGGATTTGCTTGTCATATGATTAACCGTTTTGTCTCTGTCTACACACATTCTGCACTTATCTTTCTGCTGCGTCTTATATATAATATATATATATATATAATATATATATATATATATATATATAGAGAGAGAGAGAGAGAGATAGAGATAGATAGATAGATAGATGGATAGAGAGGTAGAGAGATATCTGCATATTTGTATAGAGAGATAGATAGATAGAAAGAAACAGTATTAGATTGACCTATCCTATCTATATATCTTTCTAGCTATATATCTATCTATCCCATTTTTTCTCTTTTGTTCCACCCTCTCTCTCTCTCTCTTCTCTCTCCCACTCTCTCTTCTCTCTGTCTGTCTGTCTGTCTGTCTGTCCTATCTATCTATCTATCTATCTATCTATCTATCTGTTCCTGTGCCAGTATACTCATAACTGCTGATTTTGGCATTTATATTGCATAAATACTTCTCGTGAACGATATAGCGATTTAATATTAAAAACTGGAATATTACCAATGATGATTTTATCACTTAGAATTCAAATAATTCTATCATTATATTGAAATATATACAGCAGATACATTGAACATATACTATAGGAATCAATCTCCCTCTAGCAGAACGTTATCCCAGCCTTCAGATGTGTTCTTTATACAATAATACACCCAGTCGCCCCTTGAAAACGATACACACACGCATCTAAATTTCAAGACTAATCGCAAGTTTGTTCCATTGATACAAGTTTCCAGTTTCGATGTTTGCGTGTTCACTGAAGATGCTTTCGGCAATGGGCATTAGTTACCAAGGTTACACTGACTGGCCTGTGGTTATGCAGCCCTGTGCACAACAAAAATCGATAGGCTGTTTCTTTTGATGTATTTATTCCTTCAACCTGATTAAAGGTATCGAACATTTGTATTCCAGTCGCCTTTCTCTTGGTTCAGATTTGGCGGCAAAAACACTTTGTTTATTTAACGGATCTTTAAGACTTAGCCAGCCAATGCCTTCTTCGGCTTTTAGGGATATGCACCTTCATTGTCTCCTGCTGAACGCCCTCTGTATCTCATCTGAATATAAATAATCCATAGGTCTATGATCAACATTAGCCATAATGGTCTTGCTTTTACGCAAGTCTTACAAATTGTTTATTCTACTCAGACCCTCTTAGCTGGGGCTTTAGAATACACCAGCTACACCTCGGCAGAAGGGTAAGACTCCTGCCAATGATGCCACCTATTAACCGTGGGTGGTGATCTGTGATACGTAAGGATGTAACCCTGGTGGCTGAGCAGTCCATGATATGCAATACTCCACATTGTCCCTACCTACTCTAGATACCCGGTTGGAGAGCCCCCTCCCCAATCAATCGGCTGGTCACGTAAAGCCATATCACATATAATTGTCCCAACCCTATAATTCTTATGGTAAGCCCAAACCCTTTTAATAATATATGTGATAAAAGGCGGTGGCTGAACGTCTTATTGTCCTGGGTATGACGTTAAATCTGATAGGGGAAGTTCCAGTTCCGGAGCTCGGTGAACGTGGAGTATCTCTTCATCCGCATTACTCCCAGTTCCACTCTGACCAGGAATAGTAGTACCTGTTAGTGTCCATCTATAGGTCAAATAGAACAAAATGAGTTCTACAAAAATGTATTTTAAAAAATTAAAGTTAAAAAAATTTGAGTACCCATCAAGAATAAATAAAACATATTCGGGATAAAATCACCTAATAGTTTGACACGCCGGAAAATCCAACCAACCAACCAACCAATCAATCAACCAACTTATTCTACTCAAGCCGAGTAGGATGTGACACAAGGTCAATTTCTTAAGCGGGTTTAAACTGGTTTTGATTCCGAGTTTTGCTTCATCTAGACAGGTTGCCTAACTAAAGTTAAAGTGTCCAGTATACCCTTCTATTTACCCATAGATAGACAGGGAATAGTTGGATTCATACCTTTCCATAGGGTATTAGGCTATGTGAAATGCAAACAGCCTCACTCAGGATTTGAACTCGCTCGTCGTATCAATTTTCCACGATGTTAATCATTAGAGAACGCGCCTCCAACTCAACAGTGGTATAATGCACACAAAAAATGAAGTAAATGATACCACGCACGGAGATGAATGTGGTGTAATAATCGTAGTCCTATGAAATTGGCTCGGCGCACCAAGTTCACGTTCTGCACAAGATTGTTTGCGTTTTGCATCGCGTTCTTGGGAAAACTATTATAAATATTAAGGAAAATATTATGGAGGCGCGTGGTGTAATGGTTAACGTCGTAGGTAATAGACTCGTCGACTCTAGTTCAAATCCTAAACAAAGCTGTTTGCATTTCACATAGCGTTAATACCATTGGGAAAAGTATGCATTCACCTACTATCCTTCCAGCAATGATTAAATAGGGGGCAGACTGGGCTCTTTAGGTAACGACTATAGGAGAAGGAAAACTCTGAATTGAAATCTGTTAAACACCGCTTAAGAAATTGACCTTGTGTCACATTCTGCTCGTATGGAGGGGTTGGTAAATATATATAAATATTTAGGAATACTGCGCTATTTAGCCTTGTTACGACCTCAAGTAAACTTTGAATTCAAAGCTGGATGAACTCCACTTCAAGAATACGACATTGTGTCAAATCCTGCCGGTAGTGGAGGAGTATATACATATATGAATACTTACTTGACTTTCGGTCTCTGTGTCCAGTGGCTTTAGCAATTAAACCGGTAAGGAATATATGATATAAGCGTGATCCCAGGGTCCATCCCACAGGCAACACCTCCCCCTCGTCTAAAATGGGTAGATGTTGGAATTATTTTCCAATGTTCGTGTTCAACTGACATGGTGGTCATGTCGGTAAATAAATATATATATGAAACCGGCTTAATTTATTTAGTTTATTTAGTTCGAACCTTGACATTGGTAATTGTTACGAGACAGTAGCTGTCATTCTTTCAACTTTTCCATAGTTTTGGCTCAGAGGTATGTATAAAAAATCATATAAAGATATGCGTCTTTCACCTGCACAATAGAATAAGATTACAGGCAGACATAAGTAAGTTTAAAAGATAAGGCTGAAAATAGAGAAAAAACACAAGTTTACATTTAATATATAACTAAGCAATGCATAGAAACTTACATGCCAATAGATTTAAAATTAACATACACATTCACACACACACACACACACACACACACACACACTCACTATATATATATATATATATATATATATATATATATATATATATATATATAACAGGTGGGTGATGTGAAGAATGATGATACATTATTTATTTATTAACATCAAGCGATAGATCTCAAAACTAGTTTACACCCTACTTGTTACATTTTTCTATCTCAGGTCAAATTGTAGTTTCGTTTCTATAACACGCTCCTACTAACCTTGAATTAATCACACTGTCTGACCAAGAAAACTCCAAAACCATATTAAGCGATAAGGAATTATATATATATATATATATATATATATATATATATATATATATATATGAGAGGTATCCAAAACTTGGTAGTAAGGGATGATTCTATATGTGATTTCTAAGATATAGTTTTTCCTTTCTTTCAAAGATATATATATATATATATATATATATATATATATATATATATATATATATATATATATATATATATATATGAAACTTACTTGGCTGCTTGTATCTCCATAGTGCTAATATGTATGTAACTACTCTGACTCCAGCTATAGCTAAATAGTTGGGACAGCGTGGGCTCTTTAACTTTGGTTAGGCAAAGCGAGGAAAACTGGTAATTTAAACCCGTTAAACTCCGTTTAAGAAATTGGCCCTGTGTAACATCCTGCTCGTGTGGAGGAGTTGGTATATATATATATATATATATATATATATATATATATATATATATATATATATGTGTGTGTGTGACTTTGAGATAAATATTATAAATATTACAAAATGTGTAATTTTAATGGCGTCATTATGCATCTCTATAAGTTGTTAAACATCTAGATAACACAGGCTTTTTAGAATACACCGACTGTACCTCTACACAAGATCCCCAATGGGGCCCCTTGTTGGCTCTGGGTAGAGACCCGTGATGTTTAAGGATGGTGCCAGAGCAGTTCATGACGTGCAGTACTACACTTTGGCTCATAATTAAGTTAGACGGAGAAACCCTCTCCGATTAATTGACTGCCCACATCAGCCCTTTGCACCTATATGATTGTCACAACCCTATTGTCCTTATGGGAAGCCCTACTCCTTTTTATCATATATTTGCTAAAAGAGGGTGGCTGAGGTTCTTAATGTCCTGAGTATGACGTTAAACTTTATTTGATGGTGAAGTATCAATTCTGGAAATCTGGCGAATGTGGAATACTCCTTCATGTCCATTACTCCACGGGCTCAGGTGATAGTATCGGGTTGGGTTCAATCTATGGGTTAAATAGAAAAAATGAGTTGAATAATGTTTAAAAGGTATTGATTTTAAAAATGTATTTCAACAACCATTATGAATGAATAAAAGAAAATGTCATCGGCATAAACTTACCCAACATGGGTTGATATGCTGTAAAATACAACCAATCAACTAACCAATCTATCAGTTGACAATTTCTCTTTTTCTTGTTAATCAATATTAGGTGTGGTTTTCTGGGTAGGATAAGGTGATCCGTTTTTATCTAAAAGTCCCAGGTAATTTTATTTCATTCTTAAGAACAGATTCTGGTTCATGAATATACCATTTTCTTATTATTATTATTATTATTATTATTATTATTATTATTATTATTATTATTATTATTATTATTAGCATAACAAAACCGCCCTTTGGGCGGTGTAAAAATAAAATTTTGAAAAATATAGCCTGAGCCGAGTGGGATTTAAAATTCAATGTCAGAGGGGTAGTATCCAAGTAAAATTAATAAATGAATTGAAGTAATAAAAAACAACAATGCCAAAATATACCAAAAACTTTAAAAGGACATTCAACATTTAATAATTTTAGTAATTAAAATCATCAGATTCATTAAAGGAGTAAAAAATAAACAATTTGAAATAGAAATTAGAAAAGTTAACTTTCTACACCAAAGTTTTTACTGAAATAATATTTAATGATAAAATTAAATTTGGTTTATCAATGAATAAAACAATCAACTATACAAAATGATTTTTTATTGTTTTGATTATTTCTAAAAATTTTGAAATAAAAAAAAATAGACATTCACCTTATTTATTTTACATTTAACAAACATTTAGTTTTAGTGTAAATAAATAAATATTACATGAAATAAAATAGTGTAAATATTACTTAAATCAATTTTTAAATGCTAAATAATATTTAATATTAATTTTTTTTTAACCGGAGTAAATAAAAATATCTAATTTGTAGATTTATTTTCAACTAAATTTTATTTGGTAAAATTCTGTAAAATATAAATTCTTAAAAATTTTCTTCAATAAATAAAATCTTTTGATAAGATATTCAGTATCAATTTGTCTGTAACTAAAACTATGTTGCTGTAAAATTAATAAATCAAATAAAGTAATAAAAAACAACAATGCCAAAATATGCCAAAAACTTTAAAAGGACATTCAACATTTAATGATTTAAGTAATTAAAATCATCAAATTCATTAAAGGAGTAAAAAAATAAAATTTGAAATAAAAATTAGGAAAGTTAACTTTCTACACCAAAGTTTTTCCTGAAATAATATTCAATAATAAAATTAATTTGGTTTATCATGAATAAAACTATCAACTATACAAAATGAGTTTTTATTGTTTTGATTATTTCTAAAATTTTGAAAAAAAAAAATAAACATTCACCTTATTTATTTTACATTTAACAAACATTTAGTTTTAGTGTAAATAAATATTACATAAAAAATAAATAGAGTAATGATACTTAAATCAATTTTTAAATGCTAAATAATATTTAATATTAATTTTTTTTAATTGGAGTAAATAAAAATATCTAATTTGTAGATTTATTTTCAACTAAATTTTGTTTGGTACACTTATGTAAAAATATGAATTTTGTAAAATTTTTTTCAATAAATAAAATCTTTTGATAATAGATTCAGTATCAATTTGTCTGTAACTAAAACTATGTCACTGCTTACATCAAAACACTGTCATTGATAAAAAATATTATTTGATTAATAATCAATAGATGCATGCAACATTTTGATTTGAGGGGGACAGAAGTAAGTTTCCATTTCAAATGGTTTCATTTTTCTTTACTCCTTTAATAAATTTGATGATTTTACCGATAATACAAACCCTCTTATATGGAAATTTTAACTCAGACAATATCTTTCAAAAATTAATTTTATAACCGCCCAGATGGCATTTTTTGCTAGTTTATGTAAAAATGTTTGTACAATAAATTAATGAATATAATATATGTTGTTACACTCTTAATTCATTTTCTTAGAGATTTAATAAATTTTATATCCATTAAAGTAAGCATTAAATTGAATAATTGGCAGACCTGAGCATCTGGAACCCCCCCTTCTAAAATTTTTTTTTCTTTCTTTTAATGGATTATTATCAATTGCACACCAATCTATCAGATTGTAAAAAAAAAAAAAAAATTCAAAAAAGTTATTTATTTTTGCGGTGCTCAGTTCCCCATATAAGTTTATCGTAAATCGATCCCCCATATCAGAACCGCTACAAAATTTATTCATTTATTTATTTTATTGTTTTCCTTCAATGGATTATTATCGATTACACACCAATCTATCAGGTTTTTTAAAAAATTCTTAAATGTTCTTTATTTTTTGAGTTTTCAGGGGTGCTCATGCCGACATATAAGTTTATAGTAAATCGCTGCCCCATATCAGAACCGCTCGAAAGGAAACTGGCGCAAACATGTCAAAGTTAGGGTGGCCCAGAAAAAACAGAACCCAAATTATTTATTTATTTTCCCATTAAACTAACCTTAAACCCCAACACCAACCCTAACCTCAAATCCTAACCCTAAACCCCCCTAGTTACAATTAACAGTTTTATTACAAAATTTGTGGGTTCTGTTTTTAAATTTCACCTTAATTTTGATACCTTTGTGCAAATTCAGCCCAACTGTTAAGGTAGAGCGGTTCCGATATAGGGGGAGCGATTTACTATAAACTTATACGGGGAAATGAGCACCCCTGAAAACTCAAAAAATAAAGAACTAAAAAGTTCTTTATTTTTTAATCAGGCGCTTTTTCTTTTTTTTTTACAATCTGATAGATTGGTGTGTAATCGATAACAATCCATTGAAGGAAAAAAAAAATTTTTTAGCGGTTCCGATATGGGGGATCGATTTACAATAAACTTATACGGGGAACTGAGCACCCATGAAAATTCGAAAAATAAATAACTTTTCTGAATTTTTTTTTACAATATGATAGATTGGTGTGTAATCGATAATAATCCATTGAAGAAAAAGAAAAAAGATTTAAAAAATTTTAGTTGGGGGGTTTCAGATGCTCAAGTCCGACGAATAATTTTATTTATTTAATTTTTAAAAACAAAACAAAATTTATATAAACTCGAAGTAAAATGCTATTTTCAATCATCTAATACAGAATAGTAATCCTCTTATTGATGAATGTGTATTGTTTAAACATTGTTTAAACATTGAACAAAATACTATTAATTTCTCGCTACAATTAATTTAAATAAATGATGAAAAATAACATTAGTAATATGAAATAACCGTAAACAAATTTTGAATTAAAAATAAAAGTAAACATCTTTTTTTAATTCCTAATAGGAATAATAAAATTTGAAATAAAAAATACTTGTTATATTTGTGAAGGTGCCGCGAAAATTAAAAATAAATTTTATCTATAAATTTTTTCATGGTGTTTGTATCATTTGTTATTGTATTTAGGTGGCCTCGATTTAGGTAGGGGACATTTTTTTTATCACCGCTTTTGTTTATACAAACCGAACTTCGGTTAAACATTGTTGAATAATGAATTTGAAAAGTATTGCGTCAATTATGATAAAAAATAAAGATTAATTTTTAGTTTAAGAAAGAAGCGCTAAGTGTTAAAAAAACAAACACGTAAAATCATTTTTTTTGTTTTTTGTCGTCTGTTTCTGTAATGGAATTTATGACAAATCAAAATTAAAAGATATTTCTTAATTTCTAAATAAATCACGGTCATCATATTTAGCGGAAAAACATCGCTCAGAACTGGTTGTTATTTTAATTTTAATATTAGTAATATGGAATAACCGTAAACAAATTTTGAATTAAAAATAAATGTAAACATTTTTTTTAAATTCCTAATAGGAATAATAAAATTTGAAATAAAAAATACTTGTTATATTTGTGAAGGTGCCGCGAAAATTAAAAATAAATTTTATCTATAAATTTTATCTATAAATTTAAAAAAATTCCTAATAGAAATAAAATAATTTGAAATAAAAAATACTTGTTATATTTGTGAAGGTGCCGCGAAAATTAAAAATAAATTTTATCTATAAATTTTTTTATCTATAAATTTTTTTATTAAAAATTAACTCTATTAAAACTTTTAAAATATTTTTTTTACCGCAACGAAAACGGAAGTAGTCACGGACAAAAGACCATAACTAATAATTTAACGTAAGATTTAAATTAGTGGCTGTATCTTTAATTTTGAATTAATTCCTCGCAAAACTTTATACATGAAATAATTATAAATACAAATAAAAATTAAAATATCAATTAGAAACTGTTTAGAACTAAATATGCATTTATTAAAAGATTCGTTGAAAATTGGCTATACAAATATTACAAACCAGCAAATATTACAAACGCATCTTAATACTTGTATATAAAGCAATTTGTTCCTTTAATATTAAGTATAACACAAATTGATTATAAATTAGGTTCTCATTGATAAACGCTAGAGTTTAGTTTGGAATATGTGACGTCAGCCGTGACGGAGTTTCGGCTTCAGACAAAAATGCAGTCTATCTCCATTATATATAGATTATTATTCAATGAGACCATGTACGCAAAGTTAAGTTTTCTGTTACGTTTACAACGGACGAACTTTAGTGTATAATTCATTTTTTAAATCATTATAAAAAATAAGGAATTTGTACTTTTGTCTTCTTTACTTTTTCTTTATTCTTGTCATTTACGAATATTGAATATGATCTCCGTCGAAGGGAAATAGAAAAAAACGCCAACAGAAGATTATAAATTCTATGCTTGATATATAGCGTCAACGGCGTTTGGTAACTGCTAGTTCCTCGCCTATGCGTTCGTCAAAACAATAAAAACGCACATCGTACTTTTTTTTAATTCTATTGTATGGTGCATAGAAGTGTAGTTAACTCTGTGAGGCTTGATGGAAACCGTGATATCCATGGGAACCGTATGTATCCAACTATTATCTTCCAAGATATGGGTAAAGTGTATGGACCTTGTTTATAACAAAACATATATTTGTACTTTTGTCTTCTTTACTTCTTCTTTATCTACTTTATCATTAAATCATGAATATATAATCTTATATTTGCGAAGGTAAATATGAAAACAGCACCAACAGAAGTGTGTTCGGGTTTGAGAAATCAGAAGCACCGGCTTGAAACTAGACTCTCTTTTCAGATTTCGTTTACACATACACACTAAGAAAGTGATAGAGAGATAACAATAAGAACGAGGTATATATATATATATATATATATATTATATATATAGATAGATAGATAGATAGATAGATAGATAGATAGTTGGATGGTATCAAGTGTTTCCTTGATAGGATTAAACCGAAATTGAGAACTCAAAGGTTCATATATAGATTTGCGCATATATGTTATACACATATGGAGTATTATAAGTAAATGTATAAATGAATACCTTGGTGAAGCTATAAAAGGTACATATATAGAGATTGATGTTTACACCGATGTATCTATTTATTCATTTATATTATATATAATATATAATATATATATATTATATATATAGAGAAGAGAGAGAGAGAGAGAGAGGGGAGGAGGGAGAGAGAGAAACAAGATAGATAGAGAGAGAGAGAGAGAGAGAGAAAGAGAGAGAGAGAGAACGAGAAGATAGATTGATTGATTGATTGATTGATAGATAGACATACGTTTGTGATAGATTTAAGCAGGTAACTAGATATATGAAGATATCTCATGAATAAATTCAAATATGACACACAATTCCATCCGTCTTGACATGACTATGTCAAGGAAGCGGAAAGAGCGCGAATTTCCTGATTTGGCGGAATTCTCTGCGGGTCTTGTATTCTTCGAAGTGCTTTTGCTGATGGTTTTCAAGACTGCAATGTTTGACGTCTGTAATCTGTCAGTGCAATCCCTGCAAGCATCTCCAAGAACCGGAAACAAGTATATCGTACAATTCGTTCTTTACAGTTTCTATTCTTTTAGATTTATCTGTGTAAATGAGCTTATATATATGTGTGTGTACAACTAGATATACGCAATTTATGTATCCAAATTCAGAATTTCTATCTATCTATCCATCTATCTATTAATCTTTACTTCTATCTATCTATCTATCTATCTATCTATCTATCTATCTATCTTATTCTGTTTACATTTAACTATGTACTTGTTCATAATTATCTACACATTTCTGTTTCGTACCATCTGATAATCCATGGATACTCTTACTACTACTACTACTACTACTACTACTACTACTACTCACACTCATTCATACAAACACACGCCCAGAAAGAAAAAGTGTGTGTGTGTGTGTGTGAGAGAGAGAGAGAGAGAGAGATAGAGAGAGAGAGAGAGAGAGAGAGAGAAAAGAGAGAGAGAGTTAAATCCAGATTATCATACAATTTACATATTGAAATATATGAAATAGCTCTTAAATAGGCATACCAAACGTTGTAATAATCAAATTATCATACTATGGTATATCGACAGGCCCTACTAGTATTCTATAATGATAACAATATCTTGATCACGACAATAGAATCAAAGGACTACCGTACTGACCGCCGTTTCCTGGTCGATTTTTTGTCTACGGAATCACGAAATCATCACTTAGAATTGAGCATTTCAAAATTATCCTGTTGTCCCAATGTATTCACCATTCATTTATTAAATTTTCCAGCTACACGACCCCTACTGAAATTTTGTTTGTTTTGTTCATGCTGGACGCGTATCAGAAATAAATATTCACGCTCATATTGAAAATTGTTGGAGACAAGCAAGCCATGAAGACAGGAAAAGTTTGCCCAGTAAATATTTGTCGAAACGGTTCCAACATCGGTTTCATACACGTGTAAGAAAATTACAAATAGTCAAAAGGACGTCGAATGAAAAGAATTGAACGGCGACGAATAAAGTCATAAGAGTATTTGGCTTGTCGATCGACGTCTTGGCAGAAAGAGTAAGTCATAAATAATATTGGCTGTGTAGGTGTGCGTAGTGGCCAAAAATAAAGGTAACACTACTCCAGATGAGAGGAATACTGATTTTCTATGATTTTATATTATCATCAGGTTTTCTCTTACGATCTGTCTATTATATTCCGACGATTGAAAAAGAAACAAAACAAAAAAAAACACTAAGTATTACCTGGATTTTGTACAAACTGTCAGCGGAGCTTAGACTAAAAAAATGTGTTACGATTTTTGTGAGTACTTTACAGTGGAGATCCCTTGTTAACCAGAGGGCGATCTTTAGTGAATAAACCTTTGGTTGTTCCTTGGTGTCCGTTTGTGTTTGGTGTGATCTTTTTGTTATTCCTTGGTGTCCCTTAGTGTTGGTCATGAACATTTAGTTGTTCCTTGGTATCTCTTAGTGTTGGGTATGATCCTTTGGTTGCAGGTCCGTTCTTCAATGCCCTTCAGGCTGTCAATATCGGCGATTAAATAGTTAACTAACCTTGACCATGCAGAGTCTATAAGTTTAAGTGGTGGATTCCGGCACGCCTAATAACACAAAATATTCCAACATCCTGGATATGACATTAAACTACATATGATCGTAAGGTTCCAGTTCTGGAGATATGAAGTAATAATATATGCCAACCGTCCCTATCAGTCAAAGTTACTTTCAAGTCCTCTACATAGACTCCAACGACCCACATAGCAGTTGGTGTGTAGATAACCTCAGTAAAACGTAATTTATGAATTCGTCCTTACTTCTGCAGCAATGTACAGCATGTCTTCTCGTTTTTATTTTTGTTTTGTTTTGTTTTACGGCATATCAACCACAGTGAGTTATTTAATCGAAAAAATCAAAAAGTTTTGAAAGATTCGTAGTGATAGTTTGGAAGAATTTTTTTTCTAAACTCAATTTTTTTTGTAAACAAATTTTATATTTAACCCATAGATGGAATCTTCCCGTCTTAATTAGATGGTTTCTATGACCGTGTACAGGCCTACAACTCTTTTTTCTCGTGGTGTGCGGCTTCCATAATTTGTTCAAGATATCACGCAGCATCATTGCAATTACTCCCATGTCCACTCTTTACCGAGTTGGTAGTACCTTTGACAGTCCCTTATAACGGTCAATTATACCAGCTTAAAAATCATTCGTATTCGATAAAACCTTGTACAAAAAAAAACTTTTTAAAAAGAAATTGATATTAATGTATATTGGTTGATTATCCAGATTTCTGTAAGGTTATCACGTACCGTTGTTGAAATCGAATGTGACGTCTAGAAAATTAACAGTTTTTAATTTAGACGCAATGTCTAAATTCAGAGATGGATTTCAAAAATATCTATTAATTTTTCACTTGCACAATTTACTTCATGACCATTACAATTTTTAACCCGACATCACACTAAAGTTCAAATTTGTTCTTATTGAATCTATTGGTCATTTTCAATAATAGGAATATATCTACGATTTCGCAATTTTCAGCACCGCAAAAACTTTGGTACAAATGCAGAATAGCGCGTAAGAGATATCATTAGAATCGCATTCTACGTATAGTGTTAGCTTACGGAAACTAATAAAGTAACCTAATCCTAACCTAACCTTAAACCAAACCCTAACTTCTCAAAGGTTTCGTGTATTTGCGTGAAATGTAATGATTTTATACGTCATCTAATATATTTCTCTTGTGCGCTATTCTGCATTAATACCATAAATTATTAGTTTTTTATAGTCCAAATTGCGTTTTATAAAACAGGAAGGACTAATTAATTATTTTTATTTTTTCATCATCAATATCAATTAAAAAAATTGACCATAGTTTAAATCGTTTTTTCTGCAGTAAACGAATAAAACTTGATCATATCAAGCTGAATAAATACTCATTTTTATTTTGTCTCCCGTCGAACGAATTGTATTTTTTATATTTTCCCTTTAGTTCACACTTATGGTAATTGTCAGGTTTATTAGAAATATTTAGTCATTATCATTTTGTTGATTTTTCCTATTTATTTTTCGTTGGGTTAAGGAGTTTGAATTCTCGGTTGATTTAATGTCTTTCATAGCAATGAAAGCTGTTTTTAAAATTATTTTATTAATGCGGTTGTCTATATTTAATCTGGCTGCATTTTTACTAGCTTTCCCAAATATTAGGTATTTTAAATAATTTTGTTACTTATTCTTAATTAATTTTCCGTCGTTTTTTGTATCTTGGACTTATCAGCTTTAATAAATATGTTGTTTTTTTTTCAATTTCTGATTTACTTTCAGTCTTGCTGTAATTTTTTTAATGAAATTCTAACTTATTACCTACTAGAAGCGACTACCCAGCATTGCCTTGGTAGAGTGGGGACAAAAAATCCTGATGTATTGATTTGTTTACTTTTAAGATTTACAAAGTTTGGAATTTTTAAGTAGAATTTCTCTGATATTTCTGTGTATGTTTTAATTTTCAAATATCTTCGAATATAAATTAAATCTCCATAAGTTTTACACAAATATCCAGAACCGTGTGTGTGTGTGTGTGTGTGTGTGTGTGTGTGTTTATTTACTTTGTCGTAAATTGTTTTGTTTTCGTAGTTTCCTCCATACATACATATACATACATACACACAAACTGCCCTTATATATGTAGATATAGAACATATCTATTTCAAAAGGAACTAAATCAGGGTTTTGTGAAGAACATTTTTTATTTTGAAGCCATAGATGATGGCTTTTTTTTTTGTATCATTGCATCTAAAATAATAAATTTTTCCATTGTTTAATTAGATTTTCTATTTTGTCTAATAGTAAGATATTGTATATGTGTTATATCGGAATATTCTTTTATAGAATAATTTTAGCGTATTTTTTTAAATTTATAATAAAGAACAATTGCAAATAAGAAAAATGTTTGCATAAAAAGAGTGCTCAATGGTATTATAGCAGATCAGGTGGAAAACCGATAGATGAATTATGGATACCTTATATCCGTTACCCAAGTTTCATATATTCTACACAAGCCTTAGACAGGTGTGTGGTTAAAAGTGGGCATATATATATATATATATATATATATATATATATATATATATATATATATATATATATATATATACATATATATATGTTATATATACATGTATATATATAATATATGTATATATATATATGTATGCATATATATATGTGTATATATATGTATATATATATATATATATATACATATATATATGTATATATACATATATATATGTATGTGTGTGTGTGTATGATAAAGTAAGCCTAATGCGTCAGAAAATATCTCCCTAGGTTTCTTCTAATTGATCATCAGTCAGAAATATCCTAATGATCCGTGAGGAGAAACCTGGTTAGATATTCTCTAACTCATTAGACTTACTTTATTATCCATTAGCTCTATTTATTGTATTAAGCACTTTACTATATTTAACTTTGGCAACTCTTGTATTATTATTTTCTTTTGGCCGAGGGGGTGCACGAGCTGCAGAGGATTTGGTATTTTATTTGGTATTTATATATACTAGCAAATATATGCACCCTCCGGGTGCAAGTATTTTAGTTAAATTTTATAATAAAATATGATATTAAATTAGAAAGGCTAATGAAACTGAATAAGAATGTAGATAAAAAGATTTTGAACAGAGGGGGTATGATTGAAAAATAGAACAACTTTGAAACTAACACTTCCATCATTTTCCGTTACTCCCGTCTTTCATTGGTAAAGTTTCCTAATTTAAACTGTTTAGTTAAAATAGGAAGTAAAGAATAATATTACAGTTATTTCTTCTTGTTAAGGGATTTCTTTTAAGATTTATTGAGAGATTTTTGCTCATATTCAATAAGATATAAACCAAACAATTAGTAATCAATAATACTAAGCATATATTTATTAAAATCAATTTTTTAAGATCAATATGCAAATTAGCCTTCCATTCATACTGTAAACCTCTTTTTGTTGATATATAAATACAATTGCATGTTATTTGTATGTAGATATGGTCAACAGTGTAAGTAATGTAAAACAATTTATTAATAATTGAGGTTTAAATAAAAATAAAATCATGGAGAATATGATGTAATAACTAAATGAATTGTGACTGTTATAGTAATATAGTTTCGGTTACAGATAGACAAACCACAATCTCCATTATAAATAAGATATATATATATATATATATATATATATATATATAAGTGTTAAATAACAGCCAATTATTTATGTATCTTTTAAATTGTTTGGTGCAATCTTTCGTATCAGGACGAAGGGAAACAATACATCTGCAGCTTGAAGCGGAGTTAAAGAAGCATGAGATTTTGTAATGCGTTGCTGTTTAAATCATTTTCCATAAACCAGCTTTTCTACCCGAATGAAATCACACTTTTCGTTATGCAGTAAATTCCCCGGCAGATGGCGCTTGTAGCACAGATTGCAATATGGAAAAAGGAGCAAGAAAAAAAGGAAGAGATAAATAATGATTTATTCGAAAAGAAATAAAGATCTCTCTCTCTCCTCTCTCTCTCTCTCTCTCTCTCTCTCTCTCTCTCTCTCTCTCTGTCTTTCTCTTTCTTTGTCTCTCTCTCTTGTCGCTCTCTCTCTGTCACTCTGTCTCTGTCTCTGTCTCTTTGTCTCTCTGTCTCTCTTTCTTTCTCTGTCCCTGTCTCTCTTTTATTTGTCTCTCTCTCTCTCTGTCGCTCTGTCTCTGTCTCTGTCTGTCTCTGTCTCTGTCTGTCTCTCTCTGTCTCTCTGTCTCTCTGTCTCTCTCTCTCTCTCTCTATATATATATATATATATATATATATATTAGTAATATTAGAAATAGTAAAAGAGTTAAAGGTCTACCTTGGTTTCGATATCAATCCTCCCACTGTACTTACCTGAGTCGTGCCAATCCTTAGTTAAACTCTGTTTAACTAAGTTAGGGTCCTGGTGATATCATTGAGATCGAAACCATGGTAGACTCTTAACGCTTTTCCGTTATTATTGTTTGTTTCTTTTATATATTGAGCTCTTTTTGTATAATTTACTCTGTCACTGTAACGGAAAATAAATCAGTAATTGAATACTATATACATAGTATGGCCCTTTCTTCCAACATTAGAGTAGTTCAGATTCAATTTGAGAGCTCGAGCACTGGAAGACATTTCCTCTCCACGAAATAGCTATGAATCTAGAAATAAAGTCTGAAACTAAAAGTATCTTTTGTTCTTGTCTTTTCTTTTCCCTTCCTGAATTCCTTTACAGATTGATGACCAACAGAAGGAAGAACCACATATAATGGTGTTCAAGCAAAGAAACTAGCAACGTGCCACCAAATAAACCAAAAGCCTAATCATATGAAAGCCTTAGTCCCATAAACGACCTGAAAAGAGTTAACATGCCGTAAAACAAAACAACTTTTTCCTTTGCATTCATCAGTTTCTTTCTTTCTTCTTTCTTTATTCTTTTTTTCTTGTATTACTTTCTTTCTTTCTTTCTTTTTCTTTCTTTCTTTCTTTCTTTTTCTTTCTTTCTTTCTTTCTTTATTACTTTCTTTCTTCTCTTTGCTCTTATTAATTTCTTTCTTTAAATTTAACTTCTTTCTTTCGTTCGTCTTTTCTTTCTATAATACAACTTTCTTTTTTCTTTCTTCTTTATTAACCTTTGCTTAGTTCTTTGTCTTATCTTTTCTTACATTCTTTTCGCTAGTCGTTCTTCTTCTCTCTTGAAGAAATAGATCCTTCTAGGACTAATTCACACAACGAACTGTTGATTTCCCTCTCAAGATAAGTCTTGTAGCAAAGCAAAATTTGCAGCAATTTTGTACCATTATAAAACAAGCGTTTTAATTCCATTGTGTTGTTTGTCTTCTTTCATCCGAAATAATTGCCGACCACCGGGAGAATTAAGAGCTCCCTACGAACCCGTAATTCCTTAACTTTCGTAAATAAATCTTTAAACTTTTAGATTAAAGATACAAAAACTTTATCACCCATAAAAGAAGTTGTAACCTATGTCCACAAATAGTGTATTCAAACCTTGCCGCAGGCGGTTTAAAAATTAATTTCCCCTCGCTCTTTCGTAAAATATGTAAACTGATCTTTGAAATCTTATATTTTTATTAGATATAAAATTATTTTGCTGTTAAAATTCAAAATAAAAATGTTTTCTTGCTAATAAAAGCAATTTTCTAACAGTTAAATTCAAATTAATTCAGATATTTAAGCTTCTTTTTTGAGGCCGCAAAACATTTTTGTTTTGATAATCGTTGTCGTAAAATTTTGTTTTACGACAGACATAATCAAAACAGAGCGGTTTTTTCACCGTATAATGAAATATAAAATTTAATGTTGAAGAACATTATGTCGAGTTACTTGTTTACATATAATTTCTTGTAAAACTATATACGTAGGATAACTTTGAATAAGAATAATGAAATAGAGCAAACTATAAATCATTGATATCGGGCATGCATTTATTAAAACTTGTTTTAACAAATAATGTGGACATTTGAATGTTGTATACATAATTTTTGGGTATATATAATACAGGACTGTTCCTTATTTTATGTATTACTGATTTTGACTATAGATTAAATACTCATTGAAAAACTTACACTTATAATTGATAAACTTATACAATTAAATACTCATTGATAAACTATTGTGATGTAGCAGTGGTGTAGTTTTGGTTACAGACAAACACCGAATCTCCATTATATATAGATTTAAAGACAGGACTGGTAGGTTTTTACCACGGGTAGGATGTAACACAAGGTCGAAGTATGAGGTATCCAGCGACAATCGAACTCGCTAGTAAATAGTAATGGATCTGCGAGACTACTTGCTAACCTTACCCCAAAATGGGAAGCCCTTAAAACACGAATATATATTTTAATTAAATATAACTCTGTCTTTGGGAGGTATTATGTAAGAATAATAGAAATGGACTCGTCGACCCGAGTTCAAATCCTCGACGACGCTGTTTGCATTTCCATAGTGCTAATAACCGTGGGAAAGGTATGCATCCAACTACTCTCCCTCCAGCTAGGTAAATAGTAAGACACACTGGGCTCTTAACCTTTTTAGGCACCCGGTCCTGGACAGGACTNCTGAATTAAAACCTGTTAAACTCCGCTTTAGAAATTGACCTTGTGTCACATCCTGCTCATGTGCAGGGGTTGGTAAATATATATAGCTCTGTGTTTTACATAGAACATTAATTTAATGCGTAACTGTTCGGTGCATCTGTGTGTTTTCTGACTTTTCCTTGTAGCAAATGGATAAGTTTTATAATAACTAGCAAGGACATATGCGCTTCGGGCGTAAATATTTAACTTTTTAATGTAATGAAATATATTAATTACAAAGACTAACGAAAAAAATTTAGAATGCATGGATTACACTTATCTTAATAACATTTAATTGGTTTTTACATATAAATCATTCATAGGATTGATTTTGATACTTTGGAGAATAAAGCAATACTATTAGAGATCAATAATATTAAGTAATTATTTATTAACCCGGTTTTGTTAAAACCAGTATGCAAATTAACCACACCATATATTATTTCTTAGTGATATATCAGATAAATTGCAGAATTTTAAATGCATTAATATCATGGGCTGTTTTGAGGCAAATCTAACTTCGATTTTCATAGAGACATTGTTAATAAGTAAGATTTATTCTATCTATTAATGATTTTGACTCTCAATGAAATACTGATTGATAAACTTATGTAATTCCTGAGCAATGGCGTAGTTTCGGTTGCAGACAGATAGTCACAGAATCTGAATTATAAGAAATATGCGTTGTGGTCTGTCGAAAGCAATCATGTATTAAGTTTGGAGAAGGGTTGATTATATTAGCTTAAAAATCACTCAATAAATTTTAAACTATTTGGTACCAGACGAACTTGCTGGATTATGGTGTTATATTAGAGAGAACGAAAGAGAGAGAGAGAGAGAGAGAGAGAGAGAGAGAGAGAGAGAGAGAGAGGAGGAAGTTGTTTGATAATTTTTTGAATAGTCGACCCATTTAAGGTTTTGAATATTCCTTAATCGATTTGGTTGATGACTCATAAAATATTTGTTTTTTTCTTTGTTTTCTAAATGAAAAGGAATTCTCAAAAGCATTTTATGCGTCTTTTTGAAGAATTTCTACGGGCTATTCACAAGGAAAAGATTTATGGCTTTGATGCCAAAGGTTTTTTTTTTCAAAAAGAACAAAATACCCGCCAGGTATAGTTAATGTGTTTATATAATAGCAGTAACATCACCCGGTTTTGTTCAACGAAAAGCTTTAACCCTTTAATGCTATTTGGCCGGATTCACTTCACTTAATTCCTATTGACCCGGCCTCAGCTTGTTCTAATCTGCTCATATATTAACCAATTTTCTTAAAAAAGACAAATTCAGATATCAATATTGTCATAAATGTATCAGGAAATGATTCACTCAAAAAAAATGTCGATATTTATTTGAGCAAATACAACGTTGGCAAATGTCAATTCTCAAAATGGTTATTCGGTTATATTTACGGCATGTCAATCCTTGTCGGGTTATTTTATGTCTAACATGTTTTGTTTTATTCATTTTTGAGGGGTATTCAAAATGTTTGTAAATTCAATTTTTTTAACTCGTTTTTTTTCTTCTATTTAACCCATAGATGGAACCCTAACAGGTATTATCAATACTCCGGGTCAGAGTGGATTTATCCAAAATGGCAATAAAGGGGTATTCGACACTCCCCAAAGCTCCAGAATTGGAACTTCCCCATTATATGCAGTTTAGCGTCATACCCAGGACGCTCGATTCTCATGAAAGGCTTAAACCCCTGTCATTATTATCAAATTGATATCGTTTCTTAGCATCATGAGTTCGAATCCCACTAGTTCTACACTAGTGTTTTTTTCTGTGCTAGATTACTTTTTTTAGTAAATAATTATTTGTAAAAAATATTTTTTGTAAATCTAATATCTATCAAAGAGCAACTATAATCAACTTAATCTCACAGATCCTCATTGTGCGTAGCATTGTTAGATAATGTATAAGTGACAACTGTGTGACTAACAATAGATAATCAGTCACGAGAACACTAACGGTAAGTGCGAAAAACGGTCACACGAAAACTGGGGAATTTTCAAAAAGTGTGAGTTTATTATTAACCAACAAAAGACAGACATTGGAACATAGCAACCATTCGGCTCCATTGCGAGTGAGCTACAATTTACTAATTCCATCATTGACTCAAAATACCATTTATGTCTTCCTAATTTGAGACCGATCAATTGGAAGGTTCAAACACAGACTAAAGTGAGTGGGGTTTTGTATGACCACGTGTCTGACTTTTTTCGTTTTCCTGATGTGAATTTCTCGTCATTCTTTTAATCTTATCTTTGTCGTTGCCGACTTTCTTCGATATTCGGCAACGTAACAGCCGTAGTCTTTTGAACTGTTTTGATGACATTTCGCCTAGTCGGTTAAGCCGTCTCATTTCAACAAATTCACCTGTGATGAATTCATAGAAGGAATAGCAAGAAAATAAGAACTTCACAAGCAGTCCTGAAACCCCGCATACATATCCCGGCCAGAGAAGGGAATGCCCTTGTCTGTTGCAGATTGTCCACAGATGCAATGACAAGTACGCCAAAAAGGCTTTGAGACACCCTTTGAATTTTCGAAGGAGCCCCCTTGGCCGGGTTTTATCTCTAATATCAATAGGTACTACACCTGTCTGCCTTGGGTGGCCCTACCAGGAACTTAATTTCGCGCCGGCATGGCTCTGACACTAAAAAGTTTACACGGCCTTCCGCGATGAGAAGAGGTTGGACTTTAAAAAAATAGGTGGGATTGTCGTTGAGCAAAGAGGGGACCATATTACCTTTGGGCACCCCTTTTTGATCTCGATTAAGAAAGGGCATATATTTCATTTACACCGTCAATATCCGGTTGTTTTTTAGGGGTTAGGGTTAGGGGTTAGGGTTAGGGTTAGGGGTTAGGGTTAGGGGTTAGTTTTATAATTTAAAAAAATCTAGAAATCCTCTGTTAAAACAACCGGATATTGACGGTGTAAATGAAAAACATGCCCTTTCTTAATTGAGATAAAAAGGGGGTGCCTAAAATTCATATGGTCCAAAAGAGGTTCCTCCGCCTATTACAGGTTTTGTTTTTCGTTCTGCAGGGTGTCTAACCCTCCTCACCAGACAAAACCTTTGGTGTTACCGGTTTAGTCACCGATGATCCAACTAGGAAACAGGTAGTACCAGGTTATATAGTACCAGTTGCACATTGATCGACCTGACACAGGAAATGAAGGTGCTGGCTGAAAAGTTATTGCTTATTAGTAGTATATTCGCTAATCCAAAGTTCAATCATTACTGGACAATCTGACATTGTGGCCTATATATGATGAATCAAGTTATTATAAAGGACTGACAGTAAATTGTAATTAGCATTTATAGCTAACTATTATACCTTAAAGAGTTTGTGTTTGATTTTTTTGAATTCTGTAAACGGTATAAGTCACTGAGAAATTTTACGTGAAAATTTCAATGTAACAAACTTTGTTGAATGGAAATCTTACTAGGAATATTATTCAAATTGATCTCAACTGTTACGTAAGGAAGACAGAATATATGAGTGTATGTGTGTATAAATATGTGTGTGTGTGTGTGTGTGTGTGTGTGTGAGAGAGAGAGAGAAGACAGACAGACAGACAGACAGACAGACAGACAGAGAAAGAGAAAGAGACAGAAAGACAGACAGACAGGGAGAGAGACAAAGACAAGGAGAGAGACAGACAGACAGAAGAAAAAGAAGAGAGGGAAACATGATAAAACAGATTGCAAGTGAGAAAAGTAAGGGGGTGAAAGATATATATATATATATATATATATATATATGTGTGTGTGTGTGTGTGTGTGTGCGTATTTGTTTGTGTATGTGTGTGTGTGTGTGTGTGTGTGTGTGTACAGAGAGAGAGAGAGGGGGAGGCAAAGAGACGGAAATCGAAGAAGAAAAATAAATAGAAATGTAGAACATAAAGAGAGAGAAAGAGAAGAAAGACGAGTATGAAATAAAGAGTGAAAGAAAAAAGGATAGAAAGAAAAAGAGAGAAGAATTTAAAAAGAAAGTAAGAGAGAAAGAAAGAAAGACTGAAAGAAAGAATAGGTATATCAGTTTAAATGTATCTTTTGATAATTTGATAAATTATTCAAGACATACCCATGTCTCTGGGAGTGACATCAGTTTATTTGGGTCAGTGCTCTCTTCAACCTTCCTCATGTTTATGACACATCTGGTAATTTTGATTAGTCTTCTCTTCAATTTTCATCTTCTTACAAATCCAAGAAAAATGATAAAAGATTAGATAAATAAAACAAATTAGACAAATAAAAATTATTATTTCAAAGCACAAAAGAATCAAAAGATGCTACTGACAACTAATGACCATCGGAGAGCCAGTTGGGCGACACATAATGATTGCTCTATCAAAAGTATGGGAGATAGTTTGAATAATTCCCGAAAAAAACATTAACACTGGCCTAGAGAAAAAAATATCATGCCCAATGAAACGTTTGTATTATTTTCTAACAATTTCGAGGAGCGTATTTAACAAAAATATCTTGAACGTCTGCATGTTTTGCTACAGGAAGCCTCAATATATTATAAATCCAACAAAACCAAAACAATGTTCTTAGTTGAGGGGAGGGCAAAAAGAAGCGAGTCAAACGCCTTATTCGCAGGCTACAACACTGTCGTCGTCGTCTACCAGCAGCTGAAGTTACAACACTCTTACTGCCGTCACCCCACTTCTACTTCTACTGCTGTTTCCCCTTATCATCCGGGCACATCAGTCGAACTCGCGCCCGTGCACAATTCTCGTGCATTCGGATGGACGCGTGTGCCCCAACATCTGGGCACCTGAATTGCATCTCGCGTCCATCCAGCGCCTAAATCTCATTTCTTTGCATTCCGGAGGGCGCGTGTTCGACTATGGCAGGCAAGACACTCTCACTCTTTTTCCAAATGAGTACGGTGGTACTCATTCACCGTCACATATTTTTATTTATTATCAAGATAGAAAAATGAATATTATATCTACATTTAGATGATTAATGTTATGCTTAAGGAATAGGTACAACGTACTTTTTCAATATCACTTTTTCCTTAATGGACCTCCCTCATTTTCGGCATACATGTCTGGTACCTAGACTTTGACCCCACACCTGATACAAGATGAGTATGCTATACAACATATAATGTTTCATTTCATTACATTACATAATCAGGAAGAAACAATGCCATTGTCATCTCCAGAACATAATTTCATCATAACTATAATTTTATCAGATATACAGTATTTCCATCACATAAAAATGATATGAAATTTTTAAAAATAATAGTGGACTGCATTTTCAAGATCAGCTTTACAAAATCTGTAGAAAACACTTATGGCCATTTAAAGGGCAATTTTCTTCTTGTGTAATGTATCTTAGAACTTCAAAGAACATCATTGCGACCGGAGAGTTTACCGGTCAAAATCTAACGACCGAAACAATAGAATTGTGGATGGTAGTCTGAATAATTTATCGACAAATGACATCAGCAAAACTGAAAGGCTATTCGGAGGAATTTTATTTCAGCTCGGCTGGTGCATCTATTCTTGATAGTCTAATTGGTGCTCTGGGGCATTTTTTGCTTCTGTCTGCAACTTTGAAAAAAAAAGAGAAAAAAAAACACATAAATAAATAAACAAAACCTCTTCCGTTTTGTCACACTTGGAATGATGCCAAGAAAATCCGATAATGGCCGTAAACACAAACAGTTGTAAGAAAGACAAAGTGATGATAAAAAGAAAATATTTCATACAAAAGAAATATTCCCAAGAAATCACAACACACTAAAGAAGCTGTTATCAACTCAGATTTAAATTCTCCGTTAAAAAAAAAGGCTTTCAAAAGTCGTTTATAATTTTCTAGGTTTAACCTTTCATATGGTGTTACTAAAAACTGATATAATCCATTATTAATTATATATATATATATATATATATATATATATATATATATATGGGAGGTGTTTGTGTGTGTATGTATGTTTTTGAATAGGGGTCACATCGGACAAGATAAAATATCGAGTTAGTCGCAACTTTGAGCATCGATAACATGATTAAACCGAGTAAGTCGGTATTATTAATGAATATAAAAGTGCTCAATACGTTTGTAGAGCATATTTAGTAAAATGGTAGCAAAATTAGTCACTATATCATTTTACTATACACACACACACACACACACACACACAATATATATATATATATATATAGAGAGAGAGAGAGAGAGAGAGACACAGACACGTTTCAAAGCAGGCTAGCTCCAGCATTGATGGAAACATGATTGCTTATCATCAGTCAGATAATACAAATATATATATATAATATATATATATATATATATATATATATATATCCTATATAATGGAATTGTGTGTTTCTGTCTGTAACCGAAACTAAATCACTACTCAAGTCACAATTCCCTTAGTTATTGACGTCACATTCACCATGAATTTATTTTAATTTTAACCTCAATTATTAATAAAATTGTTTTACATTATTAATACTGTTAATCATACTACATATTAAAACATGCTATTATATTTATATATACAACAAAATGGCGGTTTACAGTGTGAATGGAAGGCTAATTTGCATATTGATATTAAAATGTGATTTTAATAAATATGTGCTTAGTATTATTGATTTTTAACTGTTATTTTATTTTAATGAATATAAACAAAAATCTCTTCAATGAATCTTAAAAGAAATCCATTAACAAGAAAAAATAACTGTCATTTTATTCTTTACTTCCTATTTTAACTAAATACTTAAATTAGAAAAAATAACAATGAAAGACAGGAGTGAAGGAAGAGTAAGTTTCAGTTGTTTTATTTTTCGATTATATTCCCTCTGTTTCAAATCTTTTTATCTGCATTCTTATTTCATTTCATTAGCCTTTCTAATTTAATTTAATATAATATTACATTAAAACTTAAATACTTGCACCCGGAGGGTGCATACATTTGCTAGTATATATAATGTAGCAAATACATGAAGCCAAGGGCACATGGTAACTAACAGTTTATTGCCTATGTTATTTTCAAACCGAACTTGTTTTGAAAATTGCATAGTTGAGAAACTGTCAGTTATCTTTATCTGATATCTTTAGGCTTGCATCTTTTATGCAAGATTATGTATCATTATTTCTAATAGATATGAAAATAATTTAATTATATAACATTAATTTTTTTATTTATTTCTATCAAATAGAAATACATTTCCTCTAAATATCTTTGCATTTCATACTTTTTTATGAATTCAAAAATGCCATGATTTATCCCTTACAGATAACAAATCCTCCGCACGAACAGGATGTGACACAAGATCAATTTTTCAAGCCAAGTTTAACTGGTTCGAATTCAGAGTTTTCCTTCTAGATTAGTTCTTTAACCAAGGTTAAAGAGCTAAGTCTGCCCTACTATTGACTTTTAGCCCAGGGAAAATAGTTTCACTCATACCTTTCCCAATGGTATTAGGGTATTTTCCCTTTATAACCTTGTTTGGTCTTGGGTGCGCTACTTATGTAGCGTGTTTTAGACAGGAATAGCTTAATGAAGCCCATCCCTCTCCATATCTGGTTTGAATCCACAGTTTTCTTCTCCTAGACCTGTTACAATAACAAAGTTAAAGAAGCCAGTCTGCCTTACTAATTACCTATAGCTGGGGGGAGAATAAATCGATTCATACCTTTCCCTGGGGGTATTATCATTATGCAAAATACGAAAAGGCTGTTTAGGTTTTGAACTAGCCGAGTCCACTTCTTACGACAATAACCGTTACATAAGGAGCGCTTCCACAATGTCTCTTTTGATGACTTTAGTTTGAAAAATAGGGAGGGTTTTAGCTCAAAACAACTGTAGCTAATCAAAACTTGATATTCATAACGGAATATTATATGACATTCTTAAACAATCTACAGAGTTATTGATAAAGTAATTCCCTATTTTAAAGTAATTATCATTTTTCTCAGTTCTTTGATGTATGTTCCTTCATATATAGAAATTAAATCTTTGTTTTTCTTTACAGATTAATTATTTTGTTTCAAAATGTGAAGCTCTATAAAAAGGTTTGAACGTTTAACTTGAAATTTAATTCTCATAGCCGAGAGGTTTAAGAGTCTAAATGGGAATGCTGGTACCCAAATATAATTTTGAATAAAACTCCTTGTTATGTGTGTTCTTCCCATATTCATTCTTTGTAAAAATGATCATTCAGAAATAATTTTTTTTTTAAATAGGAAAGAGAGTTACTTTACAATAGTTCTGTATTGATCATATCGATTTTTAAAAGTCCTTTTTAGAATCGATTATGCTGAAATGAATTTTTATTTAACAATAATTATAAAAAACGAATTCGTGAGGGTTTTCATTTAGTTCAATTGTCAGGGATCCTGACAGTTCTTCAGTTTTGGAGATTATAATCTAAATGATATTGAAACCATACGTGACAGATCAAATTTAAATATAAATTTGTATAATTTGGATTAATCAGACTATTGCCCTCATCTTCATAATTATATACACAAAGTTTAGGCCAATGTGCACTTCGGCCTGCTTCAGGTGTTTCTTGTTGGACTCGGGAATCTACACGAATCCGGGGAACTTCTCGAACTCGGGAACCTTCATATCGAACTCGGGTACCTTCATATCGAACTCGGGAGCCGTCAAATTGTTATCGGGAGCCTTCACGGAACATCGAAATATAGAAATTAACGGGATATATTTAGATTATCTTAAAATTACAGTTCGAGAAATTCATTGCAAGCAATTTTATTGATTGCATCATTAATTAATCCTAATATTTCAGGTGGAACTCCACCCCTTGACAAAGGGTTATAAATTAGTAGACTTTGACGAATCATATATATATATATATATATATATATATATATATATATATATATATATAGGTATGTCATTAATAGAAATAGAGTACGCTCCCTCGAATCTATTATACGGTTACCCCATATTATTACGTTAATTTTCATAAATCATTATTCATATAAGATACCTCTCTCTCTCTTCTCTCTCTCTCTCCATATCTCTCTCTCTCTCTCTCTCTCTCTCTCTCACACACACACACACACACACACACACACACACATACACCAATCTACAACCAGCCCTGCCCTTTTCTCTTCTAGGCTTACAACTGGCATTGACTTAGTTTTAAATTCAAAGTTGTATTTCTCCTTGACTGGTAAATCAGCTTGATTAGGGAGTCCAGTCTGCCCTAATTTAGAAGTGGATAGATAAGTAGATAGATATGGACATCGAGATTGATAGATAGACAGACAAATGAATAGAGGACTAGAATTGACCTGTTGATAGATTCTAAAAGATCTAGATAGAGAGACAGACAAAGAGATAGAAATATATAATTGAATAGTTCCTAGATAGCTTTTAACAGATTTGGATAGATAGATAGATAGAGAGCAAGAGAGAGAGAGACAGACAGACAGACAGAGACAGAGACAGAGACAGAGAGAGAAGGAGAGAGACAGAGGGGAGAGGGAGAGAGAGAGAGGGATTGAACTGTTGATAGATTTTAACAGATCTGTACGGATAGATATATAGTCAGTGCAGTTGATAGATTTTAACAGATATATATATATATATATATATATATATATATATATATATATCATAGATAGATAGATAGATAGATAGATAGATAGATAGTACACCGGGATAGATAGATAGATAGATAGATATGTACACCGGGATAGATAGAAAGATAGATAGATAAGAACACCGAGATAGATAAAAAGATAGATAGATAGAATTGAACAGCTGATACATATATTTTATTAGATCTAGATAGATAGAAAGATAGATATGAACACCGAAATAGATAGATAGATAGATAGATAGATAGATATGGGCAGGAAGCAATGTAGAAGTGTATTCACATAAACAAGTAACATCTCTCTCAACTGATGCACGAGCGTCGATTCTGACTATTTACGACTAATTCCAATAATGCCCGGATCGCCGCTTCCAGTGTGCATGTGTCACGTGATCTATCGGAAAGAGATGTCTTTCAGAACGGACATTGGCCACACTGTGTTTCTTGTTCCCTTTTAAGCCCGCTTTTACTGAACACCGGATATCAACGAACAAATCAATGAGTTTCTCAATGGACTTGATTTCACTTCGGACACAGAAGAAGGAATGAAGAAAGCAGAAGAAGAATGGAAGACGAATCGGAGATTTGCTTGTTGAAAAGGAGACAAGATTACAATGATAAGAGGAAAGAAAATAAGCTAGGACTACTTCAGATTTCCGACTCAAAATGATTTCAATTATGGAGAGAGGCCTCCACAATAAAATTGCTCGATTTTGCAGAGTGTTAACAATCGTAACAATAGTTTACAATTATCACACGTGCTTTTCTTTCCAGATTTTACAAGACAGAGAATGCACTATTAGAATCCAAATAAGATATTAAAGTAGCACTTAAATGTTTCCTACATCTGAATTGAGATGAAGATCCAATCTGGGTAGATGTCCTTCAAAAGAACGGTTCTTGGCAAGTGCTCATCCAATATAAACAAAAGAAAAATAACTGCACCGGTGTGTACTATACACGAGGCTCTTGACTAAAAGAGCTCAATGCTGTTTTGGGGTCCCGGAAGGACGAGTTTCATATTTTCCATGAATACTACTCTATGAACATTAACATATAGGAGTGGATTCATATACTTTATATAATTAGTTGGTTGGTTGGATTTTACAGCATGGCAACTCTTTTGTGGTTAGTTTATGCCGAAGTCATTTTCTTTTATTCATTCTTGTTGAGTATTCAAATTTGTTTAACTCAATTTTTTAGACACATTTGTCAATTGTCTTGTTTTATCTACTTAATCCATAGATGGGACCCTAACAGATACTACAACTCCAGGTCAAGGTGGACCTGGGAGTGATGACGATAAAGGAGTACTCCACATTCACCAGTGTTCTAGAATTGAACTTAACCACTAGATGCAGTTTAACGTCATACCCAGGTCACTCCTCAGTCAGCGGTTTTCTAGCAGATAATGTAAAAATGGTTGGAGTTTGCCATAAGACCAATAGGACTAGGTCAAACATATAGGGGCTAGGACTTGACGTGACCAGCCGATTAATCGGAGGGGGCCTCTCCGCCCACCCGTCTAGTCTAAGTAACGTCGAAAGTGGAGTGTTGCTGCTCATCCACCAGAATTATATCCTTAAGCATCATGGATCGCCACGTGTCCAATTGGAGGGATTTTATCCCCATGCAGAGATGCAGTCGGTGTATTCTAGAGCGGAAGCCGACAGGGCGGTATCTTATATGAATAATGATTTATGAAAATTAATGTAATAATATGGGGTACCCGTATAATAGATTCCAGGGAGCGTACTCTATTTCTCTCTATTTCTTTTAATGACATACCTTATATATATATATATATATATATATATATATATATATATATGAAGGAAGGGTGGATGGGTTTAGGATCCGACGATATGCTGTAGATAGAAGGAAAGTGGTCAAGAAATGATCAACTCAAAACAAGTCACAGGGTGGTACGTTTCGTACGTTTCGTATATATATATATATATATATAAGATTCGTCAAAGTCCACTAATTTATAACCCTTTGTCAAGGGGTGGAGTTCCACCTGAAATATTAGGATTAATTAATGATGCAATCAATAAAATTGCTCTCTCTCTCTCTCTCTCTCTCTCTCTCTCTCTCTCTCTCACACACACACACACACACACACACATACACACACACACACCAATCTACAACTAGCCCTGCTCTATATGGAGGCGTGTGGACTAGTGGTTAGAGTCGTGGAAAATGGTCTCGTCGATTCGAGTTCAATTCCTAGACGAAGCTGTTGGCATTTCAATAGCGCTAATACCCTTGGGAAAGGTATGAATCCATATATTCTCCCCCCCCCAGCTATGGGTTAAATAGTAGGGCAGACTGGGCCCTTCAGCCTTGGGTAGGTAACCAGTCTAGGAGAGGGATAACTGAGTTCAAAATTCCTGAGGTCGGTCGTTGATTGAGTTTGTGGCAACCCTTGATGCACCAATTCTTTCCTATCGACTGTGCCAAAAAGTGTGGATGGCCCAACACAAGCCTTCACCACTATAAATAAATCACTGTGTGGGTGTTCATTGTGTATGTGAACCCTCATGCGTCGAAAATCGAGTCCATAATATAATATATATATATATATATATATATATATATATATATATTATATATATAACCTTATTATATTGAGGAAAAAAATCAATATACCTTAATTCATTTTTCATGCATTTAATAATTCAGTGCTGAATATTAATCTCGTAGATTCCTTTTTATTAAATTAATTCATAATTCAAGTGAGTCTCTCGTCTATGCGATTCTCAAACCAAGCACTTTGTTTAAAAATCGCACAGGCGAGAGACTGTCAGAAAGCAAGTGACGTTGACTTTATATCCCCGCTAACCAAATTTAGATATAAATGGTGTATTGCACGATATTGAGTACTACTTACTATAAATATATAACATATACACACTATATATATATATATATATATATATATATATACATATATATAATAAAGTTAGACATAATGAGACATATATACCTACTAAAAGTTTCGCTTAGTGCTCTTCAGCGTAACTTTTAGTAGTTATATCTGACTCATTAGATTTAACTTCATTATTTGCACTACTTAAGTATTGAGCACTCTTTACTTTTTAGCTTTAGAATATCCTGGCGGTTTTTGTATATATATATATTTTTCCATATATATATATATATCATATAAATTGTTTTTTTCTTTTGGCCAAATATTATAGTATCAACCGATTATTTTCGGTTGTTACGACTATCTTGGTCTTTTCGTTTTTGAAAATTTTTTCAATAGGTTATGTTTGGTAGTATATTTGTACAATCAAACTATCTGCCGGGTTTTTTCTTACCGCAAGGGTTTACCAACAAGTTTGGTATATATATATATATATATA
>CM042150.1:4555820-4575820 GCA_023376005.1 Doryteuthis pealeii
TTTAGCATGATTTGAATTCAGTGTTTTTCTTTAACTCATATTTCATCCTTGCTTCCAATACAAGGCGAAAAATTTCCAAACAGCCATCACACGCAGACACGGACGCACATGCACACACACACACACTTATATATATAAAAAGTAAAGTCGACGGGGCGGCCTAAAGTCGGTATCAGCCAGTTAGCGAGGGAGCCCATCCCCTTTTTAATTATAACCCGTCGGCCGCTCCCGAGCTAAAGGGCTCACAGAATCTCCGAAATTGGCCGTCAAGATCGGATTTTCTGGATCAACCAAGGATTGCAGGTCTCTATATTTACTGGAAGTCTAGCCGAATGCCCCACGTTGTGCTAAGATCTCAAACGACTAGAAATCTGCTATAGAACTGATCTCCGAGGTTTAATGGCGGCCGATTGGTCACATACAAAAAGAATAACGACTCTTTTCTTCTTCAAAAATCAACAACATTTATATTCAAAAACAGGAATACAATAATTACTTCTCAAGGTTTGTGGGAGTGATGTGCCCGTAATTAAATACTTCTGGTCTTCTGCAAAGTATTGTGCAAAACAGTTCGTAAGTTGACTAAGTTTTCAAAATGGTCTTAGCTGAAGTCAGTTACTCTCGGCTCTCAGTATTGCGTTAATCTTGTCAGCTACCCGGTTCTCAAGCGATCACAACTTCATCTGCCCGTTTGGCCTCATCTGCCCATTCGGCCTCTTCTGCTTCTCAAGCCAAAAACGTCTGAGTTAAATAATATTCCGATCAGAACAATTTTATTTCCGGCCGGCATGAAGACATCGGGAATTTTTCTGCTCCACCCACTCAAGCAGGGTAACCGCCCCTTCTTGTTTCCAACCAGCCAATCAAATTTACTTCCGCTTACCAATCTGGGTGCCATCTCTTCCGGCCACTTGAATGTTTTTTAAATACATTCGACTTTCTTTAATTTCGATTTTCAACAAGTTATCTCAATTCTCAAGTAGTAAGGAAACATAAAAACAATAGATTCTCTTTAATTCCGGTGTCTTCATTTTTCGTTAATCTATAAAACAAGATTTATCTTTTTCCATGAGACTCAAGTCTGACTACATCAAAGACTCGTCTAGAAACGGCTTCTCTCACTTCTGGGAGTTCCGACCTACTTGAGATTTTACTACCGGCCACGACTGCCCAGTCGGGGTCATTGCCGGATCGCCCATCTGTTTTGAATCTGCGGCCGAAGACAGCAGGCGAATTATATTTCCGTTTTTTTTTTCTTTCTTTCTTTCTTTCTTTCTTCTAATTTCAAAACCTAAATCAGGTCACATCACAATCGCGGCCTTGTAATTCTGACCCAAACGATCGGAAGATTTTAACTTCCGATTTTTTCTTTCTTTCTTTTTCTATCTTCCAAACCTGAATCAGATCACATCATAGCGCTAGACCAAGGAGATTGTTTTTAGCATCTGAGGTGGAGCGCCACATCTACCATCAGCTCCTTACTTTACCGCACAGATCCCTGGCTACTCATAACGCTGAGTTGGCGGGGACCGGTATCGAACTAGGAACCTTGTGGTTTCTAGCGAACGCTCTACCGACTGAGAAAGGAAAAGTTGCCTTACCGGTGAATTTGGTCACGATGGTTAGTAAGGGTGGAATTCAGAGGGGTAAGTCAGCGATGTAACAAATACAAATTGCTCAATACTAAGCAGAGCAAATTTATTATAAAATTGGTACAAGAGATAACCTAATCGAGTTTCACCATAATGATCTTCAGGGTATAATCCACTGAATTAATCGAGACACCTATTAATAGCAGTCGACCACACACGTGAAATCGACTACTATTAATCGGTGTCTCGATTAATTCATTGGATTTAACTCTGAAGATCCTTAGGGTGAAACTCGAGTAGGTTATCTCTTGTACCCATTTTATAATATATATATATATATATATATATATATATATATATATATATATATAAAGTTAAAGGAAAAATAAACAAAATTTAAAATATTGAATAATGAGTTGTTTTTAAGCTTATTTATTGATCCTAATATTTAAGGTAGACCTCCACATTTCTCAAAGTCTCCTAAATAGGTGGACTGTGATGAACGGGCAATCTATATATATATATATATATATATATGTGTGTGTGTGTGTGTGTGTGTGTGTGTGTGTTGTGGGAAAAAGTGGAAATGAATCCTTCAGTATGTAACATTATGAAAAAAGTGAAAAACACAAGTTCATAAACGAGTAATGTTTATTTCGCCTACGCTGCAGTGTTTTGATCTGTTTCAATAGATCTTCATCAGGTCTTTCGTTGGTTTAAGGAAAAAATAAATGTATCACAGAAAATAAGAAATCTTTGAGACTCTTTTCTTTTAGGGTCTGTCAGTCTATTTAAATTTGTTGATGAAAATGCGAGCATTCTTGGATTTTTGAAACGTAAACATAACGCCTAAATAGAAGGGCGTCGTAGATTTAAAAAATGTGAAAAGGACGCTGGTTCAATGGCTGATAGGTAAGGTGTTTGTGTGTGTCTATGTGTGTGCGTGCGTGTGTGCGTGTTGTGTTTGTGTGTCTATGTGAAATTCATTACATTATTATTATAATATTTATTAAATCTACTAGTAAAATATATGCACCCTTCGGGTGCAAGTATTTAGGTTTTGATGTAATAAAATAGTGTATCAAATTATAAACTATTTAGAAAATGATAAACTGAGGGGGTATAATCGAAAAATAGAACAGCTTTAGATTGAACTCTTCCATCATTTTTTTTACTCCCGTCTTTCATTTTTCCTAATTTATCTATTTAGTTAGATTATGAAGTATTTAATAAAATTACAGTTCTTTCGTCTTGTTTATGGATTTCTTTTAAGATTTATCCCCGAGATCTTTGCTCAGATTCGTTAAGAGAAAACCAAACAATTAGAAATCAATAATACTAAGCATATATTTATCAAAATCAAATTTTAAATATCAATATGCAAATTAGCCTTCCCGTTCACACTGTAAACCGCTATTTTGTTGTATATATAAATACAATTACATGCTATTAGTACGTAGATATGGTCAACAGTATTAATAAGGTATAACAATTTTATCAATAATGAGGTTAAATAAATTCATGGTAAATGTGACGTCAGTAACTAAGGGAATTGTGACTTGAATAGTGATTTAGTTTCGGTTACAGACAGACAAACACACAATCTCCATTATAATAAGATTTACTATTCCACGAAGTATGCAAAGATTTTAAAAATTAAAAAAAAATATTATCAATACATAAACGACTACAAAAAATATCACTTATTTTTTAATGAAAAAAAAATCCTATTTAATTGAAAAAACGGCATCTTCTATTATTATACACTACGTTGAAGAAAACATTTGTTTGGGTGAATTTTATTTAATATTTATTGAATTTTTAATTTTCTTTTATTAATACAATATTTTTTTACAATATTTGAATTACGTAAATGTGTAGGTGTGTGTGTGTGTGTGTATGTGAAAATTATTAGTAATTATTACATTTATTATAATAATATTTATCAAATTAATTTGGTATACCTAGATTTATGCCAAGTGGAAATATGTGTGTGTGTGTGTGTGTGTACGCGTAAGTGTGTATTGTTATTAATAACGTGATGAGTGTGTGTATGTGTGTGTGTATGTCTATGTGTATGTATGTGTGTGTGTGTGTGAAATTCATTAGTATTACATCCATCATTATTACATTATTAATAATATTTATTAAATTTAATTGGTATTCCTGGATTTATGGAAATATTTTAATCTATTTAAAGTGTTATCAATAATAAAAAAACAACTACAATAAAATATCAATTATTATATAGTGAAAAAATGTATATATCTATTTAATTGAAAAAAACCTATTTAATTGATTTTTTTCATATATATATATATATATATATATATATATATATATATATATATATATATATATCACTGTATAATCACAGATAACAGTATGACAAGTCCTCAACGAGAGAAAAATGGTGCAGGATGAGATACAAAAGGAGGAGGAAAACCCGTATGGCCAAAATGGTTGCTATAGGCCAACAAGGCACTTAGACTCGTTGGGAAAACGTTGATCAATGGTAAATCTCATGGTCAGAACTTTGGAGATCCGATTCTACTCGGATTCCGTTCCGAGTTCAATCAGTATATAATGGTCAACCAAGACCAGTTAACTTAAACTTTTGGAATTTGGCAGATTATCCAGTGTGTCAACTGTGCCATGGAAATGGCACGCTGGAGCACATCCTTAGCAGCTGCCCCAAGGCATTGGGAGAAGGGCGATACCGCTGGTGGCATGACCAAGTACTCAAGGCTGTCGCAAGATCAGTCAGTGAAGCGATTTAAAAGAGAAAGAATCAACGCGTTCCCCAGCATAAGATCAGTTTCCTTAAATCTGGGGAGAAGACATGATTTTAACTTCGGAGTTAACAAAACAGATGGTGCTATTATAATTAACAGTCTCGTGGGAATAGAGGATAGGGGGGGGGTGAATTGCAGGAAGACAGCCAAGTACCAAGAGCACGTGGCCGAATGTAGAACGAAGGCTGGAAGGCTAGACATGAGCCATTAGAAGTTGGATGCCGTGGATTTCCCGGTAGGTCACTTCTGATCCTTGGCATTAAGGGGCCAGCAGTGTAAGAAAACCAAAGCTGAAATAACAGGGGTTTCTGAGAGAGCGTCGAGTTGGCTTTGGATCCACAGGAGCGATGCTTGGACAAGTGCCACTATGTCGCTAAACGCGAATTGATTATCCCAGTTAAGGTCTCCCGGGCGAAGATGCATGGTGATTAATGACACGAAACACCCGTTGACCCTGGCTTCACCACTGATGATTGCGGCCTAGTAGTTATCCAACGGGGTGTTTATGAATGAATATATATATATATATATATATATATATATATATATATATATATATGCTGCGCATGATCCCGTCATTTGTCATTAATAAGAATAATTGAAGCACTGGGGCCGTAATCTCTGTTTCACTCTTGAAAACTAATGTATTTCAATAGTTCCTTCCAGTTTCCAAAGCAGTCTGCAAAGTTCTGCTTTGTGACCACCATAAATTGCTTTGTCACGTTCTATTTAATCTCCTCCACGGTCGGCACTTCAATGGGGGATAATCAAAGGATGCAAAGGGCCACATTTAATGTGGTGGACTCTGACAGACGTGAATAAGGCGATCTTTTCTAAAATTAAGATTCTTTGTAGATATTATTAATGAGACAATCCCACAATTACAGCCGTTCCCAACCGAGTAACCCCACAAATCAACTGTTCACGCATGATCAGTAAAATTGATGCCGAAATAATATAAAACCCCAAACACACACACACACACACACACACACATATATATATATATATATATATATATATATATATATATGAAAAAATAAATGGAAGAGAAATACATACACTTTGGTATGGATATGATTTATTATATGCTGACACCTGTGTTGACGATAATTTGCTTACTCATACAGTATTGTAATTAAAATTAAATAATATCCATTTTACATACCATACTGTATGTAGTAGCAAATCCTGGTCGAAATACGTGTCGGCATATAAGACATTTCATCCATACCAAAGTGTACATATTTTTCTTCAAATTATCTTTTCGAGATATCTCTCGGATTTATTTCCATTTTTTCACTTATATATATATATATATATATATATATATATATATATATATATATATATTGGTTCATTTTGAAGGCTATCACAATGCAGGTGTAAAGAAAAATAATAAGGTAACAATGGCGTTGTGTGTTAACGTATATTTTATTTTTGAATTTTCGAGAGAAAATCTCTTTTTCAGAAGATCACTGGAACTGAAGTCGTCTTGTTATGGCATTTCTAGTTAAATGCATTTTTTTTTTAAAATGATGGTATTTTTTATAACTGTATTCTCGTGTTGCATGTTTACGTGAATGCCTTTTTTTATTTTTTTATTTTTTACTTGTGTGTATGTTATCATGTGTGCGTGAATGAACATGCGTATAGGCCGTGTATATATATATATATATATATATAATCATTATTATTATTATTATTATCAATATTGACGATATAGTTTGATGTATTTATAATTAAAGAGTCCTTAATAGAGCATGTGCATCTGAAAGAGGAAAGCGAAGACCAAATGTCAACGGTGCTTGTAACTGATAGTTTTGCTTCTATGGTTTAAAAATTCAATAAGCGAGAAACCCGCAGTTACCAAATACCGTTGACTTCATGTCTTTGCTTCCCTAACTTATACATCCACATACACACACATATGTGTATGTGTGTGTATGTGTATGTGTGTGTGTGTGTGTGTGAGGTACTGTGTGTTTATTGGTAGGTATTGATGAATAAGTTATCCACTCATATAAAAAAGTTTTAGTCTAGAAAGAATAATGAAAGTCTAATGAAAATGAATAATATTCCTTTCTCTTTTCTCGTCTATGGGTTAAATCCATACTATAATATGGGGTTCCTACAAATTACGACCGTTATTATCGAGTAACACCGTCTGGTTAAAAATGTAACCATCCAAATGAGTGTCGTCATCTCAGTTAAATAATGAACCGTTCCGTTTTTATAAAGAAAGAAAGGGAAAAAAGCATGCTACACAGAAAAATATAATAAAGAAAGAGAGTAGGGGAAAGATAGAGAGGGGGGTTGAACGCGTGGCATTGATAACACTAATCTTTTTTAATCGAACATAATGAAAAGATGAAATAGAGAAAGAAAGAAAAAAGATTGAGAGAGAGAGAGAGAGAGAGAGAGAGAGAGAGAGAGAGAGAGAGAGAGAGAGAGAGAGAGAGAGTAAATCAAGATCATGATACTTTTTATATATTGAACTGTTTAACAATAGCTCTCAAGTAAACATATCAAACACTGAAATAATTAAATTATCATAGTGGTGTACCCACTGGTACCGCTTGAAGTTACACTATTTTTCCTTCAACATTTTTTTTGGCATTAGATAACACAAAAAGTTGATATAGCATTCAATATAGAAAACAAACCAAACCAAACCATTTCGTGCCCCATCGGCTGTGGCGTTAGAATATACCGACTGCACCTCTGCAGAGTGATAAGACTCCCCCAATGAGGCCACCTGTTTGCCGTGGGTGGCGACCCGTGATGCTTAAGGCCAGAGTCTTGGTGGAATGAGCAGTCCGTGACATGCAACACTCCACTTAGAACCTTACTTAGGCTAGACGGGCGGTCGGAGAGGCCCCCTCCGATCAATCGGCTGGTCACGTCAAGCACTAGCACCTATATGATTTTCCCAACCTTATTGCCCTTATGGCAAGCCCCAACCCCTTTTTATCATATGGGTGCTAGAAGGCGGTGGCTGCGGGTCTACATGTCCTGGGAATGACGTTAAATTCTATCTGATGGTGATGTTCCAGTTTTGGAGGTTTAGGGAATGTTGAGCACCCTTTCATCACCATTGCTCCCTGGTCCACTCTGACCCGCAGTGGTAGTACCTGTTAGTGTCCCATCTATGCGTTAAATAGAAAACATGAGTTTATAAACGAAATTGTATTATCCATTAAAAATGAAATTATTTCAAAACTTTGTCGGCATTAAACATTTTTGAATACCAAATTACCAATAGAAGTATTCGGCATAAAATAACCCAAGGGGTTGACATGCCGTAAAACCCAACCAACCAAACAAACCCAACCATTTCTCTTGGATAATACAAGCATGCTTTTCAACACATTTACTATTTAGTGCTAGAATTTTTTTTCAGCTATTCTATCCATTTTTCTTTCCGTTCATCCAAAAAATTTACGATCTACTTTTTATCCAGTTGTTAAACATTAACTTTAACTTTGGCATCGGAGGAAACATGTTGACCTTTAGAGATTTCTTTCAAGTTCGTGGAGAAACATAGAGACTACACGGAGTTAAAATGAATTACAGGCAACCTACTAATCGTTGACTGCAGTACTTAGGACGATGTCGGACGTAGTACTGAGGAATTACCTATGCTATAACTCAATACTGACAGAGAGAAGACACCCGACCAAAAATACACGTTCAACCATGTTTATCTCTTCTATTAGAGATGTCACGGTTTACGTGGCCGGCTTTCGTCTATTAATGAAATATTACTGCTTCTTCTGACAAAACATATCAGTTGTTACAAATTGTGCGCCGCCCTATCAGTTGGGGCTTTAGAATACACCGACTGCACCTCTGTAGAGGAGTAAGACTAGTATTTCGTCTATGTAAGGATTAATGGAATATTATTGCTTATTCTGACAAAACATATGCGTTGTTATAAAGCCACCCAGTCGACTGAGGCTTTAAAATACTCCGATTGCACCTCTGTAAGACCCCCAATAAATGGGGTCACCTGTTGGCCATGGGTGGCAACCCATGATACTTAAGGATGGAACCCTGGTGGCGGAGCAATCCATGACATGCAACACTCCACTTTGGCTCTTATTTAGGCTAGACGGGCGGTCAGAAAGGCTCCCTTCAATTAATCGACAGGTCACGTCAAGCTTTAGCACCTATATGATTGCCCCAACCTGATTGCTCTTATGGTAAGCCTTAACCCTTTTTATCATATATGTGCCAGAAGACGGTGGATGACAGTCCTCATGTCCTGGGTATGACCTTAAACTATCTGATGGTAAGATTCCAATTCTTGAGCTCAGGAGTACCCCTTCATCCCCATTACTCCCAAGTCCACTCTGACCCGGAGTGGTAGTACCTGTTAGGGACCTATCTATGTGTTAAATAGAAAAATATGAGTTTAAAAAATGCGTTTCAAAAAATTACGTACCCATCAAGAATGAATAAAACAAAAACGTCTTCGGCATAAAATGACCCAATGGGTTTGACATGCCAAGAAAGTCAACCAACCAACCAGCAACAACCAATTTTTGCGTGTGTGTCTGCTGGGATTTTAGAAAAAGTATATGGGGTGGCAGTTTTTTCTTTTTTCTTTCTTTTTTTTTCTTCTTCTTTTTGCTTAGCATTCATCCAGTGTCAATGATGGTATACTGGTAGGCGATACTTTAACGGCAAACTAACAAAGCAAATAGAAACCTGGGGATTTATTACCCACAGTTATATGCCTCGACAACACATCGATTTCCTCGAGTTTTACTTTCTTGTAGACATCAAAGATTGATTAAGTGTTGCTAAGGAACGCAGGAGAGAATTACCAAGTTCTTTCTCCATTTGTGACGGAGCTGGAAAATAATGCCGTTGATGTTGAGTCCGGGAATCCGTTCCATCCGGCTCCTTGCACAGTGAGGGAATTGATGTAGGGAGGAGGGAATAAACTCGTAGTGGCAAACAGCTTGCTCAGTGTCCTTTATAACCTTTCTTACAAGTTGGACAGAAAGTTGTTTTATTCTCTAAATTATAACGTTTTTAGTGCGTTGCACTATAAGGAATTTTGCTGAGATATTCGTTTTTGGTCAGTTACATTTACTCACGCTCTTTCTCTCTTTCCTCCCCCCGCTCTCTCTCTCTATCTATCTCTATCTCTATCTCTCTCTCTCTCACTTTTCTCTCTCTCTCTCTTTATATATATATATATATATATATATATATATATATATATATATATATATCTTATCCCGCATATACAGTGTTGTAAGTGGAAATATTTCCCCTAAAAGTTATGTGGACTCGTCAACGTAACACATATAAAGATACGAATACGAAAGGTTATTCGTATTCGAGTTACGTAGTAGTATTTGGAGTCGACTAGTAAGTCATACTGTTGGAGAACTGCGTGTTGACTCTATGATTTATATTCCTGTACAAAATATAATAAACCAATTTTCCTGGATTTCAATTTTGTATTTGATAAATTCAGATACAGCACACACACACACACACACACACACACACACATATATATATATATATATATATATATATATATATATATATATATATACTAGAAAAAACGTGGCCCGTTGAGTCATACATTGAGCCCAGGTTAGAATGTTGAAAAAATCATAGGATGTTATTAGTTCGTCAATTTAATGTTTTCCAAAACTGTCCAAATAAGTTGGATTTTATTGAGATAAGACACAAAAATGAGGTTTGTACTTTTTTGATACAGCTGTACACTTACCCGACCCGGTACGCAGAACTACGTCAGTTTTACGCATGCGCAGATGCTTAGATTTGTCTGCCATATCATACGGCTGAAAATCTCTTGATAGAGAGAAAAAATACATATTTACATTTACACCGAAATAAAACAATTTTTTCATTTTTAAAACATAATATTTTTAGCTTAGAAAAGTGAAAGTTTAATAAAAAAGAAAACGTTAAATAATGTAAATTTCTGGTTATACGAAAATTTTCTTTATTTACGAAGATTAGGTTTCTTATTTATTTTATAGGCGTAGGGGCAATAAAGCGGTTCTCAATACTTACGGTGTCATCAATCATCAAAGGTAGATCCGTTTCCCACCCAGAACACCCCATGTTTGCGGAAGATGTTATCCCTTTGCAGGGAATACAGTCAGTCTAAGTTCCATTGACAAAGCGAATGAAGTAATAGTCTTGTAAGCTATTTCCCATGTAGCATATTTGATTCATAGTGGGTACTCTACGCTCCTGGCCTTGGTTGGTTGGCTGGTTGGTTGGTTGGATTTTCCAACATGCCAACCATTGTTAGGTTATTCTATGCCAAAAAACGTTTTATTCATTGTTGATTGCTATTCATTTTTTATCTTTATTCAAACTCAATTTTTTAAACAATGTTTAAAAACTCGTTTTTTCTATTTAACCCAGAGATGGGACCATAACAGGTACTAGCTCTCCGGATCAGAGTAGACCTGGGAGTAATGGCGATAAATGTCCTTCAGCTAAACTAACCTTGCTTATGAATTAACTAAAATATGTAGCAATTTCATGTTCATCTCATTACGAACAGTCATACAATAACAACTGATGATCTGGAGTTTTTACATAATCATGGATTTATTACAATGGAAATCATATTTATTTCTTCCTTTACGCCAACTGCTTTAAAAATGAAGAAACTAAGTCAACCTCGAAGACAGACTTTAATAATTGGTGACAAACGTGCAAAACTCTTCTAATTGACATTTTTCATTAGTATTGTGTCTAAGTTATAAAATAACAACATTGAAAACCGGAAGAAAAGTTAAAATAGGTTTATTTCCTTTGGTAAAAAGATATAATGAAATAGAGTCCAACTCGCAGCTTTTCCGCAACAGTAATTACTTCTCTACTAGCAGGGCCTGTGGAAATTCCACAGTATGATAATTTAATTATTACAACGTTTAAAACATTTACTTTTGAACTCACTCACTCTTTTTTCTTTCTTTCTTTCCTTCTCTTCATCTTTTCCTTTTCATTATGTTCGATTAAACATATTAGCATTACCACTTCCGCGCGCTAACATCTTTTTATCTTTCCCTTTCTCACTTTCTTTCTTTCTTTCTTTCTTATCAAAAATCTGTGTAGCATGTCGTTTTCCTTACCATTCTTTCTTTATAATAAAAACGGAATGGTCCATTACTTAGCTAATGTGACAAAACTCATGCGAAATAAGAATTCGGTGGATAAACGACACCAAATAATCAGGATTTAAAATTTTGCATTTCATCTTGTATGATTTGGATGGTTTCATTTTTAACCAGAGGGTGTTGCAAGATGATAGCGGTCGAAAAGATTAAGGAACAAGAGTATTAATATATAAATAAGGATCAATAATTTTATAATTCTCTGTAGTAACTAGATACTACTCGAAATTGACTACACGACTGTGTAGTCTGTATTACTTATGTGTTTTATTGGACGAGTCCGAATTCTTGAAGGGGAACATATCTACCTTACAACAATTAGAAAAACTTGGTTGACAAAAAGGTCAAGTTTAGTTTTAAAAATAAACAGTGAAATTAACTCTATTATCGTTTAGCATTTATATTAGGTTTCTTTTAATATTCTTTTGTTATGGAGTTTACAAAATTCCATGCGAATTGATTCAATTACTCTTCAGTGAATCGACCAACATAATTTAGTCAAATTTAACCAGATGTTCTCTTAGGAAGAGGGAGAGCGCGGCTAAAGAAGTATGACTGGTGGCCGAATTGTAGCTAGTTGATGACGTAATTTGGAACTTTGATGTTCAGTGAAAACATGAAACAAATTACTGAAATGCACTCATAACTGGATGGTGAGTGTAAGAATGATATGCCCCCCGACACAAATACACACAAACACACACATACACACACACATATATATGCATATATATATATATATATATATATATATATATATATATATATATTACCATACCACAAAACAAGTACCACTTAGTGCATACTGTGAAGCAACGTTTGCCAGGCTTGTCCTTTCGCTAAAGAATTGAATTTGATTCTCACCGAGTGTCCCACGATTATACCTTTGTGCCAGATTTAAGTAAGCTTAGTAAATCTTTACTTCCGTTGTCATTCGCGAATGACACAGGAAGTAAAGATTTACTGGAAGTAAAGATTCACGGGAAGTACATGATTCACGTTAGAGATCCAATCTAAATGATCAACACTTTGTCCCTGTGCCATTCTAAGCTATTGTAAGGAATTTCCATGTGATGCTTATCAAACATATCTTGCAAACTAATTGTAGGTAAGTGTTGTGCGTCCGATCCTCACTGGGAGATCCAATCCTGTACCATTGCATTAAACTATGCTTGGTAAAAAAAAAAGAAAAAAAAAGAAAGTCGTATGCATTTTTCATTAAATATAGATATCTTTTAATGTTTTCTTAAATTGCCTTCAGAGATGAAGTATTGCATATTGTATTTAGTTGTGTTTTTTGTTGTTTGCATTGACAAAATTCGGAAGAAATAGACCTTACGTTTAAGACTTGTAAAATGTCATACCTGGTTGTCCTCGAGATAAAGAAAAACTAGGAACCAAGTTAATTTGGTTACATAGAAATTGAACATTCAGTAGCTGAGTCAGATCGTTGGGAAGTATTTACGAGCTTAACGTAAAGGCAGCAAGCTAATTGTTTCCCCGTGAGTCTAATAGAGGTTTTCGATTGATAGAAAACTGAGATAAGACCGGAGAATACACTGACCGAGATGTTCTGATAAAGACAAAGAAACTGACCTGAAAAATTAATGCATAACTTAATAAAGGGGAATAGCCAAATGTTGAGGTGAACAACCAAATAATTGGGAGAATAGTTGGATGGTTGGATGGTTGGATTTTACGCCATGTCAACCGTGGTTGTTTATTGTATGCCGAAGACATTTTGTCGTATTCATTCTTGATGGGTACTCAATTTTTTAAACTCATTTTTAATCGCTAGAGCGTTCCTGGTTCGATACCGGCTCTCACCAACTCAGCATATGAGTAGCACAGGGATATGTGCGGTAAAGAGAGGAGCTGAAGGTAGGTGTGGCACTCCACCGTAGACACCCACAATAATGTCCTTGATCTAGCGCTAGTGAAAAGGCGATAGACCCCTTCTATTTCGCTGATATGGACTTTAGGCTACCTCGATGACTTGTTTTACTTTTTCTACTTAACCCATAGATGGGATCTCAACAGGTACTACCTCTCCGGGTCAGAGGATTTCACTGTTCGTAGAGGTGCAGTTGGCATATTCCACATCCCCAACTATCCCCATGCTTGTAGGGGCCGGATTAGCTTTATAGGACCGGGTTAGCTCAGTCGGTAGAGCGTTCGGCTAGAAACCACAAGGTTCCTAGTTCGATACCGGTCCTAGCTGACTCAGCGCGTGAGTAGCACATGGATCTGTGCGGTTAAGTAAGGAGCTGATGGTAGGCTCTTATGGAAAGGTAGTAGACTCCCTCGCTGACTGGCTGATACCGACTTTAGGCCGCCCGACGACTTTACTTACTTTACATCCCCAACTGACAGGGCGGTGGGGGTATGTATATGTAAATCGAGCTGTGTATATATCTGTGTGGATTTAGTCATGTCTATTGGTGGGCATGTAGAATAGCTGTTTGAATTCCAAATCAGAGAAAATGCCAAAGTTTGGGGGCGGTGAAAACATCTGGCTGAGTGAATATTGAATTATTTGCTTCAAATTCCAATATACTTGTATAATACAATGTAACAATATACAATGGAATTAAGCTATACAGAAATAAACAGTGGACTGACGTTAGAAAAATAATCAGCAGATTAAAGGTAATTATAAAAGAGGTGTCCAGAATTCGAAGTGAGAAAAGGAGCGAAGGCAAAAAAGGGACTGGACAACCAAGCACGTTGCCGACCTTTTAGCAAACCGAGAAGTAACCTTTCTATCTTTCTTTATTTTCTCTCCCATGTTTGACAGCTAACTTACAGGCGGAGCGTCATAAGTTTACTAGATCAAATTATGCCGATTCTGTTATCATAAACATCTCTCTATCTCTCTCTCGGCGACTACCACATACGATCACGGTGATAATAAATTTGTTGACAAAAAGAGTTGAGTTCGAGTTTGTTTTTAAAAGTCAGCAGAGGGTTACCCAGCATGTTAATTTAAGTTTTCACACACGAAGAAACTAGCCCATTTATAAGAACGAAGACCCACGAAGTTACAGTTGTGTGGTTTGAATTAGCGAGAGAGTAAACATAATTGTTTTGCTCTGAAAATAGAGGACTGGTTATTTCATATATACAAGGGATTCCAGAAGGGAAAATGGAGAATAAAGAGACCAGGACGTGATGCGGTAGTTGTAGGCTGTGGTCTAGGCATCTGAAGGACCGGTCCCCATGGCGTGGGGAGTGTTGCACTCCATGGACACACCAGTGATGGCCGACCAGCAAAAACATACATTCATCAGTTCTGTACGACCAATAGAGAGAGAGAGAGAGAGAGAGAGAGAGAGAGAGAGAGAGAGAGAGAGAGAGAGAGAGAGAGAGAGAGAGAGAGAGGTGTTGATGACGATACGCCTTGATAATGCAAAGCTGTAAAATTCTGGTATTTCATCCTTTGCAAGTCAATATATAGAAATGCAAACAAGAAAAAAACAACAACAAAAAACAAAGTATTCCAAAGCAAAATACAAAACACCCTCCGGGTGGTGTAAAAATTGATTTTTGAAAGATATTGTCTGAATGGGTGGAAGTTGAAAATTCAATGTCAGAGGGTTTGTAAAATTATGATATTTATTAAAGGAGTAAAAAAAAACAAAAAAAAAAAACAATTTGAAATGAAAACTAAGTTTTACCCCCCCCCCCTCCACAAATAAAATGTTGCATGAATCTATTAATATTAATTAGATAATTATTTTGAATATTTTAGACATACATTTTACGCAAAATCTTTGATAACTATTTATTTGTAAACTTTTAGTTAACCTCTTGATAGTGAAAAACATGACCATTTCTTTTTGTTCTTTATTCTATATATTGACGATTTGGGGGTCATGTGACGTAAGAAGTGACGTAATTTCGGTTACAGACAAATTGAGATCGAATCTCCATTATCTCCAATAAATGTAGATATAATAAAGATAATTCATTTATATCTCTAGATAATAAATTAGAAATAATTTATAATAAACTATTTCAATTTTGTTTAATGCATGGCATGATGTTATTGTTTCGATTAACTTTAACTTTTAGCTTATTTGTAGATGATGAAGTTAGTCGACATTAAAACATTTTGTTTTTCATGAAAGCTTCATCATACATAATATATATATATATATATATATATATATATATAATTGATAATTCTTTGAATCATATTACCACGACCAGACAACTCGGCAAACACCATTTGCGACATCCGGAGCACTGGAAAGCTGTTTCGACCTTCCTTGGTCTCATCAGCAGTGCATACCACAATCTCCGCCACTAGAGATTGAACCAGTGGACCACAGCGTGAAGAGCGGGGACTTAACACACTGGGCCACCAGCCCATGCCACAAACGGAGAATGCCAAATCATCTAGTCAATGGTAACATTAATTCAAATGCGCAGTCACTTAACCTATATTGCCATGTATCCTAACGAAGGATTACAGAGGGCAAGGGCACCTCTAGGACAACGACTTCCCAATTCGGGGCCTGCATCCACAGAACGAAACCTAATGGGCAAAGGGTATATATTGAATTTTTTAATTTTTTTTTTGATAGAGGAATTATATATTATATATATATATATATATATATATATATATATATATATATTATAATAATGGTACACAGTAATAACCTACTCGAGTTTCACCATAAGGATCTTCAGGGTTAAATCCAGTGGATTAATCACGATATTGATTAATTGCAGTCGATTGCACGTGTGTGTTTTTTTTTCATAACAGTTGGTTATATGATAACCAACCGTCATCGCCAAAAAATGTAAAAAATACACACGTACAATCGATTACAATTAATCAATATTTTGATTAATCCAGTGTATTTAACCCTTTTCCACAAATACCATATATATAATCTTCATACAATGACTGCTATTTGCACAGTAGCATTGCAACCAACAAAGCCTTCATCAGATTATGACTCTGGGTTCAGGCATGGTTTCGGGGCCGAAGCATCATTACCACTAACCCAGAGCGCCCAGCAGTATCTCACGATACCACCAGACTTTGTCGTTTGATGTCACAAAATAGGACTGCCATACCACGCTGATGTGGTTAGAGCTTTCTCCTGTTATTTAAGTATTTCCTCTTGTCTGGTAGAGAAAGTCCAAGTTTAGACAAAAATGCCGAGGTTGAGTTGGCAATAAACCCGACATCCGACCTCAATGGGAAATACATCCGTGATCCATCCGTTCTGGCGCATTGTTCACGTAGGTCTTCATATTTTTCCAACTTCCGCTGATGGGCCCAATCCAGATTTTCTTCAAATGGAACTGTCAACTCAATGATAAAAACTTTCTTTTGATTAACGGACCAAATGACAATATCAGGACGCTGGGCCGTTACGGTTATTTCAGTTGGAAAAACGAGCTGATGTTCCAAGTCGCATGCAATGCGCCAGCTCGCGGAGCCGTCAAATATATATATATATGTGTGTGTGTGTGTGGGTGTGTCTCTCTCTGTGTGTCTCTGTGTGCGTGCGTGCGTGCGTGTGTATGTGTGTGTGTATGTGTGTGTGCATGTAGTGTAAAATAGATACAGCACGGGTATCTGAATGTCTTTTTTACTTAAACTTCCCCAGTTTTACACAAGTAATCATTATAAATCTATGTAATGATATCAGAGAAAGCAATATTGTAGACACTATTTTCTTTGGATTTAATGTTTATATTTGTTTCTGGAATATGTGCATTTTAAAATATAATTTAAATCATAATTTAAGAAATAATTTAAGTAACACGGATTCCAACAATATTTGGATTATATCTGTAGTGTAAAACGGTATCTTGCAATCTACATTCATCAATATAAGCAGAGGTTGCACTATGGCTCGACAAGTTGTAAGTTAATTTCTGGCAGTAAGTGAGAGGGCTATAGCCATTACGTATGTGTCGAACCCTGAGGAATACAAATCTCATGGTATAAGAAAAATTCTTTACGGAGATAACAGGGTTTTATATTGATTTTTAAGGAAAGCAACCATTATTAACTGATATATGAATATATATATATGGGAGGCGAGGTTAGTGAAAGCCTTTTGCTGATGAGGGGGGGGGTCGAGGTTTGATAAGCTCCGATTGGGTCTCCTGTGGAGGAAATCTGATGTTGAAAGATAGGGATACAACTTCGCTGATAACTCCCCTCATCATCTAATAAATGTATTTTGCGAAATATATATATATATATATATATATATATATATATTATATATATATAGTAAATGAAGAAAAAACTCTAAACTTGCTTCATTACAATAAATTATTTCTTTGTAATGAAGCAGGTTTAGAGTTTTTTCTTCATTTACTAAATATCTTGCTCTGTCCTTCTACTCACTGGTATTAGGCATATTGAGCTCTCCTATGGTCTACCTGCATAAGCTTGGTTAAACCACACGTGGAAAGATCCTAACTACGGAGAAAAAATATATTCATTTATTTATATAAATGTCATCAACAGACCCCGTGTTTCGACGTATCAGTCTAGTATAGTTTTTCATGTTGTTTTCTGTGCTGCCTCCGTCTTTCTGCTAACTTCACGACTTAGTCTAAAGTGGCTGGACTGGGGTGTGAGGGTCTGTGGGTTGATAGTATACTTTACATAAAGCAGTTCACTACCTACCCACATACATTCATTCCCACCATTCCAGTTAACATAAATTCCAGTTTCTCTAAATAAATAAAATATGACCTGCAATCTTAAACAATCATCATCAAAAGGTCGTGATGTCAGCACGAATTCCTATGTCTCTCTACCTCTCTGCCTCTGTCTGTCTGTCTGTCTGTCTGTTTCACTCTCTCTGTCTCGCCACCCAACCATATTTGTTATCATCTATGGCAAATCTTCCGAGCGGCATCCAGAATCCGCAAATATCTGTTTAATGTAGGCTTTTGCTGGTGAGCTTACACTGGTGTGTCCACTCGTATATGTCCACAGGAGAACGTCACTTCTTAAACAAAAAAATGGGTTTAGAAATTGAATATCCAAAAAGAATGAATAAAAAATGTCTCCGGAATAAAATAGCCCAACAAGGGTTGACATGCTGTAAAAACCAACCAACTTACTAATTCTTTTACTAATTCTCCTTAACTACCATAAAATAAAAGATGGCCTTTGTAGTGTTCTATTTATTAGATATCAGATTGCGTGTCTTTAATACAAAAAAAATCACTTCCTTATTTAAATCTAATTTTTAACCTAAATTAAGAATGTCCTAATATTGGGTTATTTTCGGAATATAAGGTGTACTTAAGATCACTTGTACCCGCCCTGTCGGCTGGGGCGTTAGAATGCACCGACTGCACCTCTGCATAGGGGTAAGACTCCCCCAATGGGGCCACCTGTTGGCCGTGGGTGGCGACCCGTGATGTTTAAGGATAGAACCCAGGTGGATGAGCAGTTCATGACTTGCAATACTCCACTTTGGCCCTCTCTTGGGCTAGACGGGCGGGCGAAGAGACCCCCTCCGATCAATCGGCTGGTCACGTGATCCCTAGCACCTATATGATTGCCCCGACCCTATTGCTCTTATGGCAATCCCGAACCCTTTTTATCATATGGGTGCTAGAAGGCAGTGGCTGCGGGTTTACATGTCCTGGAAATGACGTTAAACTCTATCTGATGGTGAGGTTGTAGTTTTGGAGGTTTGGGTAATGTGGAGCACCACTTCATCACCATTGCTCCCAGGTCCATTCTGACCCGGAGTGGTAGTACCTGTTAGGGTCCCATCTATGGGTTAAATAGAAAACATGAGTTTATAAACGAAATTGTATTATCCATTAAAAATGATATTATTTCAAAGCTTTGTCAGCATTAAACATTTTTTTACCAATAGAAGTATTCGGCATAAAATGACCCAAAGAGTTGACGTGCCGTAAAACCCAACGAACCAACCAACCAACAACGTGTACTTATAAACTCTTCCAAACTGCGTTGGCAGAAGCGGCTAATCAAAACGCTCAAATATGTAGTTGATTAACTATTCTAAGGCGTTGATAAATTATCGTTCAATTGCTCGTGGGATGTACAGCCGAACAGAGACGCATTTTATGATTCTTTAACATGGACCAACTGACAAGGATTATACAGTTCTTTAACACGGATCAAACTTTATGCTGTTGAACTATTTTGGATATAAGGCATGGGGCAAATGGTCACTCCTAGATATAGAATCGTCGACTACCACGTGACCACCGAAGGCATTTCTATTGTCCAATCACTGGCACTGCTGCTGCTGCTTATGCTGTATTAATAGAGACCATATTCTGAGCTTATGTCATTGATACTTGGATTATCTTGGACGACGGACTTACAAAGAATACCCTAACATCGGATTCTTGTTGGCTTGCTTGCTTGCTTATTACATCTGGAACTAAGGATGCCG
>CM042150.1:4578320-4600820 GCA_023376005.1 Doryteuthis pealeii
TAAGCTGGACATATTTTAGACTCTGCGTAATTTTTAGTGGATAACCTTTCCTACCCAGTCATGTCTTGTATTTTTTTGTGTCAGTTTACTGTATTCGCTTATTACGGGATTAACCATTTCATTGCAAGATTCCGGGTTCGATAGCGGTTACCGCCAATTCAGCACGTGAATTGCACAGCTTGATCTGTTCGCTAAAGCATCTAGGAGTTGACGGTAGGTGTAGATAAATCTTTCTGGTATAGTGCTTACAAAAAGGTGATAGACTCCCTTGATGTTCGTTTGATACCAACAATAAATCAACTAGTTCTTATTTTAGTGAGTTCAATTCTAACTAGGCGTCTCATTTTTAATATTAGAAATGATTAATGGAAATATAAACATTCCGGCCGGTTGTGGAATAATGGTCATAAAGTTAGTCTTGAATGTCGATCACTTGTATTGCGTGTTTGATTCTCCCTTGGAGTCATCAAAGGATCCTACTTAGTATCAGACAAAGCTGGTTGAGGATAAGTTTTTGTAGCAAAAATAATTTTTTGTAAAATTTTGTGACATGACCAGCCAATTGATCAAAAGGGACTTCTACAACCACCAGTCTAGCCTAAGTAAGGGGTGAAGTAGAGTGTTCCATATCACGGAACCACTTAGTCAGCCACCACAATCCTGTCGTCAGGTATTAGGGGTCATCACCCACAGCCAACAGCTGAGCCTTAAGATCGGGGTACCCTTCTGTAGAGGTGCAGTTGGTGTATTTTATGGCCCCAGCTAACAGTGCAGCATGTACTGGATACAAACTTTAGAAATGAAGAAACCCCTCTTCGATATTAATATCCAAACACTACATGTGTTGAATAACTTTACAAAAAAAAAAAGAAAATGATTCTTTAATATCAATATTCAGAGATATTCTGAAAGAATTCCTCTAAAAATGAGAAATCACTCCTCCAATAGAGGGGTGGGTAGAAGGAGAATGATGTTCCCAAAAATTAGGTCTGCCCTGAATTTTGGAGGTCTCTCACCTTTTATATAAGTAATCACCTTTAAATTGATTTTTCTTTCAAAATTAAGTGATAGTCAATTTGATTGGCCAATATTTATGCAAACAGACCGCTAGGATAACTTTTACTTCCCTCCTTCCCATGAGGGCAGAAAAAATGTCACCACTTGGATTTTAAAAAGAAAACAGTACCCCATCGTTATAAATCTAAAAATAAATTCCGGCTAATAAAAAGTTTGTGTAGCAAAAAACAAAAAAAACAAACAAAAAAACAACGTGCCAGAGTAAATTAAGTTAGTAGCTATTTTGGGTCATTGCTTTAGATTTGATCTTAATTTAGTATTCCACACAACGTCATGTGCACTGAGTTTAATTATTTCAGGGTCTTACGATTGTATTTTAAATTAAATAAATATGAGTAAATAAGTTAGTTAATAGGGTGATTAGAAGTCAGTGTGTGACGTCATCTGTACGTTAACGTGTTATGAGTGGGTGGCAATTGAACTATTTTAGAAAGATGTATTCATGGAAAAATCCGGAATGTGTTAAGCGTGTGAATGATGACGCGAAGGTCACTGACCTTGGCTTCTGATTGGTTGAACAGTGTCAACTGTAACAAAGGGAACGAGGGAAGAGTGAAAAGGTTGAGAGTCTGGTCTATGTCTTATGAGATGACAGACAAAAGAGTCCGGGTTGAGGGTTTGAAAAGGACAAACGAAAGATGAGTATGGGTTAGAATAGAATCAATGAGCTCTGAGAACTACAACGTCATTTGTTCATTATTAAGAACTGCTAAACGGACGTAAGGACAGAAATATATTGCAAGAAGATCCCAAGTAATTTCAAAACAGAGAAAATACCATCCCAACAACAGATCCAGATACCCAGCTAATCCGATCCAGAATACTAGATAACCAGATCAGCAGATAAATATAAAAATGTAATAACATACGCCCCAATTCTATACTGCGTTACATATATACAGTTTGATTCTTAATGACTATTTTAGCCTACGACTCCAGAATTCCAGAATTCAAACTTCACGATGCAGTTTAACGTCACACCGAAGACACTAAGACCCTCAGCTACCGCCTAGTAACACGTATATGATAAAAAGGGCTGGGGGTTTGACATAAAAAGGTTTGGGGTAATCATATAGGTGCAAGGGCTTTACGCGACCAGTCGATTAATCGTAAGGGGACTTTTAGACCACACATCTAAGAACCTCATGGGCATATCACCAATGTCACAGATTAAACTAATTTAGTATCAATTTGGGGTTTCTGCTTTAGATTTGATCTTAATTTAATATTACCCACAACTTCCCCTGTAGTGATTTCAATTATCATTAGGACTCACCGGTTGTATTTGAAATTAATTAGAAATTAGCAAATATGTTAATATGGCACCGATCGTTAGTCTAACAAGGCACAAGCTAATGCAGCAATTAAGATTCACACTAAACACGCTATATTCGCAACCCTATGGCAGCCTCAGCTAAGCTTATTGTATATCGGTAAGGGGCGAAAGGTGAATCTATTTAGGACAGAAGGACCATGGACAAACAAGCCACCGGTGTCCAGAATGAAACAGCATAAAATATTGGAGGTAATCATGTTTAGAAAATTGGATCCCATCTTGTTCTGTGATTCGTGGGGAAAACCACTGAATCAATTTAACCAGCACAGAAAGGAAGAGAGAATGAAAACGAGAAAAAAGAAGAAGAGAACAGAATGTAAAAAACGCACATGACTATCTGTGGCGGGAATCTATAAAGATTGCGCATTAATCTAGCGAGTACGAAATTTGAGGACAGAGAGATAAAGAAAATTTAAAAGAGGAGGGTGGAATCGACAAAATATTGCCTTTGACAAAATGGGAGCCTTATTGAAAGTGAATGCATTAGCCAGAAAGATCGGCATCCCGGTTATTGATCAGAGACAAGATTAGAAATAGAACAAGGACTAAGAAGAAGATTTTTCTCATTATCCTCCATCTTTGACATTTCGAGCACAGCATTTCGGCAACCATCAGCTAGATGTTACGTCATGTAGCCCTGAGGATATGTTTGAATAAAGGTTCTATTTTTACTCATCATTTACCATATGTACAAGAGGAAGGGGTTTAAAGTTCAAGTACCGGACACGTATGCTGAAAAAAGAGGAGGGGGTCCTTAATGAAAAATTGTAATATTGAGAAAAGTAACAGGTACCTGTTAAATAAGCATAACATTCATTATCTAGATGTATATATAATATAAATAATTCAGTTATATATCTAGATAATAAATTAAAATAATTCATAATAAATTATTTCAATTTTTTAAATGCATGCCCCAATGCCATTGTTTCTATTAATTCTAACTTTTAACTTAACTTATCAAGTCATAATTTAATAAAGATATACAACTCATTCAACTGTAGCATATGGACATCTAATAGATTGCAATGGAGTTATCAGAATAATAATTGATTAGACTAATTTTATTTATTTTGTTATTGTCTAAAAAATAACTACAATAGTAAAATTGTGAAAATACTAATAGTACTATGTACTCGCTCAGTTACCTCATCTCAGGAATGAATCTGCCTAATTTAGGGTACCAGATACTTTTTACAATATCACAATTTTTAAGAGCCCCCCCCCCCATTTTCGGCATACATCTCCAGTACCTAAGCATTTGACCCTCTGTATGCACATACATATGTCTGAATAGCGAACAGGACAACATTCTGGGAACAGTAATACCTAATCCTACATCATTAATTGGTTCTAGTTGACAAACAACTGAAGTCGAAATAGCCATTATTTATATACAATTATCCGACCTAGGCCTAACCAAGCTTAGTTTTTTTATGTTAGCCAATGTAATCGGTAAATGTTGGTAAATTATGAAGCCTACCGGAGGCATAGCCTTGTTTTTTTAATATTAGCTTACGTAATCGCTATATTTCGGTAAATTATTAATAATAATAGTAAATAATTCATAATTAGCGTAAACAATCTATATAAACCAGAATTAACGTTAAAAATTAGATATATTAATTAACGGTGCCATCCGGTATGAATAATAAAACTATTTTTACACACGATTTAGATATCATATTTTATATAGTTTTTAAAATTTTAAAACATTACTAATAAGTTCGAGTTTCTTTGGGTGCTCTATACATCCGGCCTTGTGTCACGACTAACCAGTTTAGTAAATTACCAATTGGAAAACTATACGACTGAAATACTGAACGGCTTTGTTAAATTTTGAGAATACAAGGTGTGTCAAAAAAGTATCGAAATTTGTTTAACTCTTTGACACACCTTGTATTCTGAGAAAAAATTAACGTTCCATTCATTGTTCATTTCTATCTTGGTAAATACAGCTGCGAATTCGGCACTTTTATAACACACCTTGTATTCTGAAAAAAATTAACGTTCCGTTCATTGTTCATTTCTATTTTGGTGAATACAGCTTCAATCTCGATAATTTTGTGAAACAGCTTGTATGTATTCTGGACTAGGGATTCAACGAATTAATAATCTTTAGAAAGAAGAAAGATAAACATGTTATCTGCAAGAGCCTATCAGCTTTATAGCAATGGAGAATGGAATATATTGGTATGTGAAGCGTATTGTCTTGATAGAAGAAGTTTGTTCTAGACTGAATTAAACGTTGAATTCTTACTAATGTAATTTCTAACAACAAACGATAACATCTGAAAAGGCGAACACAGGTGTTAATCTATCAAGGTATGGAAGTCCATTAAATAACTGAATAAGTTATTTAAAATAACAATAATCGCACAAAGTAAGCAATCATTCAAACATATTTAAACTAGATATCCTGTCTATGCAGATTGTCCTAAATAATTCAATCACATTAGTCAAGAGTCAAAGATTAATTAATCATCTACTAGCAGGACCTGTGGATATACCACAGTATGATGATTAAATTATTACAACGTTTGATATGTTTACATAAGAGCTATTGGTTTATAGTTCGATATGCAAAAGTATGATGTTGATTTAACTGTCTCTCGCTCTTTTTCTTTCTTTCCTTCTTTTCATCTTTTCATTATGTTCGATTGACACAGATTAGCGTTACCACTTCCGCGCGTTCTCCCCTCTCACTATATTTCCCTATTCTCTGTCTTATTATATTTTTTTCTCTGCAGCATGTCCTTTTTTCTTCTCTTTTCTCTTTATAATAAATACGGATGATCCCTTTTTCTTTTTTCCAAGCTGAAGAGTTCTGTAACGACGGAGCTGAAAAACATACTAGAAGAATCCTTCCATCAGAGCAGGGAAGCGCGACAGAGAGGATGGGAAATTGTATTAGATTCAAGAAGGACTACTTTGGAGGAGAAAACATTTAGTTTGTTGTTTGGATTTTAAATGAATGGTTTTCTAACAACAGTCTCCTTATTTTTCAGATACACCTCGTAATTTTCCCAAATTATGCAAAGGTAAATATTATGAAATTACAGAATATTGCGGAAAACAATTTTTAAAATATTAAGAATAATAATCCATGATACGCCCTCTTCGAGCTTTTATAACAGCCCTAATTCTTTCAGGTAGGAATTTCTCTAATTTAAAGCAATATTCTTTATTAAAGTGGTTCTTCTAATTTTCTAGAATGATAGTTAATATACCTTCTTTGGTGAATAGAGACTTTTCATAGAATATTTTAAAATATTTCCATAATAAATATTCAATTAGATTTAAATCCGACCATGTCATTGATTTACAGATTTCTCCGAAGAAAGTTTTAATTCCTTTTTCCCTGTGATAAAATGCATCATTGTTCTGAAAAATGACTTCATCCAATGGAATGAGAAAATTATCTTGGATTTCAATGTATATAAATGCAATGATTGTTTAGGTAAAGACTACCATCTTCCCCGGCCCATTAAATGACATGCAGTCCCATATCATTAATGATTAGAGATATTTACTTATTTTCTTCAGGCAGTCATCCATATATATTTCAGCAGAAGTGCGGCAGTTTGGATGGTCTCGATTATTATTATTATATTCACTCCTGTGAGTTTTTCAAACCAGCGTTAGCTGATGGCCTTTCGCTGGAATCTGAGTGAAAACAAGTCTACAGGGCTCTTCTGAATATTCTAGCTGATTTCAGCAAGGCGTTTTCTGAACGGTCACATTTCTCCTTCTTATTTCTAGTTCCTCCAGTCTTTTTTCCAAGCCTTTTGGGACTGTTCCTAGTGCACCAACTACAATTGGTATCACTTTCATCCCCATTCCACAGCTGTTTCAATTCTCTATCCATATCTATATATTAACAGAAGCCGATATATACATATGGAGGCGCGGGTCTAATGGTTACCGTCGAAAGAAATGAACATGGCGGGACGAGTTCAAATCCTGGACGATGGTGCTTGGATATCACTTGGTTTTCATACTTTCGGAAGGTTATGAATCCAACTATTCTCCTTCCAGCTATGGGTAAATGAATTTTCCCTCTCACTTGTTTGTTACCGTATTAGCGAATAAGTAACATCTTAGGTTTCTTAACGTAATACCATAAACCTGGTGAATAAATCAATATCCCCTCCAACTTTCCGAATAGTCTTTAATTAAGTATAAATTGACAAATAGAAAAAAGTGTTTGTCTAAAAGATATAATTAACTGTTAATTAGATTAATTTCACCTGACCTATCTGCATTCCCACTCCGTCAGCCTTAGTGGAATACCAGTGCCAATACATTAATAATAACTGATATTCGTAATTAAGTTTCATAATGATTTCTATTTTCAAATAATTATTATATCAATTATATATCCGAAGGTAATACCAAATGTTAGGTCTCCAAAATATATAGAAATCCAGAAACGTTTATTGTTTATTGTTTACATTATATTTAAGCTTCAACATGTATCCGAAATGGAAAATATGTAGAAAACATTTCTACATAATTGCCATTTCGGTCGATGAAATTTTGTAGACACTTTGGAAGCTTTTTTATGATCATGTCATTCCAGTCATGTCGTTGAGGAAGTGTTTAACTTCGTCGTTGTTGCAAACTCCCTGCACCACTTGCGGACTTTTTTGACATCTGTGTACGACTCGCCATACACTTTTGTAAATTAGCGATGAATTGCAGTTGGTTTATTGACTTTTGCATTCTAAAATCGAATAACTGTGCAAACTTCACTCTTAGCCTAGCATCAATCAGGAGATCCTCCAGAAACAACTTCCAAACCAATACCTTGCATGGCAGCAAAGTGTGGACAGGGCCAAGAGAGAGCACAGGAGCAAACGCAGGAACATGCACAACAAACAAAACAGTGTTGTCCATATTCATACGAACAGTTTCTCTGCACCCACAGTGCTTTTGGAGACCTTATTTTTTGGATTACCCTCGTTTGTAGGGATTTACTTTAGATCCAACGGAGGCCGCCGAATTCAGTGTGTAAACGTGATTTATATTAAAACTTTCAGGACCTGTGGATATACTACAGTATGATAAGTTAATTATTACAACGTTTGATATATTTACTTAAGAGCTATTGCATTTAGTTCAAAAAGTAAAAAGTATAACATTCATTTTTACTCTATTTTCTTTCTTTCCTTCTTTTCATCTTTTCATTATGTTCGATTCAAACAGATTAGCATTATTGCTTCCACGTGCTCACCCCCTCTTTTTATTTTTCCTCACTCTCTTTCTTTCTTTCTTTCTTATTATATTCTTTCTGTGTAGCATATCCTATTTCTTCTGTTTTATTTATCTATAATAAAAACAGAATGGTCCATTATTTAGCTGAGATGACAAAACTCATTAGAAATAAGAATTCGGTGGATAGACAACACCAGATAATCAGGATTTACATTTTTGCATTCAATCTTGGACGATTTAGACCATCTCATTTTTATCTAGAGCATGTTGAGTTTGTACAATTAAGAAACACGAGGAATAATATATAGATTTATTCTTTTTACAAATTTTTAGATGTTTTTCCCCTGAATTCAAATTCTAATATTAACAAAATATATGTATATTTTTGGGTGAACATTTTCTTTTATGAAGGACTGAATATTAATGCCATTTTTATTTGAAGTTTTCGTTATTTATTGGACATAACAAATATTGTTATTAATAAATGTCGGTGTTAATATTGTTTGACAGAATTCGTTTTGTCATATAATAAAGTAACGAACTGATGGTAGTTGATCAAATAAAACGTGATACATTAAAGACTGATGAGCTGAATTAGATAAAACGGTGTTTATTTACCGCTGATGTAATGAATAATTCACTGAATTCATTTTCCCTTGCAGAGAATTTCATATGCGACTCTTCAGCCTGACTTGGATGAAAATTTCAACAGGGTAATAAGAATAAGAATAATGTTCAGATCGGCTAGAATACTTAGAAGAGTCCTGGAGACCTGAGGAGACTTGCTGTCACTCAGCCTCCAGTGAACCACCGACTACGGAAGGTGCGAAAAACACGAATGGAGTGACATCTTATTATAATGGAGATTGTGTGTTTGTCTGTCTGTAACCGAAACTATATTACTATACAAATCACAATTCCTTTTGTTATTTACATCATATTCTCCATGATTTTATTTTTATTTAAACCTCAATTATTGATAAAATTGTTTTACATCATTATGACTGTTGACCATATCTACATACACAGATCATGCAATTGTATTTATATATACAACAAAATAGCGGATTATAGTGTGAATGGGAAGGCTAATTTGCATATAGATATTAAAAATTTGATTTTAATAAGTATATGCTTAGTATTATTGATTTCTAATTACTTGGTTTTATCTTATTGAATATGAACAAAAATCTCGGGGATAAATCTTAAAATAAAACCATTAACAAGAAGGAATAACTAATATTATTCTTTACTTCCTATTTTAACTAAATAGTTAAATTAGGAAAATTTACCAATGAAAGAGGGGAGTAATGGAAAATTATGGAAGAGTTATTTTCAAAGTTGTTCTATTTTTCAATCATACCCCCTCTGTTCCAAATCTTTTTATCTGCATTCTTATTCAGTTTCATTAGCCTTTCTAATTTAATATGATATTTTATTATATTAAAACTTAAATACGTGCACCCGGAGGGTGCATATATTTGCTAATAATAATAATAATAATAATAATAATAATAATAATAATAATAATAATAATAATAATAATTTTTGCAAGAAATCAAAAAGAACTAGAAATGGTACAAACCATTAGAATATATAGCCAAGATATAGGGATGGAATTCGGAATAGAAAAATGTGCTATGCTAGTAATGAAACGGGGGGGGGGGTTAATGGACGGAATACAACTGCCAAATCAGGACACTATAAAATCACTTAAGGAAAAAAATTACAAATACTTAGGAATTTTAAAAGCAGACAATATCAAACAACCCGAGATCAAAAGAAAACTTTAAAAAAGAATGCCTCATGAGAAGAAGAAAGCTCTTAGAAACCAAACAGGCCGTCCCCGTTATAAGATACTCTGGTCCATTCTTAAAATGGACAAAAGAAGACAGACAGATCGACAAAGGACTAGGAAATTAATGATAATGCACAAGGCTCTACACACTAGAGATGATAGAGATAGGCTATATATATCAAGAAAAGAAGGTGGTACAGGTCTTGCCAACATAGAGGACATTGACGGTCACCAAAGCTCTGGAAAAGAATTTGTGGGAATTGGAAATAAGAGGAAGAATCGAGACCATCCAAACACCAGTTATGTTGAGATCAGCTAGAATACTCAGAAGAGTCCGGGAAACCCGGGGAGACTTGATGTCACTCAGCCTCCAGTGAAATACTGGGTACAGCAGGTGGAAAAATTATTATTATTAATAATAATAATAATAATAATAATAATAATAATAATTCACCATCAAACAAACAGAAATAAAAGAAAAAGTTTCAAAAGAATACCTCAGAATAATAAAACACCTCAAAACCATGTTTTAATACCTGGTTTGTTTCCATTAAGTTATTCTGGAACATTCTTAAAATGGACAAAAGAGGAAATTCGACGGATAGACCAAAAGACAAGGAAATTGATGACGATGCACAAGGCATTACACATGAGATATGATAGAGACAAACTGTATGTATCAAGAAATGAAGTTGGGAGAGGTCTTGCCATTACAGAGGAATGCCTAGATGCTCAAATCCAAGGACTAGAAGATTCCACAAAAAAGAGCAAGGAAAAATGAATTATGATAGCGAACAAAACCTTATGGACAAGCAGAAAACTAACGAAGACAGAAAAACAAAGACTAAGAAAATAGAAACGTGAAGAAAAACAATTAAAAGGAAACTTCTAACGACAAATTGGGGAAATTGCTCATGAAAATACCTGAATATGGTTATGAAAAGGAAACCTCAAGAGAGAAACCGCGTCACTAATAATTACTGCACAAAACAATGCCTTAAGAAAAAATTATATCAAAGAAAAAATAAATAGATAATACATAAAAGAACAGTAAATTTTGGATATGTGGAGACAAAGATGAGTCTATCAACCATCTATTAAGCGAATGCAACAAACTAGCACAACGAGAATACAAGCCTAGGCACAACTGGGTGGGAAAGGTGATCCACTGGTGATCGTGCCAGAAACTAAATTCTGACCATACAACAAACGGTATATGCATAAACTAGAGTATGTTCTTGAGAATAAAACACAAAATTCTCTGGGACTTCGAAACAAAGATCCCTTATCCCAGCCAGATCACCAGCCCTAGTATTGATTAACAAGAAAAAGAGAACTTATCAACAGGTCGATGCTGCAGTCCCAACAGGGTGAAGATGAAACAAAACAAAAAGATAGACAAATACCTATACCTAGCTAGAAAATTGAAAAAAATATGAATTGGAATAGGAAAGTGAAAGTGTAAGTGATGACAATTGTAGTTAGTACACTTGGTACAGTCCCCTCTCTCTCTCTCTCTCTCTCTCTCTCTCTCTCTCTCTCTCTCTCTTCTTTCTTTTCTTTCTTTCATCCTTTCTTATATTTTTCTGCATGTCTTTTTTCTTACCTTTCTTTCTTTATAAAAACGGAACGGTCCATTATTTAGCTGGGGTGACGATACTCATAAGAAATGATAATTTGGCGGATAAGCAACACCAGTTAATCAGAATGTACATTTTAGCATTTCATATTGAACGATTTGAACGATCTCATTTTTAACCAGAGGGTTTTGCAAGACGATAACGGCCGTACAATCAAGTACACAAGCATTATTATTATCATTATTATTATAATTATAATTATTATTATTTATAATAATAATAATAATGATAATCATAATAATAATAATCTAGAAATCAGAGGAAGAATTGAGACCATCCAGACTAGTGCATTACTGCAATCGGCTAGAATACACAGAAGAGTCCTAGAGACCTGAGGAGACTTGTTGTTACTCGGGCTCCAGTGAAATACTATCAGCTAATGCTGGTGTGAAAACTCACAAGAAGTAAAATAATAATAATAATCCAGAAAACAGCATTGTTCGATCAGCTAGACTACTCAAAAGAATCCTAGATACATGAGGAGACTTTTTTTCCACTCAAACCCCAGTGAAAAACTATCATCTTACGCTTGTGTGAAAAACTCAATAATAATAATAATAATAATAATAATAATAATAATAATAATAATAATGCAAAAAATCATTACCGATCGTTACGCAATTTATAAGACAAGCTTTGATCGGTCATGTTCACTTAAGTTATTGGACATCATCCATCTCTATGTAAGTTCATATATAGATAGACAGTGACGATCAGCCATCCTGTTTGGGCCACAATGTAACATGAAGATTATGAGGCAATAAAGAACTTCATTCGAAAATCGATTGTCGAGGCTAGACCAAATCTTTCTTCTGATTTACTTTTAGATATATCGATCAACAGAGAAAGTTAAAGATATTTTTTGTAGCAAAATATCCAATACATTTTCTAATGCTTGCCGGGGTGTTAGAATTCCAATTCCTCATGGAGATTATGCGACGTTGCGGGGTCGATTTAAAAGTAGTTGGTTGCAATTGTTTAATACTTATCTCTAAACTCACCGAGGATTAACGGTCATCTATCTGGGAATCTGCTATTCTGGATTGGAATTGCTGGGTCTCTTGCTGGGCTGGCATCCTATCAGTACTTTTAGGGTTCAGGAACCACTTGGAATCTTCTTGGGTTCTTTCTGTCCTTGCGTCTGTTATTAGTTTTTTAATTAACGAACAAAAGACTTGTTTTTGTTATTTGTGTTGTATGTAACACCCCTTCGGCATTCTACAAGATGGACTGGCTCATAGCCATAAAATAGCCTACGATCAAAGTAGTGTAACTTGCTGAATAATATTCAGACTGACTTGGCTGTGTTGGCTATACCGAACTGGCCCTCCTCTTTTAGTATGAGATTTGATTTGTTTGTTAATTGCTTGTACTTATGTTGTTCTGTGTTTGTATGTATCCGTTCAGCTCCGGATGCTGGTGTTTAATAAATGAGTTAAGCACACCATTCATCTGTGTATCTTTCCACCTCGCGATACAACGTTTCAGAGCTCATCTCCTCCGTCTCCTCTAAAAACCCCGGCAAGACTCTCCAAACCGTTCTCTCTCTCTCTCTCTCTCTCTCTCTCATTCCTGCCTTATTCTATATGATCGGAAACCAAGATCAGTTATTCACGTCATTCAAATTCAAGGTTTTTCCATTATTAAAATCTTTCAATTTTACCACATTCGTACTACGTCAAATCACCACTGACGACACTCACCGATTTCCATGCACTTTATTACTTAACAAATACAGGAGTGATTTTATGAATCACAACGGAAACAGTGGAGTAAGAAAAAACGTATCGTTCATTACGTAAAACTAGCAAGTCTATGCGCCCTTCAGGCGCGAGGATTTAAGTTTCAATGTAAAGAAATATATTCTATTAGGAAAACTAATAAAATTAAATAAGAAAGCATATAAAAAGATTATACTTATTTTAATTATATTTTAATTACTTTCTGTATAAAATCATTCTGAGGATTGATTTTAATACGTTGGAGAATAAAACAATAATATTAGAGATCAATAACACCAAGTAATTATTTATTAAATCCGTTTTTTTTAAACCAGTATGCAAATTAATCATCCCATATATTATGTAAACCTTTATTTTATAGTGATATATAAGACAGTAGTCTCGGTGATATATAAGAAGTGACATAGTTTTGGTTACAGACATAACGATACCGAATCTCCATTATAATAAGATGTACAAAAGTTTCGAGCTCAGACTGGTTTTCAATTATGTATTGTTGTTAGTTTACAAAATGAGCGCAGTAAACTTTTACTCACATCTGATCATTCATGTCAATTGTTAGCGAAAAGTATGTAATTGGATTTATGTGGTCTGAGTTGATGTAACCAAAAATATATGATTAAATTTCGGTTATTTTTTCTCCTCGACGCGACCACAGAAACGTGATTGGGATTATATGAACCAGTTGCACACATCTCTTGATGTAGAATAATCCAACGATACGGTGTGATCTAAGCTTGTGATATTTTTGAGAAAAATTTACCTCCGGCTTCTCATTCTGAGAATTTCCTGTGTTTGAAGCTCCGCCTCCTAAAGAAACAACAGACTCCACCCCCACCAAAAAAACCCTCAAAATACCCCCCCCCCAAAAAAAAAAGTCGAATTATTGGCAAGGCCTTGCGTATTATAAACTCTATTCTATTAATTAAACCACGCGCCTCCACTAACTTATGCATATATGTGAGGGAATTGAATCTACATCTATATCTATATTTGTGTGTAGTCGTTTTTTTAACATTACTCCCAGGTCAACTCTGAGCCGGTGTGATAGTACATGTAACGAGTCGAAAATGTTTTAAAATATATTATTTAAAAATTGAGTACTCATCACGAATGAATAAAACAAAACGTCTTCGGCATAAAATAACCCAACAAGTGTTCACATGGCATAAAACCCAACGAACCAATAAAACATATTCCTTATCACTCTTAGTCTGTTTTGGGGTGCGAGTTTGTCAGATGTGTGTGTTCATTCATTTGACAAGTGCACAAGTCTATTTGTTTAACAAGTACTCCGAAAGTTTATTTAAGTGAACAAAATATAATTTAAAATTGAAAAAACATAAGAAGCAAGAACTTAAAAGTGAAAGTTTTAAAAGTCTGCTATGTTCTGAAAACTAATCAGTCATTTCTGCTTGGCCTCTGATACGTCTACACTGCTTCGTCGGCTTCTCAGAAAAACTGACATACAGAATGTCTCTCCAGTAAAACTGAAAATGCTTTCAATTCAATATGTTAGTTACAAACAAACCAGTGTCTGTCTGAATGTCTCTTTCTGCTGCTGTTCGTGAAAGGACGAAAAAACATACACAGACTTCAAGACATAATATAACATCATTAGTGAAAATAAAACCAGAAGATCTTGCTTTTTATTATAATAATAATAATAATAATAATAATAATAATAATAATAATAAAGTTGAGAAATCAGACTGGAGGAATTGGAAATCAGAGGAAGAATTGAAACCATCCAGACAACAGCATTGTTTAAATCGCCTAGAATACTCAGAAGAGTAGATACCAGAGGAGACTTGTCACTCAGACACCAGTGAAAGACAATCATTTTACACTGGTATGATAAACGCACAGATATAATAATAATAATAATAATAATAATAATAATAATAATAATAATAATAATAATAATAATAATAAGCTTAGAAAAAAGATTAGAGGAACTGGAAATCAGAGGAAGAATTGAGACCATTCAGACCATTGTTGAAATCAGCTGGAACACTCAGGAGAGTCTTGGAGACACGAGGAGACTTTTTGTCCCTAAAACACCAGTAAAATACCATCAGCTAAGGCTGGTGTAAAAAGCCAATAATAATAATAATAATAATAATAATAATAATATAATAAGAAGAAGAAGAAGAAGAAGAAGAAGAAGAAGAAGAAGAAACCAAAATAAGCAACAAAATAACAAGTGTAGATTAAGTGTAGACGAAATGGTCAATTACATATTAAACAAATGCAGCAAACCGGCACAAAAAAGATACAAGAGAATACATGACTGAGTAGGAAATGTCAATCACTGTACAAGAAACTAAAATAAAAAATTGACCATAGTAAAAAATGGTAGATAGACAAACTGGAATCTGTCCTAGAAGAGGAGACTATTAAAATTTCCAGGGAATTTAGAATACAAGATCATCAAATCCCGATTGGAAACCAAACATAGTGTTAATTAATAAAACAAAAATACCTTGCAATCTCATGGATTGATTCGTTCCAACAGAATATCGATTAAAAATGAAAAAACAACAACAAAAAACAAAAACAAAAAAAAAACAAAAAACGAAAAGATACATAAATATTTGTATCTTGCAAGAGAGGTGAAAAGCCATGGAACGTGAAATTGACGGTGATATTATATATAGTTGGATCCATTGGAACGTTTCCATAGAGCATGGAAAATAGACAGAGTCATCTGGAGATCAGAGGAAGAATAAAGATCTTCAAGACCACAGCACTGTTAAAATCAGCTAGAGTACTTATAAAAGAACTGGAAACCGGAAGTGTTTGTTACCAACTCAGAATTCAGAATAAAAAAATGTAACAGTTTAAATTATTGTGAAAGACTCGCATAGAGTTATAAAATAATAGACATGTTTATATTATTATAACTATCTTAATTAAAACAAAATATTTTTGTGATTGTTTTTCAAAAGACAACACAAATCTTCATATTCGTTATTATCTAGAAACCCTCACTGGTTAAAAATGAGACGCTCGAAATCGACCAAAATTTAATGTTAACATGTAAATCCTTCTTATCTGGTATTGCTTATCAACCGAATTCTTATTTCTTGTTGTCACCTCAGCTAAATAATGGACCCTTCCGTTTTAATAAAAAAAAGAAAGGGAACACAAAGTATGTGCTACACAGAAAAGATATAGTAAGAAAGAAAAAAAAGAGTAGGGTAAAGATAGATAGGGTGAGTGTGTGGAAGTAATAACGCTAATCTGTTTCAATAATAAGACGATATGCATAAGGAAAAGATGAAAAGAAGGAAAAAAGTGAGAGATACTTAAATCTAAATTATTATACTTTTTACATATTGAACTATTAGAAATAGCTCTAAAGTATACATATTAAACGTTGTAATAATTAAATTATCATACTGTGGTATATCCACAGGTACTGATAGTAAGACTATGTATGTAAGATTAATATTTACCATTTTTAACTACACTAACTTATTACAGAAAAGTCACGCTGAAAGCAACGGTTCCTACTAGATCACCAAAGTTAAACAGTGATGACCCTTTTAATACTTAATTGGTTGACCACTTAAGCAACAGCTGTCAGTGTGCGCAAATCGAGTTTTTGCTTCGGCCTTGAACGACCTGGAAAGTGTTGATATGCAACAAAACAACCACAACCTTTTCTTCTATAAGGGAAAAAAAGTGTTAGTATTCCATAGCAACAAAGGAAGTATTTTGTTTTTCTGGTCATAGACCTTTGTACTGTAATGTGTGTCAGAGATTTATATCACCAGACAACTGATAATATTTTAAAAAAAAAACCTTTTCAGTCGATTTATCTTTTTTCTACTTCATTTCAGTAGCCATACCAAAAATCAACATCAGAGGTATTTATTTGGTTGATGGAAAAATGTCCTCTATTTTTGTCAGTATATTTTAGAGATCTATAAACAAGCACTATTATCCTATCTATATATTAATAGTCGCATTCCTTAAATGTACAACCATTATTATATTGCAACGCCCCCTGGTTAAAAATCAGTTCGCCCAAATTGTACAAGATCAAAGGCAAAAATGTAAATCTGGTATTGCTTATCCACCGAATTCTTATTTATTATTAGTGTTGTCACCTCAGCTAAATAACGGACCATTCCATTATTGATATAAAGAATGAAATGGAAGAAAAAGGACATGTTACAAGAAAAATATAATAATAAAGAAAAAAAGAAAGAGAGTAGGGGAAAGATAGATAGAGGGTTGAGAGCGCGAAAGCGATAACGCTAATTCGTTTCAATCGAATAAGTTAATCGAGTTAAATCACGATTATTATACTTTTTACATATTGAACTATTTCACACTAGCTCTTAAGTAAACATATCAAATGTTGTAATAATTGAAATACCATACTGTGGTATATCCACAGGTCCTGCTAATTAAAACTCCCTTTACTTGTGTGCAAAGATTGCGACTACTTTCTTTTTAAATTACTGAATACAAACTAGAAAAAAGATTTCTAGTGTCCTTAATTCACTGGTAATGTATTATTCGTTGAAATAAAGGGAAATGGAAATAATAGCGGGCAAAATAGACTTTCGACACTGAATGGTGTTCCTTTTCAAACAATATTACGACTATAATTCAAACTCTGTTACTACAATGTCTCAGTCTTGCAGGTTAGCCACTACGCCAAAGAGAATCCTGCCTCGTGGACACTGGCTGTTTTTTTTTTTTTAATTTCAATTGACATGTGAAAATTATTCTAACGCCAAAACCAATGTTGGTTTTAGTCGATTCAGTCAAGTTTATCATGGAATCATTAATAAAGACGGATGTAATCTGTCAATAACGAAAATTAAAATAAATTTATTAAATACTCCCCAATGGCAACTTTTATGGATTTTAAGTTTTTTATACAAAATTCATTTTTATTATCTTATTTATTTTAGTTATTTATTTTACTTATGTTTAATCTGTAAATATTCGTTAGATTATAACTTGAGGACATTCAAATAGGTTTGAGGAAACGTCAATGCAATTGAAAATACAGTGAAATTCTTGATTATTATTTTTATAATTATCTTCAGTCTATGCTAGTTTTCCCACAAATTCTAACAAGTGGATTTTCATGACTCTTGTAAGCATTCTGGCTGATAAGTTTAACAGTGCGGATCTCCGCTTTTCCCTGATTCTTTTCCAAGACTTTGGTTGGTTGGTTGGTTGTCTTGATCGTAGGGGATGTCAACACTTCCTGGGTTATTTTATGACAATAGGGCCACCTATTGGCCGTGTGTGGCGGTCCATTATGCTTAATGACGGAACCCTGTTAGCTGAGCAGTCCATGACATGCAACACTCCACTAACCCTTACTTAGTCTATACAGTCGGTCGCAGAAGAACCCCCAAATCAATTGACTCGTCCCGTCAAGACCTAACACCTATGTGATTTTTCCAATCTTATTTCCCTTATGGCAACCCCAACCATTTTTATTATATATGTGCTAGGAGGTGGTGGCTGAAGGTCTTAATGTTCTGGGTATGACGTTAAACTCTCTCTGATGGTGATGTTTCAATTCTGGAGCTCTGGGGAATGAGGAGTACCACTTCATCGCCATTACTTCAAGGTTCACTCTGACCCGGTGTGATAGTACCTGTAACGAGTTGAAAATATATTATTTTAAAAATTGAGTACCCATCAAAAATGAATAAAACAAAACGTATTCGGCATAAAATAACCCAATAAGTGTTCACATGGCATAAAATCCAACGAACCAATAAAACAGTGGTAGTACCTTTTAGGTATGTGTGAGACAGAAGAAGAAAATGAGTTTTAAAAATGTGTAAAATAATTGAGTTTAAAAGAAAAATTTGAATATCATCACTCTGACTTGGAGTGGTAATACCTCTTAGATATGTGTGAGCATGAATGAAAAAAAAAAAAACTTCTTCGCCGTGAATTAATCTAACAAGGGTTGCATGTCGTAAACTCCAACAAACAAAACAAACAAAACAAATCCACTTAATGAAAAAGAAAAAAAAATGTGTGTTGCATTCAACAACGGTTTTACCTTCTTTAATCTTTTACGCCCATTTCTCACCAATTTCCTCCTCCTTCGTCGTTATATATTTTTCAGGGTCTTCTCCGATATCTCCTTCATATGAACATTGGTTTTCCCTCTTTTTTCTCAATTGTTATAGAAAACTACGCCAGTCATGCGTTAATACTTATCTGGTTGTGAAAAACTATCACATTTTGATTAATAGCTTTAGAGAAATTAGCAAACCTGGTTTATTATCAGCACATGCTTCGTATAAATAAATAAATAAATAAATATATATATATATGTGTGTGTGTGTGTGTGTATACGAGAGTTATATATATATATATATATATATATATATATATATATACATACGAGGGGTAAACACACACAAACAGACATATATATGTATATATATATATATATATATATATATATATATATATATATACATACGAGGGGTAAACACACACAAACAGACATATATATGTATATATATATATATATATATATATATATATATATATATATATATATACGAGGGGTAAACACACACAACAGACATATATATATATATATATATTATATATATATATATATATATCAGAAGCAAGTAAGCAGATTTCGTTGAATACCACGGAATATTTCCTCTTAATGATTTTCAATTGCTTACGTTCAAGTCCACTCTGACCGGGTGTAGAAGAACCTGTTAGGGTCAAATGCTTGCGTCAAAAAGATATGTATAGAATATTCCGATTAGATAGGAATACTTAATCCTATATAACTGTAAATTATTTGTATTATGAATAATTACTTAAAGCTATTAAAGTTTATTAACGATTACTTTTAGTTACTTGAAACCCTATAACTGTCTACAAACAAATAACTATTATTAAATTATGATTTTTTTTAATATTAGATATGAATACTTGAAACCATATAACTGTTTACAAATCATTTTCAGAAAAGAATATATGATATTTAAGTGATTACAAAAAATACGCAGAAAATGTTGATATAAATGTACGATGAACGTAATTTCCCAACTTTGAGGCATAATTAACACTCGACGGGTTAAAATGCCTTTAAAATCAATTAATCAATCAATTAAAAGCATAAACGACAATCCTGAAAAACAAAAATAAAAATATTTGCGGTAATAAAATAAAGTGATACCTACACTTGAATTTACTTCATTCCACTCGTAAGTCAATTTCCTCGTATATCAAACCAATTTTCCCCATTGAAATAAACTGAAATGTCATTAATGTGTTTCAGATCCCATCAAAAGACCCCCTAATATCTTTTACTTTTTTTAATCAGAAGAATATCACTGTATTGTTTAAAAATATAATAAAATAGAATGTAATGATTTATATGCAGTACTATATTTTAATGTTTATTCTTTTTTATAAATAATATTTTTCTTTGGCGTTATGAATTTGGAAACTTAAATATCTTTAGTGAACTTAGTAACATAAGCGTATCGAAAGCTCGTTCGATGTTCAAATTTTAGCTCTCAACACAAAGCAAGAAATCGACCTATTGACAGCTCATAACTCGGAAAACTCGTAAGTTTGAACATTCGTAAGCCAAAGTACCATTGTATATTTTAATTGTACAGATGAAAATAAAATTTAAACAACCTGAAGAACCTGGGCCTTCTATGTAGTATTAGGTGGTAGTAGATGTGTTAATAAAATGTACAGTCTCCTGTGTGAAATAATCTATTATCAGAAAAAATGCCATCTGGACAATAGCATACATCTAATATTACCTGCCTGGAGTTAATGCCCAAATTGTATGTAGTGTTGTGACTGAATTAATTAATTAAAAACATTGAAAATCTGGAAAATTTTGTTTAAAATTCTATTACAGGATTATAAATAATAGGATCAACACGCAGTTCTCCAACTGTATGATAAACTACTCGATTAGTAGTGACTTGAATACGAATACAACTACGTAACTCTACATACCGTTTCTTGCTTTTTGTGCAAGAATTATGAAGATTTGATTTATATTCGAATATATTTCAAAATTTAAATGTACATAGAAAAAGCATTGAAATTCTAGTTAAGAATCTCCAGCATTTGTCAATCTCAAAATTAAACAAATCATTTTTGTCCACCCACCGCTCTACCCAGACGACGATGGGTAGCCGCTTCTAGTCTGTACATAAACAAAAGAAACGGTTGTGAATATATAAGACACCCCTTCTTAATCATTTTTTTAAAATTATAAATATAGTCTAGACAAATTTTCATTATATTTTTACATATTAAAATCATAAATATACATGTTTTGAATATGTCTGTTTAAACAGGAAATTTAAGGATACTTTTGTAACTCTTTCTTTAGTTTGAAATTGTAAATTTATATTTGCTGTCTGACCAACATTTGATAGATTTTCTGGTGGATTTTCTTTGGGTTATTCATTTTATCTGTGACTATCTGATGAGACTGAACTCCTAAGGAGTTTTAGAATTTTTTTAAATTTCTAAAAACCTTTTAAGTTTTGGTCGAAATAAATTTATTACATAATGACGGGTTATTGAGTTTTTCCTTTCTTTCAAAGTTAAATATTGCTCCGTATTTAATCTAAATTATAGATTATTATGCATTGAGCTCTCTGGGGATTCATAACAATCCTTGTATTTGCAGCTACTAAAACATGCAATAATTATACAGTGAGATTTTGAAGATCCCATGTAGAATCATCCCTTACTACCAGTTTTGGATACCTTACACACACACACACACACACACACACACACACACACACACACATATATATATATATATATATATATATATATATATAGGTAACCAGTCTAGGAGAGGGATAACTCTGAATTCAAAATTCCTGAGGTCAGTCGTTGATTGGGGTCGTGGCATTCCTTGATGGACCAATTCTTTCCTATCGACTGAGCCAAAATGTGTGGAATGGTTCTACACAAGCCTTCACCACTATAAACAAATCACTGTGTTGGTTGTTCACTGGATGAACACTCAGAGTTCATTATATATATATATATATATATATTATATATATATATATATATAGAGAGAGAGAGAGAGAGAGAGAGAGAGAGAGGGAGAGAGAGAGAGGGGAGAGAGAGAGGGGGGGAGAGAGAGTCAGTCATTCACAGTATTAGGTGTCTTTAGTGTGGCTAAACATTTGCAGGCTTCCTTCGGCCGGGATGGGACCCCGATCGATTCATCATCATTCGGGCTCTATCCACATCCATTTCGCCTTTTCATGCTTCTTCAGTGCGGCTAGATTTTGCGAGGTGCCTCAGCCCTAGATCGCAACTGAATCGATTTTTTGCCACTCAAAATCTCTAACAGGTAATTTTAATTTAAGTAATCAACAATAATCTATAAGAAAATCAAACAAAAATAACAATACTACCATTGTTCTAATTAGAATAACGGAATAAAAGAAATTTGTTTTCTGTATGATGAGGATTTCCGAAATAATTCGGTAAATTCCGTAAATCTTTTTAAAATGCTTGTCATGTTTTTTTTTTCCTGTCAAAAACGATTAAATGTTTATACTGAACTTTTTTTTCAGGAATTAAATGAATTTCATGATGAAATGCAAAATCATATTTTCCTCACCATGGCGTTGTTGCACAATATCAATTTTACGTAAATGTTTA
>CM042150.1:4605820-4650820 GCA_023376005.1 Doryteuthis pealeii
CTCTACCAACTGAATTTAGGTTAATCGTCTGTTGGCTGTTTGGTTGGTTGATTAATTTGGTTGTTAGGATTTTAGGGCATCTCAACCCATTGGGTTATTTTATGCCAAATACGTTTTTTATATTAATTCTTGATGGTAAAAACTGAGTTTTTCCAAAAAATCTCTTTTTTTCTATTTAACATAAGTACCAAAAAGTTGCTACTTCATCGGATCAGAGTGGACCTGAGAGTAATGGTGATGAACGGGCCCTCCCCTTCTTCAGATCTTCAGAATTGGAATTTCACCATCATATAGTGATTAACCTCATTCCCAGGGCACTAAGACCCTCAGCCACTGCCTTCTAGCACATATGTGATAAAAGAGTTGGGGCTTACCATAAGGGTAATAGTGTTGGGACAATCATATACGGGTTAGGGATTGACGTGACCAGTCGAATGATCAGAGGGAGCCTCTCCGACAGAATAGAATACGTAAGGCCATGTCATGGACTGCTCAGCCACCAGGGTTCCATCCTCAATCATCTTGGTTCGCTACCCACAGCTAATAGGTGTCCCCATTAGGTGTCTAAACCCTCCACAGAGGTGCAGTCAGCGTTTTCTAAATCTCCATCCGACAGGCGGTTTATTATAAGGGGTATATGTTATACACAAATACTTTTGGTACTTCAAAAACATTAAAAGAATGGAATTATCCACGTTGTTTTCAATTTAGCCTTAATCATGCTAAAAAGATTAAGGTGGATTAAACTCATCATTAATTAGTTTGCGAGATTTGAAGGTGGATATAAAGAAAGGATTAGAGACGAAGCTATATCGGATGATATTAAACAGAATAGAAAAAGGCATTTCTATTGACAAACTAAGATTAAGGAAACGAAAATAGTTGGCAAGTGTTGGAAAAGAAACAAAAAGTTGATAAAAAAATTCGTGGAAGAAGCATCTAAAATGCTCAGCCAATAAGAGTTCAGCTAATTAATACTGATCTTATTGAACAAAGAGACAAGGGAACAGAAATGTTATGATACTAGAAACGGCTGCCTTTGTCTGGGTAGAGGGGGGATAAAATAGTCTGTTTTGCGGATCAATTGATTGTTTTGGTCTCCTGTTTTGTTTGGGTTTTATTCAGGAATATCAATTATGACTTTCCCTTCTCTTGTTATTCAGATTCTAATTTTTTAATATCTTCACGAATATAAATAAAATTTTCATTATTTTTGCATAAAAAGCGAGCTCTGATGATAGTGAATGTGTATATAAATTACTTATCGTTAATTGTTTTATTTTCGTACTTTCCTTCCGGCATACATGGCAATAGCATAATCTTTACATATCATCACCGTCCCTCACAATCCCACAACTCCACCAACCCTTTCTTGCATGAGCCCTCAAATGACTCATCAAACCTGCTGCAGATCCACTAAGTTTGATGCTAATATGACATTGAAAAGACTTCATTCCCGTTGAATGAGATGAATCAGATGATAACAATTTGATGCTTATGCACCACCATATGTCTCTTAAAACCAGAAGCCAACTTACAGACCTTGCCACAGATAGCACAAGACATTGTTTGCTCCTGAAATCTGCATGGATTGACCCAGGTGAGACTTACTATGATTGACATATCAGCCCTAGAAAGCTTCCGGCATACATACATACATACATACATACCAACTGTCCTTTATATATGTACTAGAAACAGCTACCCAGCATCGCCAGTGTAGATGCGGGCAAAAAGCCCTTTTTTATTGTTTACTTTTGAGGTTTACAAATCCTGAACATTTTTAATTAGAATTTCAATGCTATTTCTATGTATATTCTAATTTTAAAATATCTTCGAATATAAATCAAATCTTTATAATTATTGCACAAAAAGCAAGAATCAGTGATATTTAATGTGTGTATATATATATATATATATATATATATATATATATATATATAATATATATATATACTTTGTCGTTTATTGTTTTATTTTCGTAGTTTCATCCGGACTTACATGCATACCAACCAACTAACCTTTATAAATGTACAAGAAGCAACTGCCTTTTATATATGTACTAGAAGCATATATATATATATATATATATATATATATATATATATATATATACTTAGGCAATATAATTTCTTAAAAGTCACTTATTAAAACAAATCGCCGTCGGCCTGTCAAGTCCGGTTTCAAATCTATAGCTCTGGGCCGAAATGTACATACAGATTGATTTTCTCGATTTATTCCAATTTATATATATATATATATTATATATATATATATATATATACTTAGGCAATATATTTCTTGCTTTAATTTATAGCGAATCTTTTAAAAATCTCTAATTATTTGTATGTCTTATTTTTGAAAGAATACATTTTGTACTTTCACTGTCGCTATTCTGTTGCATTGAGATTTAATACCCTTGAGTCTGATAATGCATAATAATTAATAATATCCACTTTTGTATTATTGTATTATTATTCTATCATAATTGTATTATTATTATTGTAACATAACATCACTGTAATATAATAGGGAGAGAACGAGGATGGAAAAAGCCAGGAATGCAAGAGTTTGCGTGTAGATTTTGGGATGACTCAGCACAACGCCACATGTCGATTTCTTACTGGTTAAGAGATGTGACATGGCGAAGTGTGGAAGATTGGTAGAAAGAACAGAGAATGTAAGTGCAGTTTGGAACGAGGCAGTGACTGAGTCAGACGTAAGTCTCTTCCCCAAAGCGTTTTGACTAGGGGTAAAATAAATATATATCATGAGAGAAAAAATAAGAACGACTTCTTTTTATTATTAAAAACTATAAATGGCAGCAAACAGAAGTGGTTCCAGACTCAAACAGCAAAGAATGCCATCCAACTCAATATCAGCCCAACGACCAAATTCTAGCCTCTCGAGATAAAATAGAAATAGAAATAAGTATTGCACTATTATTATTATTTACACATCACTCCCGTAAACTATTGCATTCTTGGTTGTTTCCATTCTCTTCCTCTCCCGATTATGTTACCTATGTTCCACTAGAACTAATATATTACTAGTATTTTTAGTTTGGAAGAGGTACACATTTATTCTTAAAATGGGTAGTGTATTATTTACTGATGGACGAAAGGAGGGTATATATATATATATATATATATATATATATATATATATATAATCTAATGAGTCAGACGAACCTACTATTAGTTTCGCATAAAGCTCTTCAGGGCTAAAATCTGACTCTTATTGGCTCTACTTAGGTATCGAGCACTTTTTACTTATTAGCTTTCTCCTAGCGGTTATATGAATATATATATATATATCTTATATACATATATATACATATAAATTGTTTTTTCTTTTGGCCAAATACTGTACCAATAGATTTTTTTTGTTGGTACGAATATCTTGGTCCTTTCTTTTTTTCAAAAAATGTTTTCTTCCTGGTTGATGTTTGGTAGTATATTTTTACAATCAAACTCTCTGCTAGGTTTTTTCTCTCCGCAAGGATCTACCAACACGCTTGGTATATTAAATTATATATATATATATATATATATATATATATATATATATATATATATATATATATATATATATATATCCCCATCAATGAATAATACCCTTAAGATTATCCTGAAGATCATTTCGGTACAACCGGGGTAACAATGGTTCGGTTCCGAAACCGGCTTTACAGCTTCGTTTCTAGCATTTTCCAATATTCATTATCTAGACTCGTTCATTTTTTCTTCTTCCAACAGTCAAAATTGTGACTCATACAATTTTTCTTTTTCCTGATGAATTCCCGCTAAAACTACTATATATATATATATATAATATATTATATAATATATATATGTGTGTGTTGTGTGTGTGTGTGTGAGTGTGAGAGAGAGAGAGAGAGAGAGGAGAGAGATGTGTGTGAGTGTGAATGTGTGTGTATGTGTATGTGTGTGCGTGTGTGTGTGCACGTACTTAAGAGCTTCATGTAGTGAAAAAAGAAATTGTTAAGAATATTTGATAGGAGACAATAAATGTACCTGCCGATGTTTGAAGGACATTTCATGTATACGAAGATTTTATTTGATAAAAAGAAAGTATATTATGAATTGCCAATCTTCCTGTTATTATTGGAAAATGGGAATTGGAATTCTTAGCTTCAACTTATTATGATTACTATATTTTTTTTTACCACCAAGCAAGTAAATTGTGTAGATAAATAGGTAAAAACAAGTAGATATATTGAAAGAGAGCTTGTGTGTGTGTGGGGGGGTGAGTGTGTGTGTGTGTGTGTGTGAGGGAGAGAGAGAGAGAGAGAGAGAGTGAGAGTGAGAGAGAGAAATGGAGAGGTAAAGATGATAGAACTGAAATACATATAAAGTGATGAGTAGGCAAAGTTAAATCGATCTCTTAACTGATAGCTACGAAAATGTTGATTTATAACGGAAAAAAGACCTTGAAATGAATAGACCAGAGAGAGCGAGAGAGAAAGAGAGCGAGAGAGAGAGAGAGAAAGAGAGAGAGAGAGAGAGAGAGAGCGAGAGAGAGAGAGAGAGAGAGAGAGAGAGAGAGAGAGACTGATTGACTGACAAACTGACTGGCAGATGCTGAGAGAGAGACTGACAGAAACACAGAGAAACTTACATATTGACAGACTGACAGGGAGACCGCGAAACTGACAGACTCAGACAGAGAGACAGAGATTGACAGAACACAGATAGAAAGACTGACAGAGGCAGAAACAGGGACAGCGACTGACAGCCAGGGACATATGGACTGATAAGCTGACAGTTACAAACACAGCCAGTAACAGAGGTGGGACATGATGTTAATAAAAAAGAAAGAAAGAGGCTGAGATAAGACTCATGTCCGTATTTGAGTATACATAGAATTTTCAAAAAGCTTGCGTTAATTTGACATAAGGCCATACAATGAAAGTGGGATTATATAGCGCCAATATTTCAATATAAGTGAGTCATTCTGTTTTGAAAATAACATTTATAATACTGGTTTTCGAAGCGATAATTAATATGAGGAATACGTAAATAATTTCAATTTTAAAATTTCATATTTTGGATTCTAAAAACAAATATTTATTTCATAACAAGCCTACTTTAGAAGGTGGTGTAATAATTAATCAGAAATCTCGATTGAAAAGTTAGTCCCTCTCCTTTTTAAATAGATCAAATATCGATGTATAATTTTTTCACAGATAATCATATTTTATGTACAACAGAGTAAAAAAAACTCAATGTTTTTTTCCCCTATTTAATTTTCAGATTTTCGTTACTTATTTTCTACCAAAATCACTCATTTCATTTTTTTCTATTCACATCTTTGGACTTTTATCTTTATTATTCATACTGTAATTGGTTTCACATTTATATAACCCCACCAATATTTTGTGCTTCAAAAATAAGGAGAAGGGTCAAAGTTAAGGGACTTGAAAGTTTGTCTAATATTAAAATATCAAATTAGGGTCAAATTAACATATTTCATTCGATTTCGCAACAAGTCTTATAAAAAAAACTTTCCGTTTGATTAAATAGTAAAATCGAAGCTCATTAGCGCTGATGAATAATTAAAAAACCGGAGTTATTGCTCGCAGGCCTTGTATAACACCAGTAAAACTCCAGTTGAAAAAATGGACGTCCATATCTCAATTACAAAAACATAACTTGAACACACATATATATACACACACAAATACACAAATACACACACACACACACACACACACACAACATATATATATATATATATATATATATATATATATATATATATATATATATATATATGTATACTGGTATTTTGACTTACGGGTTTACTTTGTTACCCTCGTAAATCAATGTCCTCGTATATAAAATCAATTTTCCCAGTTGAAATAAACTGAAATCCGTTCCAGCCCCCCCCCAATATTTTGTTGTCTTTTTTAAATAAGCAAAATAGTACTGTATTGTATAAAAGCATAATAAAGTACAATATAATGATTTATGTGCTGTAATATGTTTTAATATTTATTATTTTAATAAATAATAACTTTCTTTGGTGTCATAAGTTTTTTTTAATAAATTATTTTTTTGTGCAATAAATTTGAAAACTTGAATGTTTTAGTGAACCTACTAGCATAAGCGTACCTGAAGCTTCATCGTACTTCAATTTCTTTCTCACAACACAATGCAAAAAAATACACTGAGTGTCAGTTTGCAATTAGGAAAACTCGTAAGCTGGAACACTCGTGAGTCAAAGAAACACTATATATATATATATATATATATATATATATATATATATATATATATATATATATATATATAAAGAAGACCTATCAGTATCCAAATTGCTATAAAACCCCTTCTATATTTCTTGACATATCTGTCGAATCTGTTAGGGCATTCTACATTAATGTAATTTTCCAAATTGATCCGTATTTTTGATCGGCACGACAACAGGCTTAGCTGTCTTTGAAGCAAGAAGAAGCTTGCTGCTTGAGGCTGGCTCTTGTTCAATCGACATGGCTATATCTGTCAACGTCCATCTCACTCGACGAAGAGTTTGAGGGGATTCAGGTTTCTTCTTCGTGAAGCAAACGGAACCCCTTCTTCCCCCGATCGTTTCACTGGCTTCGATTTCTTGATTATTTCCCAAACATCTTTCCTCTCGAGGGCGAGCAATAATCTGCAAAGAAATTTTCGCTCAGCTTAACTCGGTCGGACTACGTCGAGTGAACCGGATGCGGCGACCTTATTTGCGCTGTCGATATTCAAGTGAAAATTAGAGGAAACGGGTTAGTGCCCGCCATCGAGTTATGACATCCCCCTTTGAGGATATACACTCTGTCCGCTGCGGCTTTGCTACTTCGACTAAATTGAATTAAGAGAAGGCAATATTAATTCTCTGCTAGTGTATCCGGTCATGGAAATATCGGCCGTTCTTTTATAACTGATTTTAATGGTTTGGTTTGTTTTGTTTTACGGCATATCAACCTCAGTGGGTCATTTAATGCCGATAAAGTTTTGAAATAAGTCATTCTTAATGGATAATACAATTTTTTTATAAATACATTTTTCTATTTAACCCATATATGGGACCCTAACTGGTACTACCACTCCGGGTCAGAGTGGACCAGGGAGAAATGGTGATGAAGGGGTGCTCCAGATTCCCCAAACCTCCAAAACTGGAACCTCACCATCAGATAGAGTTTAACGTCATTCCCAGGACATGTAGACCCGCAGCCACTGCCTTCTAGCACCCATATGATAAAAGGGTTGGGGCTTGCCATAAGGGCAATAGGGTTGGAAAATCATATAGGTGCTAGGGCTTGACGTGACTAGCCGATTGATCGTCTAGCCCAAGATAGGGCAAAAGTGGAATATTGCATGTCATTAACTGCTCATCCACCTGGGCTCTATCCTTAAGCATCACGGGTCGCCACCACGGCCAACAGGTGGCCCCATTGGGGGAGTCTTACCCCTTGCAAGGTGCAGTCGGTGCATTCTAACGCCCCAGCCGACAGGGTGGGAACTGATATTAAGGTTAAGAAACGTACTACTAGTGACCATTAAAAAAAGCTTCGTTAATAAAAAAGATTTTGCTGACATAGTTTAGAATTTGAAATAGTGTATTAGTCAAGAAAATGTTTGGAATAGTAAAAAGATCTAATTTAAATTCTATTTCTTAATCTGAGTGTTGTACTATACATATATGTGCAAAAAGGTATCAAACTATCTATCTATCTATCTAACTAACTAACTAATCAGTCAATTCATATCTATCTATATATCTATCTAATCAGTCTGTCATATATATCTATCTATCTAATCAATCTATTCATATCTATCTATCTATCTATCTATCTATCAAATCAATCTGTTCATATCTCTGTTCATATCTATCTATCTATCTATCCCTCTCTCTCTCCCCTCTCTCTCTCTCTCTCTCTCTCTCTCTCTCTCTCTCTATATATATATATATATATATATATATATATATATATATATATATAGATATCGAAGTTTATTTTCATCTATCTATTTGTTTATATATATATCTATCTTAGTCTGTATATCTATCAGTCTAATCAGATGTTTATATCTATCTATCTATCTATCTATCTATCTATCTATTTTATTTATTTATCTATCTATTTATCTATCTAATCGGACTGGTCAGATGTTTTTCCCTCTCTCTTCCTATTTATCAATCAATCTACCTATCTATCTATATTATCTGCTACAAATGACGATCTAAAGCCTGTTTTGTTTTTTTTTGTTTTTGTTGTTGTTGTTGTTGCTGTTATTTAATGGATAAATTGTCCTTTTTTTTACTTGTTTTGCTCTCTTTTCATTAGAGTTCTGCACTTGCAAATACCTATTTTATTTGCTTCTTCTACAAATAGGTTTTATCTAAGTAATTTTACTCTAAAAGGTTTCGTAATCAATGAGTAGGGTTGAAAGCACTTCGGCAGTTGTTAATTATATTTGCTTCTTGTAAAATTAAAACATTTCTCATGAATTCAAATCTAAATTGTCCTGGGGTGGGGGGGGGCTTCTATTCTGGTTGGGATGGACAGTTCTGTTCCCTCCGAGTGTATTTAACCAAACCCCCCACCACGGATAGGATGTGACACAAGGTAAATTCAAATCCGAGCCCAATTGGTTCGAATCCAAAGTTTTCCAACTGTTGTATACTCATCTATCAATTAACAAGTATATATCTGAATCATCTATTATATCATCTTCTATCTTACTATCTTCTTGAATTTTCCATCTTAAGCTGAATATGTTTATCTGTGGCCTAGTCTGGGCTGGTGGCTGAATTTTTTCTTACCTGGGACGTCCGGTGTTGTTACTTGATTTAATTAAGAACACAAGACTTTCTTTTTGTTTCGAGCTCATATTTTATTTATGACTAAGAAACAAACAGGGATTTGGCTTTTTGGGCGAGAGTCTCTTCTCGTCCAGTCACCAGCCAAAATTGACTTTCCTAGCTACTATTCACACGGCTTGCACTGGCGAACAGGACGCAAAGGTCAACACAGGGTTAGAAATGTCCACCATCCCTCCTGTACTTTTCTGCAAACCGTTATTTTTTAAGTATACGCTACACTTAGTGTACATAATTTATAGGCTGCCTATCAATTATGTAACACTAGACTGGTTGCCTTATTGAAAGGAAGAACCGAGTCTAACCTACTATTTACTCATAGATGAGGTGGGAACAAATACATTTATGCCTTTCCCTAAGACATTAGTACGAAGTGAAGGGGACACAGCCATATCACGGATTTGAACACGAGTCACAGACTTTATTTCCTACGACTAGAACCGGTGTAGCTCAGTCGGTTGAGTGTGAAGCTGAGGGTAGGTGTGTCGCTCCACCTCAGAAAAAAATATCACTGGTTTAATGCTAGGAAAAAAGGGGGTAGACTTCCTCGCAGTCCGGCTGATACCGATAAAAGGCCACTCCGCCAACTTCCTTTATAGTGTGGGGTCAGTTCAGCGGATTCCAATTTTATTTACTTTGCAGATAGATAATCTTCCTGATCAAGTTAAGTCAAAATATTCCAGATGCCCTCAGAGCGTGATGTCCGTGTCCCTCAATAGCATTAGAATATCATTCGAAATAAAGAGGTTCTCATGCCAAGTTTCGTCAAGATTTAGCCATTATCTTTGAGTGTTGTATATTGTACGAGTGAAACAAAGAAAAGCCGACAAAAATAACAAAGGACTTTTTCCCGGTAAAACGAACAAAGAAGTGAAAAAAACGGAAGCGAGGCTTTCCGGTCAAAGAAGCAGGTAGAAGATAAAGAAATATATAACAACGTTCCGTTATCAGATCAAAAAATAAAGATGTGTAGGTGTGTCGTCAATACAAAAGCCAGAGGCCGAGTCAGTTAGACAGTCAGACAGGAGACGGCGAACAGAGCACAAGAAGCGACCGTCGACACGGGCCATCGCTGCCAGCGTGCAGTGAGGTTCGTCCACCCTCTCCACGTCACCAACGCTAGCCATCCCAACAGCAGTAGTAGTAGTTATCGTCAACCCTCGGTCAAGTCATTGTCAATGCCCGCCGCCCACAACGTACAGCCGAGAAGAAATAAAGTAAAAAACCCCTACTATACAGCATGTGTTGTGATTTCATTAAGCGACCACTACATATATCGTCTAGGATTAGTGACGATACACGATACGTACGCCGAATTTAGCGACATGAGTTTGAAGAACTACATAACATATAGAATTTGATGCAACAAGAGGACGTTACGTAATAAGCAAACAAGAATACAGAAAATAAACAAAGAATTTACTATATATATATATATATATATATATATATAATATATATATATATATATGTGAAATTTAACATTTTTGAAAAAACAAATGATGTTATATATATATATATATATATATATATTATATATATATATAAACAGACCATAATATAATAAATATATAAAAGATGGATGAGGGACAGCAGTGAGTGGATTGTTTCCTCCCAGCTTGTGCATGCTATCAAGAAGATATTCTGTGTTTTCCTGAGTGTAATACCAGCCCAGCCTTACTGCGAGCTACAAAGCCACACTGACAGATGCAACTTTCTAAGGCAAGAGTCATATATATATATATATATATATATATATATATATATATATATATATTAGCAGCAAGTTCTTATTTAGGCAGGTATTCTTAAAATCTATGGAATATTTCTTCTTTATGCTCTTCAGTTGTAGACGTCCAATTTATCTCGTAGTTTGTCGTAGATCAGGTTACAGTTGGTAGAGATATTGCCCCATATCTTTTAACTAAGCACTTTCAACCATTTCGCTAGTCGTCCTCATGGGATTGTTGGTTGTAGTGTTTGTTTCGTTTTATTTATTTGAATTTATTCGTCGGTAATAGTAAAATCTATGAGAAAGCGCGATATAAAAAAAGAGGATTGAAAGAAATTGGGAATAAGAGCATTACAATATATATATATATATATATATATATATATATATAGTTATTGACTAAGATTAGCTTAGATGTGACACATGCTCAGAAGAATGGAGACCCCAATGAGAATTGAACTCACTATCAATGGTCTGCAAATCTAAATCGCTAACCATTAGCTTACGTGAGGTGCCCAATATAAATATATATATATGAACTATTTCTTTACTCTCTCTCTCTCTCTCTCTCTCTCTCTATATATATATATATATATATATATATATATATTATGTGTGTGTGTGGGGGGGGGTGTTCAACTACTCATATTAACTATTTCCGCAATCCTTTACCAATTCATGTAACATTTCAAATATTGGTCTAATTTAATCACACACTAGAGTATAAATTTAGCAGGTTTTTTCGGCTTTCTGAAAACGTTAAAAGTCCTATTTTTCATATTTCTCCACATTGAAATATTTTAGTGGAAATCGATATTCTGAAAAACATCATTTAGTCTGGTATATCGACACAATTCGACGGAAACTCTCGAGTGCTCTTGAAAACGGTGAAAAACTTTTCTCTTTCATCCGTTTTCCTTAATTTAAAACTATTTCGGTAAAAAAGTGATATCCAGGAAAATTAGCTGAATTTGTCCTATAACACGTGTCAAAATCTGTGGAAATATACAGAAACCTAAGTTGGCGGGATTTATGTAACGGATATCGTTGTAGTTATTGGTTGATTGGATGGTTGGGTTTTACGGCATATCAACACTTATTGGGTTATTTTATGCCGAAGACGGTTTTTTTATTCATGGGTGGGTACTAAATTTTTTAAAACTCAAATTTTTTAAACACATGTCTTTAATCTCATGTTTTTTTCTATTTAACGCGTAGATGGGACCATAACAGGTACTATCCATCTGGGTCAGGGTAGGCCTGGGAATAATGGTCATCCAGAGGTACTCCACATTCCCCAGAACACCATGATTGGAACTTTACCATCAAATAGTTTAACGTTATACCCAGGACACTAAGACCCTCAGCCACCGCCTTCTAGCACATATATGATATCCGGGCTGGGGCTTGTCATAAGATCAATAGTGTTGGGACAATCGCATACATGCTAGGGCTTGATGTGAGCAGCCGATTGATCGGAGGAAGCCTATCCGATCTATTGTCTAGGCTAAGCAAGAACCAAAGTGCAGTGTTGCATATCATGGATTGCTCAGCCACCAGGGTTCCATCCCTAAGCATCATGGTTAGCCATTGGGGGATCTGACCACTGTGTAGAGTTGCACTTGGTGTATTCGTCTGTCCCAGCCGACAGGGCTCGTAATTATTTGAGTCTACAAGCCGAATTCAAATCCTACACAAAGGTATTGGCGTTTCCTTTATTCAAATGCCCTTGGGAAATGTCTGAATCCATCTTTATATATATATATATATATATATATGGGAGTAAATATGGTAATAAATCCGACAATATAAAGAAATTAAAAAAAACAAGTGTTCCAATCATCAGGATGTATCATGAGGTGAAGAAATTGATGGATGTTTTATAGATGACAGGAGATAAAAACATCTTTATAAAAACAAAAAACATTTTTATAAAGATCTTTTTAACACCTGTCATCTATAAAATATCCCTCAATTTCTTCACCCCATCCTGATGAAGGTTTAAAGAAACCGAAACGTTTAACCATCGATAAATAAATTCATCTCCTTTTTGGAACACTTGTTTTTTTAAAATTTATTGATATATATATACATATATATATATATATTTGTATATGTATAAGTATTAACTTACCGGTGGGTATAAGAACGATCGTTGGAAGCGCACAATATCCAGAGGTTAAGGTTGAGAAAAAACAAATACAAAGTGCTTAATACAATGTAGAGCATAAATTTATTTAAGAATGGAAATGAGTAACCTACTCGAGTTTCATCGATAGATTCTTCAGGGTTACTTTTAAATTAATCGAGTTTACGATTACGATTATATATATATATATATATATATATATATATATATATATATGTGTGTGTGGTGTGTGTGTGTGTGTGTGTGTGCGTGTGTGTGTGTGTGTGTGTGTGAGTATAAAAATGCAAATATTCAGATGTATTTATGAATTATTGCATAGTTCTGCTAACATTCAAACGTTTCTGATTTTATCGATATATTTCAAATATATTAACCCTCATCTGACAATATGAAGGAGCAATGTCATGAAGCTCCGTCAAGAAATATCATTTTAAAGTGAAAATATGACAAAATTGTGTCAAATTTATTTGGTTATATTAGCAGCGTTCGTTTGTGTTTTTGTTTTTTCAAAATGTGTTAATTTCACGAGAGTAGGTATTTAACCCAACCCGGTACAATGGGTAGCAAGTGACACAAAGTCACAGATATGGGCTTTCCAGCAAGGATCGAACTCGGTATTCAGTAGTACTGGATCAGCGAGATTGATAATCATTTCACCACAATGGGACACCTATATCCTGTCCATGATGAAAAGGATTGGGTAAATACATACCATAGCTTCTACATTAACTCTTTTCCTAAAAGGAAGCCTCGGTTTATATTCTGAATAGAAACGGCTACCCGGCGTTGCCTGGGTAGAGGGGGATTGAAAAAGTTAGTCTCGCAGATCCATTATTACTAATCGCCAGTCGGATCCTCGCTGAATGCCCCATAAAAATCCCCACGTGTTAGGACGTCAGGATGGTTTTTACCCAAGTATGAATAAAAATTTTCATCATTTTTGCACAAAATGTAAGCTCTGGAGACAGTGATTGTGTATAAATATTTACTGTCGTTAATAGTTTTATTTTCGTAGTTTCCTCCGGACATAAATACATGAATACATACATACAAACCACTGCCCTTTATATATGTACTAGAAGCGGCTACCCATCGACCTCTGGGAAGAAGGGAGATAAAACTCTGGTGGACTGATTTGTTTACTTTTAAAATTTGCGTATGCTGTAAATTTTTAAGTTTAATTCCAATGTTATGTCTATGTAAATTTCAAGTTTTAAATATATTTGAATATAAATCGAATTTTCATAATTTTAAAACGAAAATCAAGAACCCGTGATATATATATATATATATATATATTATATATATATATATATATATATATATTGCCTTCATGCAAAATATAAAATATCAATATATACTTTATCAACAATGCTTCTAAAATAAACAAACATCCAAAAATCTTATTTCCTTCGCCGAAGAGCTTAAAGCCCGAGTTTGTTATTGTTCACTCAGCGCCCCCTTGCCTCATATGGTAGAGACGTCTCAGTATCATTGACAGGTTATTTTCGCAGGAAATTCTCCGTGCTGTATCGTGGTTGAAACAGTATAGTTTCTGACTATCCCGCTGAAGTCCCGGTTTCGATTTCTGTCGGAGGGAAATCGTTAGTATATATCGCTGATGAGACTTAATAAAGTTGAAACAGTCTGTACGATATTCTACACACCGAGTAAATCTTTGCGAAATTCACTTGTCATTATTATCTTCTATAATTATCGAATTTATGCTATATGCGCATTGTAATTGCCTTCAAGCAATATATATATATATATATATATATATATATATATATATATATATATATATATATATATACTTTGTTGTTAATTGTATTATTTTCATCCAGCCTTTTATATATATAATAGATTTCAGGTGGTTATTATGCTAGAAATATAATATTTGTAAAGTCTTAGACAATCTTTATTTCTTTTAAATTGCATAATTTTAATCATGCAGACTTTGAGAAACCATTAACCTCTTCTAAAAGAAAATGTGAGTACATTTTAATTCTTTTTTTAAAATTTATTTTATTTAAAAGTATTCAGGTCACGCTCAGGGGGTCTACTATTTTTTAAAGATGCTGACGAGGAATCATCTTAAAGAACTGCTGTACGTTTCCTTCATCCATCATACGAACGAGGCTGAATTATATGTTCCAACTCGACGCGTAGACGTACGAGTAGAAAAAAGCAAAATGAGTGAAAGTTTAAGAAAATGTTGTCCGAGTTATGTTAACGCGAAGTCATTAAGTGTGTTGAAATGTCAGCTTTTATTACCGTGTCTACTCATTAGTTCCTGTTGGCTCCGCTAGGGGGAACAGAGGCCACATCTTCAGCTTTAGTAGTTGATCGATTTTTTATGCTGAGGTATTGCCACCCTCTCCTCTATCCATTTTTTTCTTGGGATTTCTGTTACGTTAAAAATACATTCTCAGAGTAATTTTCTCTAAGTTGGACTGTTTATATGGCTAAATAAGTGAGAAAACACGGATGGAGTGTATAAACAGCTCGAAATTATATTGTGATTTGCTTGAAGCATCGCTAAACAAACTTATAAAGTATCTTATTATATTTTATCTATTTATTTTTTGAAGACTATTGCAATACAAAAGTAAATGTCAGAAATAACAAACGATAACACTGATAGATTTAGGAAAGCTTTATTTCACTTAGGATAATTGGTATACTTACTAAGAGTTTATATAGTCTAGTATTCTCTAGAGAGTTCTCCAAAGGGGAGGTAATCATGAAGTTGGTGAGGTAACTCTCAATTACTTATTATAGTGTCTTTGGTCTTATTAATTTCGAAATATCTTCATCTTCAGGGAGGTTTTTAATGGACGTGATGTTCTGTGCTTATATTTCTGGACGTTATAAACACAGCATCACGTTGGGTGTTTGAATTAATTTTAATTAACATGCACATTCCATAAATACATATCTAATAAAAATGTTTTTAACTGAATTTAACTGAATTTAACAATAGATTAGAATTTAACGCCGAATGGATCATTAATATTAAAAAATAAATAAAAAGAATGGAATATATAAAAAAAGAATGAAATTGATTTGAATAACTGTAGTCATGACTCTTCCGCATGACGTTCGAACTCCTCACGTGACACAGTGTTTATAACTTCCAGAAATATAAACACATAACACTGCGTTCGTATTGAAGACATCTCTAAAGATGAAGACACTTTGAAATGAATTAGACCTCGGACATTTACTTTTGTATTGCAATAGCTTCAAGAAAAATCAAAATTATATGTTTTATAAGAGTTTTATCGTTTGCTTGGAGCATTGTATGTATATTTGGTTTGTGGATTGATTTTGAAGGCTTATCACAATGCGAAGTAAGAAAAGGTAACGAGTATGTTGTTCATATACTTGTATTTTTACTTTTAAGTTTCCTTAATATTTCGGGATTAATATCTCATCTTCAGAAGACCTAAGAGCCTATAAACGGATGTTCACGGCTTTTATTAATACATTCAAACATTCAAAACAAATACAAAAAACATACACGATACTACCTTCACACTTTGGCATTTTCATTGATTTGATCCCCAGATACGCTTTCATCGGAAATCTATTAATCCATTTATGTTACTAGCAAAATAAAAAACGCCATTTGGGCGACGTAAAATAAATATTGCCTGAGGGGATGGGAGTTGAAAATTAATATATAAGAGAGCTTGTATCATAAGTAAAGTAAAATCATCAAATTTATAAAAGGAGTAAAAAATAAAATAAATTTATTAAAGGAGTAAAAAAATTAAAAAATTGAAATGGAAACTTAGTTCTGATAACTTTAAATATATATTAAAATAAAAAAAATATATAGATAGATAGATAATACCAGGTATGTATTTATTAAAACTTGTTTAAAAAAAACAACAATGAGGACTGTCTAACATTGCATGCTCAAATTTTGAGTGCATTCTATTTATGACGATTTTAGGCAGTGACGTAAGCAGTGACGTAGTTTTTGTTACAGACAAAAACCGCAAGCTAATCTCCGTTATTAATAGATTAATCGTATAAACTTAAAACTGAATTGTCAAAATTTAGAATTTCTTAGGCGATATACGTTTGTTTAGTATTCACAATTATGTAAAATTAAATCGTTTTACTTATTACTTTATTAATAAAAACAAATAATTTCACAAAATAAACAAATAAATAAATAAATAAAAACTGGCAGAACCTGTGTATATACCACTGTTTGAAAATTTAATTATCTCAACGTTGTATATTTTATTTAAGAGCTATTGCTAACTAGTTCAATATGTAAAAAGTATAATAATCTAGATTTAAATCTATCTCACTTTTTTCTTTCCTTCTTTTCATCTTTTCATTATATTTGATTAAAGCAGTTTAGCGTTATCGCTCACCCTCTCTCTACCTTTCTCTCTTTCTTTCTTTCTTTCTTTCTTTCTTTCTTTCTTTCTTATTCTATTTTTTCTGTGTAGCATTTCTTTTTTCTTTCCTTTCTTTCTTTATAATAAAACGGGAATGGCCCATTATTTAGTTGAGGTGACGACGCTCATAAGAAATAAGAATTCGGTGGATAAGCAACACCAGATAATCAGGACTTACATTTTTGCATTTCAGCTTAGAGGATTCGTACAATTAAGGAATACAAGTATTAATATATAGATAAAAACTAAATATTAATTGAACAAAAAACTTTTTTCCAGAATCTGGTTATTCGTGAGAAAAAGAAATTCCTAGGTGAACACTTAATTAGTTTAAAATATTCTTTAATGTGAATGGATATTCACACGCCAAGTCTTATTCAGATAGACAAAACTCTAGGTCTGATGATCAGATAGTCGTGAAACTGACAGTCACTAAGTTACATTAACACTATGTAGACGCTATTAAAACTTATACTTCCTCACCAATATTGACCACTTATATATATATATATATATATATATATATATATATATATATATATATATATATATTATATATATATAGTAGAGCACTGAAGAGTAGACATCAATTAAACTTACCCCGTTTATCATAAGGCTTTTATTTGTTTACAGACTTGAGTTCTCTGGTGCTTGTAAAAACATACATCTACGTAAGTATATACCAATTAATTGTTTGCCTCTGACTGACAGTTTCCAACGGTTGTGAGGGTAAGGAGTTGACAGACAAAAATCCTGTCGGGTTTTGCTGATTTGTACTGATAAGACGTAAACGTCGAAACACTGTGCCTGAGGTTGATTAATATATATATATATATATATATATATATATATTATAAAATGGTTACAAGAGATGACCTATTTGAGTTTCACTATAAGGATCTTCAGGGTTAAATTCACTGAATTAATCGAGGTACTGATTAATTACAGTCGATCACACGATAATTTTATTATTTTATAATAAATTTGCTCTACTTCGTATTGAGCACTTTGTATTTGTTATATCGCAGACCTACCCCCTAAATTTTGCACCCCCCAACCATCGTGGCCATATTCACTGGTAAGTAACTTTTTATCTTTATATATATATATATTTGTGTATGTGTGTGTGTGTGTGTGTATGTATGTGTGTGTGTGTGTGTGTGTGTGTGTGTGTGTGTGTGTGTGTGTGTGTGTGTAAATGTAAATACGAAAAACTTAAATTCTGGTCATGATGCATATTATAAATATTTACTTCAACCAACCTTTTCTTTAAAAGAAGTTTAGCATTTGAAATAGCCAAATTAACTATGAAGATTGAAGAAAAATAAGAAAGGTGTTATTTTGTCATTCTTCATAATAAATTTGTCTGTCTGAAGATACAAGACTTATTTTGAAGAGAAGTTTGAAATATATATAATGGCCAGCATTACCGGATATTAAGTTTTAATTATTTAAAATCTAAACATATTGTAATGTATATAATTGTCAAATTGTCATGCAATAAGGTCTTTAAGCCGACTATATATCTATATGAAGGAAACGTTAAATATATATATATATATATATATATATATATATATATATATATATATATATATATATATATATATATATATGACGAAGAATGAATAAAGAAATAAAATTTCACTATGATGAAGGTCGAATTTTCTCTGTGTACGGAATATTTTTTTACATTTTTCTGTTATTATTATTTCATTTCATTTGTTTATTTAATGATAATTATATTTAGAATCGTGGACAAAAAGATAAACTAACCGAAACATACGTGTGATATTGATTAAATTCATCTTTTATTATCCATTCTATACTTTCTTTTCTTTATTCATTCTTCCTCATATCGTCGGATTCATTTCCAATTCCATTTTTACACACACACACACACACACACACACACGCACACACACACACACACACACACATACACACACACACACACATATATATATATATATATATATATATATATATATATATATATGTTTGGATAACTCTGGTATTCTTATAAACATACTTGGCTATTTCAGAGCCGTATTATTTTCTCTTTCTCAAACGGCCATTTTAGCTTCAAACTTTGCTGCAAAACTTTCATAATTTATCACTAAATTCACTTTATGGAGCTTATTTTATCAGAGAAAAAGCGAAAGTAAATCTTATTAATTTGCTTTTTCCTCCCGTTTAGATAAAGAATACGAAACGAGTTTTGATGTTGCACAGAAAATATAAAGGTCGAATCCAACTGAAATGCAAAATGCGATGGTGCATATTCAAAAATAAAACAGACACAAATATTTTTATAATTGAAATTCGGTATATCAATGAGTATTTAATTTATACTTAAAATAATTAATTAATACATAGAATAAATTATATTTATTAAATATTTCTCTATGAAAATCTAAGGTTGATTTGCCTCAAAACAGACCATGTTACTTGTCCGTTTAAATGCTTCAATGTGTTTTATATATCACTTAAAAGTAAAGGTTTACTTACAATATCGTGTGTGTAATTTGCATATTGGTTTTAACAAAACTGGATTTAATGAATAATTATTTTGTGTTATTTATCTCTAATATCATTGTTTTATTTTCCAGCGTATTAAAATCAATCCTATGAATGAGTTTATATAAAAAAACAATTAAAATATAATTAAGATAAGTCTAATCTTTTTAAATGCGTTCTTATTTAATTTCATTAGTCTTTCTAATTTAATATATTCAATTACATTAAAACATAAATTATTACGCCTGGAAGGCGTATATTCTTACTAGTAATCTTAATTTTTGTATTCAAAACAATATATTTATTTTCATTTTGTCTTTAAGTAATAAAATAATTAATTACTATAAAAATTGATAGTATAAACATTCATGATTCATTTGTCCCGTAAGCCCCTTGGGTCATGGGGCGTAAATAGCCTAGCGGAGCCCCTTCATCTCCAGGTCTACAGCTGGTTTGGATTTATAATTTTTCTTCTTTTCAACCAATTCCTATACCAAGCTTAAAGAAATAAGTCCGTTCAACTATTTAACCATAGCTGGAAGAAGAAGAGTTGGATTCATACAATTCAAAATTAGCGTTATATGAAATGCAAACAGACTCATCCAGAATTCGAATACTGAATCCACTATCTACGACGATAAGCATTACACTTACCCAGAAGCTAAACACAATCATTGCAAACGTTCTCTAACTGCATCTGCTCTATGGGATTGGGAACTCTCATCCAAGAAGATGGGACGAGAGCCAGTAGATTATCGCCAAAATGATGCACAACACATCTTTTATAGACTTGCAGCAGGTTTGAATTCCGAGTTTTCCGTCTCCTAGCCCAGTCTGTCCTAATATTTACCTGTTGTATACCCACTTCCTGAATCGGATATATAAATGGCGGGGGTTCATAGGAGGCGAGGGGAGATGTGCGATGGGAGGCATTTTTATATGTTTCCCGCATATTTAAAGTCTTTATCTTACTTACTTGAGTAGCTCGGTTGCTACCTTATTTCTGTTTCTTGTGTAGTTGGGACATTCTTCTAACTGGTCTGGTCTCAAGAATCTGCACTGACTTTATTTCTTTTAATTACTGGTTCTGGTTCTTAAGAAGCTGGTTCACCATTAGTTTACAAAGAGACAACCAAGGATTATATTCTATGTGGTCGCATTTTAAAAAGATTTTCAACACGACTTTCTCAGCCAGACTTTTTCAACCGCAATGGAGTGAAGTAGAGGCGTTTTTACATCATGCCGTCTCCCACTTAACTGCTTGACTGAGTATCTAACTACGTTCTCAGGCTAGTCTATGTGACCGGAAAAAGGTCACATGCAAGTTATTACCTATCAATCATCTAACCCTATAGATTTTGAATTTCAACGATATTTTAATTCAAAATCTAGCTACACTAACCATGCCAAAACAACGGTTTATCATGATACAACGTACCCATGCATGGAAGAAGAATAGATGCATACATTTTCCAACACTATTCTTGTGAAAATATGTGAAATGCTTCCTGCCTCGTCCAGGATTTGAAATCTGACTATTGCATGGGTAATGTTGTTCTGTCTTTAAAATGTTGCCACAAATTAACCTGGTGCTCTGCATCTCATTAATCTGCCAATAGTGAGTATTACTATGTATTCGTCTCAATATTACATTATGTTTGAGATTAGGTTAGAAAAGCATTGAAGCTTTATCAATACAGACTAGCTATACGATAAAGTTAATCTACGAATTTTACATGAATAAATATACAGTGTATTAACAAATGTATTGTGCAAATGCAAAGAATGCAAGTTTATTTCATTTTTCTTTTGGTACGGATTAAAAATTAAAACATCCTAATATTTTTGAAAAACAGTTGGTTTTATTGATAAAATATGTGATGATAAACCTGGTGATGCACGTGGTGTAATGGTTAGAGTCGTAGGAAATGCACCAGTCAACCCGAGTTCAAATTATGGACGAGTCTGTTTGCCTTTCACATAACGCGAATACCCTTGGTAAAAGTATGCATCCAACTACTCTCCCTCCAACTATAAATAGTAGGGCAGGCTGAGCTCTTTAACATTGGTTAGGTAACCAGTCTAGGAGAAGGAAAACTCTAAATTCAAACTTGGTAAACTCCGCTTAAGAAATTGACCTTGTGTCGGATCCTGCTCGTGCGGAGAGGTTGGTGATGCTTTACTTTCAAGTGGGTGTATATAAGTAAGGGATGCGCACTGTGTAACTGTTATTATCGTAAAAATAGACGAGGCGAGTCGAGCTGAAATCCTGGACGAGGCTGTTTATATTTCCTATAGCGTTAATTCCCTTGTATTATATGGATGACCCACAAAACGATTTACATTGAAAAGCAATATCATATTTTTCTCATTGCTTCAAGTATTTTAATGATCTTAAAAAGGTATAGATCTAACTATTCTCCCTCCATCTATAGGTAAATATTAGGGAAGAATGGGCTTTTTAGCCTTGGTATGGGAACCGATTTAGGAGAAATACAATTCTGAAGTTAAACATATCTAACTCTGCTTAAGAAATTGACCTTATGTCATATTCTACTCGTGCAGAGGGGTTGGTAAATATATATATATATATATATATATATATATATATATCACGGGGTTGGTAAATATATATATATATATATATCACGATTCAGTAATAATGGATCTGCGGGACTAACTTAATACCCCCCCCTCTGCCCAGCCGACGCCGGGTCTTCGTTTTTGAGCATAAATCTGTTTAAAAATAATATTATAATAATCTCCATTTGAATTTAATTTTTTAAAATATTGTAATTTAAAAAATATTCCTCTTCACTGCAGACAGACTCCACCGTAAACTACTTTAGAGTGAACTCACAAAAGACATGTGGAGGGCAGGAGACCCCAAAAGTATTTTAAATGTTGCATACCTTTGTTCTTACTTCTTACTTCTGGTCGTATTTTCTTCTGGCCGGCTTTGCTATTCTGATCGTCTATCTTGGTCTGGTCTCTTCTAAGGCCTGGACTTTCTTGGGGACTTCGGGTCTGGTTTCTGTTAGGGATTTCTCCTTATCAGAAGCCCTGTGTCATTGTTAGTTTTTAGGTAATAAACACAAGACTTCGATTTACTTTGATGTTACTTTATTTTCAATCCCCAACCCAGACATCTGCGCATCCTACGAGCTCGGCTCCTACATTTTAACTGACTGAAACTTACTTACTATCTAAACCGGAAGAGAGGGTCCTCTCTACCGGTTCTCACGGTATCCACTGGAAGGTTAGGACTGAGGTCAAGCCTTGTCACTCATCCTTCAAGGCCGTGGGCTGTAGCTTATAACGGCCATTTTGATTTCTACACTATTGCCATAAATATTAGGTATCTAATAATTATGTAACACAAAGAACATATTAAGACAATGTTGAAGAAATATAACATCTCACCTGCTGCACAGGAGCTAAACAGCTCGATAATGATATTTGATGCCATATCGCTGTAAATTATTTGTATTAAGACTAGTTATTTGTATATATGATGTTTTACTAAGGATTATTAACAGTAACTTTATAATTGTATACAAACAAATGACTATTATTAAATAGATATAATTAATTGAAGCCATATGATTATTAATATTAAATGGGAATACATGAAACCATAGATATTTTTTCAATTTACTCGTATAAGATAAAACGCTTGATGTCATATAATCGCGTACCCAAAACTATTAAGAAACAACTATACAAGAAATATAAACATACATATACGATGAACGCAATTCCCTAACCTCGAGGCATGAAATAATCCAAGACGGGTTTGCATGTCGTTAAAATCAATCAATTAATCAATCAACTCTTTATTAATCTATATATTTCTGAATTTATTTTATAGAGTCAGTAAGATGCTTGAAGATATAAGAAAAAAATATGATATTGCTTTTCAGCGTAAATCGTTTTTGGAGTCATTTCTTTGACTAAACATTTATTTTTATTGGTCATTCGCGTTGACCCCACCCACAATTCAAATGGAGACTTTTTAATGTCTGAATATAAATCGAAACGTTTTAAATAATCATATTTCGAATAATGTAATCATATGTTGTATATTGCAACATAAAGGGAAATCTCTATAGCAATATAATCTTAGATTTCGTGATATTACGCAAAAACGTGAGACGTATATTTGATCGAAATCTGATGTCTCTGAAAGAATTAGCTTTATTATTATCAATGTAATACTTTCGATTCGCTTATAATGTAGGAAGGAATTGTTAAAGAAAACAGATTTCATTTAGGGGAAGCAAACTAAATCACTATAGATACATAGCTAGATCTATTTACATATCTGCAGATGTACGTAGATAGATAGATAAATAGATAGATATCTCTGAATATAGATTATAGTTGCAAAGTAATAATTTCCACATAAAAAACACACACTCACTCATGCACTGGCGCATTCGAACTCACACACACATCATCATCCGTAAACGCGAGTTCAAAGACTAACACAAATAGAGACACACACAGTCAAGCATACACAATTCCCCCATATATATATATATATATATATATATATATATATATATATATATATCAACCGCACCACACGAGCAGGATGTGATACAAGGTCATTTTTAAGCGGAGTTTAACAGGTTTTAATTCAGTTTTCCTTCTCCTTGACTGGTTGCCTCGCCAAAATTAAAGAACTCAGTCTGCCTGCTATTTAACCATAGCAAAAGGGAGAGTAGTTGGATGCATACCTTTCCCAATAGTATTAGCGCTATGTGAAACAAACAGCCTCGTCCAGCATTTGAACTCGAGTCTAAGAGTCCATTTCCTACGACTCGAACAATTAGACCTCTCGACTCTAAACATTCACCCACGTGCATATATATATATATATATATGAGAAGTAAATAAACAAACGATGTATTTTTGATATGGCTTTTTTTAGCCGACAATTTTTGGGAGAATATGTGCTTAATTGAAGTCATACCTAATTTTGAAAGTTAATTAAATAATAGTTAATTAATTAGGCGAGCATACCTATTTAAATGTGAGGCTAAACAAATCGAGAATCAATCACTGTATGTACATTTCGGCCTATTAGGCCTCATCAGTAGAGCTATATATATATATATATATATATATATATATATATATATATATATATATCAGGTATCGCGGTAACACGAACAGCACGGGTTCCCATGATTCCCCCTCCTCTCTTTCTCTCTCACTACCCGTCCCTATCTGTCATCGGTCCAGTCATGTATTCTACCTGGTATCCAGGGCCTTTACAGAGCTAATTGATGTAAATTTTGGTTGTATCCAAGTGCAGGGATCCCCAGGATAACCTCACTAATGAATGCTTTCTTTTTTCTCCACCGGTGTCAGAATGTCTTGTTCATCTTACTGGATGATTTGTGGTAGCGTATATATAAATTCAGCGGAACTTGATGTCTGTCAGTTTCTCACCTATGCGAAGGTAGTATATGTATAAGGTATAAGACCAAGGTATCAAACTATATATATATACACACACACAAACACACACACACATATTTATATATATATATATATATATATATATGTGTGTGTGTGTGTGTGTGTGTGTGTGTGTGTGTATGTTTTCTGTGTGAGTAAAGTAGTAAAGTTGGCGGAAGGACATGTCAGTATCAGCCTGTCAACGAGGGAGTATTTCCCTTTTTCGGTTGTGCTAGACGAGGGAGATTGTTATTTTTTTCCTGGGCTGGAGCGTCACATCTACCGACAGCTCCTCAATTTATCGCATAGATCAGATTATCCATGGTGAGTTGACGAGTGCGGGTATCGAACCCGGAACCTAGGTTGAAAATGTGTACACTTATATTTTATATAAATGAACATTTTAAGACTCAGTTATTTTTCCAACTTCTGTTTAGTAAACAAAACCATTTGAACTAATTCAATAATTAGATATCACATTGGAAAATGCAAAAAAGAATCGTTTATCTTATAGAAAAAAAAATCAAATACTAAAATCTGTTGGGATTGCAAAAGAAATAAAAAACAATCTTAAGAAAATATTGATTTCAAATAAATTGGAACACAAATAAGAAATCAATTTGATGAATTTAAGATGATTAGAAAAATAAACTTTGGTGGAAATCAACATATATCTGTCATTTTTTGTCAGATTGTTTTTGTTATTCAGAAAAATGCGAGATTTAGTCAAGAAAAATTACGATTATTAAGAATATATAAAAATATCATTGAAATATGTATATTTGGGCATCATTTTTTTCTTTTATGCATACTGGGTTGAACAAGACGGGCATTTCCTGTCTGACGAGTTTCTTTTCGATCTTTTCTAGTTTTCCGGCCATATTCTTAATATCAGAGTAGAGTCTGTTGAATAGTCCACTAAAGTTTTAGTCCCAAGTATTTTAAGCACCCCAAGGTGTCATCGTCTGGGGTTGCTGGTTCTTTTTAGACAAATTTAAATGCTTCTTAGAATATTGTAAGACTACTTCATCACAGTATGCATGAAATTTATAATTGGAGAGAAATAGTAAAAACTATATTCATGCAAATATTAGATGTCTCAAGAGTTTCAAATGTTTTTGGGATTTTTTTCTTTATTAAAATTAGTTAACAAATAGATATAACATTTGTTAATCATCAAAATAGTTTTCTTCACTTTTTCTTTTTTTTCTATTTTCACTACATTTATTTCATCAGCCGTATATGTCCATGACATGCAATACTTCATTTTAGCCCTTTTTAGGCTAGACAGGCAGTGCGAAAGGCTCTTTCTGACCCATCGGCTAGTTATGTCATATCCTAGCGCCTATATGATTGTCCCGACCCTATTGTAGTTATGGCAAGCCCCAACCCTTTTAATCATGTATATGCTAAAATGTGATGACTGCGGGTCTTACTGTCCTGGTAAGAAACGTTAAACTCTGATGGTGAAGTTCCAATTCTGAAACTCTGGGGTATGTGGAGGATCCTTTCATCACCATTACTCCCAGATCCACTTTGACCCGGAGTGGTAGTGCTGTTAGGATCCCTTCTATGACTTAAATAGAAAAAATGAGTTAATAACGTGTTTTAAAAATGTGAGTTTAAAAAGATTGATTACCCATCAAGAATGAATAAAACAAAATCTTTGTCATAAAATAACCCACCAAGGGTTGACATGGCTTAAAACCAATCAAGCAACCAATCAACCAGCAATGTACAAAATGAATTATACAATAAATATAAATACATGAGACAATCTAATGATTCTCAGCCAGGTAATAAAGTAGGGAATATGTTATTATTTTCCATAAATGTGCTTGAAATAATAATGAGGCTATCGAAAGGGATTATATACATTTATGAACATTTCCACACAAGTAGGATGTAACACAACAATTTCTTCATTATTTGTTACTTTTACGTCCAGAGTTATCCTTCTCCAAGACTGGTTGTTTAAAGAGCCCACAACTAGTTAGAGAAAGACATGGAAGTTCTTGCTCTCAGCAGTTGTAATTTGGGGGAAATAAAATACTCATGAGTAAAAGAAGCGGCCTTGTGTTATTACTAGAAAACTCCAAATGGCAAAAGGACCTAAGCTCCAAGTTCGTTCCAGATTCCATAACATCATAGAGCTGCCAGCAATCAGAAAAGCTGTCCAACAACAAGGATTCCAGCCTTCTCCGATGTATTAACGGTACAGAGATATGTATATTGAATATTTCTTTATCCACACATCATTCACTCCATTAGAAAAAAGAGCCGTACCGTAAGCAACGTGGACACATTATCTTTCCATTCGGAAATGAGTGCGAGACGTAACGAAGAGTTGACACGTCATCATCTCAACCATTGCCGACAAAGAGAGGGTAAAGTAAACAAGCGTTTTAACACATCTCTCCATTCCGACAATGAGTGTTATAGTTTGAATAGTTACATAAACGAGGGGTAATCTGTTAATTATGTACATACAGCGTAGATTTTAAAATATTGGTTAATGGAAAAACACCGGGAGAAAAGTGATGTTTTGACCGACACTTCCATTTGCGAATGAGAAGTTAACTAAGAGAAAATAAATCTTTGTTTAACTGTTGAGCGAGACAGGTCGCAATGGCGTCTCTCGTTCAATTGACCAAATTCTGATACGCGTGTTTGTCATCTGGAATCTGTGGAAAATATATATGAGCTCCAAACAAGCAATGACTTGCTTTATCACTAAGAACAAACAAACAACACAAGTACTGATGATTAAGGAACAGCTACCAGATCCAAAGAGCGACAGATCCAGCTAATTCAGAACACCAGCAAAAAGATACAAGCCCAGACCAACCAGGGATAGATCCCAGCTCAAGATAGGATGAAAGACCAAGTCAAATAAAATAAAAGTATCTAAGTAAATAAGACAAATACACCTGTGTGCAACCACAAGTATGCACATATACTCTACTATACTGCACTGTACGTAAGATGCGACGCAAGATGAGAATGCAATGCAACATAATTCGGATCGCTGAATCCATTTCCTACGGCGATAACCATTAGACAAGACGCCTCCATCGAAACAGATTATAACGGAAACTATCATCCTTTTCATGGCGACCTAATAAGATAAGTTTGAAGTTGTGCTTCGTACATAATTTGATAATGTCAAGATATTCTTTATAAAAGAAGATTCTTTTTAAGGTAAAGTTACGACTTAGAGATTCGTTGATTACTCATTATTATTATTATTATTATTATTATTATTATTATTATTATTATTATCATTTTATCCCATTCCAGTTTTTTCACACCCACCTTAGCCGATGGTTTACTGGAGGCTAAGTGACAGCAAGTCTGCACAGGTCTTCAGGACACTTCTGAGTATTCTAGCCGATCTAAACAACGTTGTAGATTGGATAGTCCCTAATCTTTCTCTGATTTCAAGTTCAGCCAGACTCTTTTCCAGGCTCTTGAGGACCGTTCAAAGGTCACCAATTACAATTGGCATGACATTTACGGTGTTCTTACTTCTTGTTGTGATGTTAGTTCAACAGTAAAAAAAGAAGGCAAGTCGAGGTAGGGTAAAATGAGACAAGTGTATTTACAATAAGGTACAAGAACGGCTAGCTTGCCACTAAACGGTAACAGTACAACCTTTTCACTCGGTGTCTCACTATTTATAGTGAGAACCGGTGTATATTCTCCACTGTAGGAACGGCCGGTACAACACTTCTCTGGCAAGGTCTAGATATTAGTCTATCTTTTTACTTTTACTTTCACTCGGTAATCGATGGGAACGACAAAATTTACGAGATGACATGTTATCTTCTTCTTGTTAATTAACTCTAGGTCTAGTCTCCTGGTCAGGATTAGGTGGCCCGTCTGTATCTCAGGCCCCGAGAATTATATCCGTCTCATTATCCAGGACAGATTCAAGCTTGTGCATATACCATTTAGATGTATTAATACTGGCGTTTCTTAATTGTACGACCATTATCATCTTTCAACACAAATCGGTTAAAAAATGAGATCATCCAAGATAAAAGGCAAAAATGAAAATCCTGATTATGAGGTGTTGCTTATACCCCGAATTCTTATTTTTTATGAGTGTCGTCACCTCAGCTAAATAATGGACCATTCCGTCTTTATTATGAAGAAAGAAAAGAAAGAAAAGGGATATTCTATACATAAAAATATAAGAAAGAAAGAGAGAAAGATAGAGAGAAGGGGTAAGCGCGCGGAAGCAATGAGGCTAATCTGTTTCAATCGAGCATAATGAAAATATCAAAAGAAGGAAAGAAAGAAAGAAAAGAATAAGAGAAAGATAAATCAAGATTATTATAATTTTTACATATCAAAGTATTAAGCAATATCTCTTAAGTAAACATATCAAACATTGTAATAATTAAATTATCATACAGTGGCATATCCAGAGGTCCGATATGTTTGATATTTTTTCATCAAATCTTTTAGAGAAAATTCCGGTAGTCTTAGCATCGAATAAAATTACAAGAAAGTTGAAGAAATAATCGAATTAGATCTTTAGAAAAAACAACCCTGGCTTCGAAGAAATAAAGTAGATACTAACATTTTTAACATCTGATATATTTTTTACTACGTTGAGTGAAAAGTCTTGCATTATTATGGTACGTGCTAAATTGCTGCCCGTATATCACGTGACTGAAGCAAGTCTAGCCGTAGGAGACCTCTACTGCGATTGGTAGTATAATAGTTATGGGGTGTTAAGTTTTTATGTGCAGGAATTAGGCCTTTAGATTATTTTTGGAGTGTGTTCGCAGGTTGTTTCTTTTAAAACAATTATATTTGGTTCTTTATTATAGTTGGTTGTCAGACAGAAAAAGGAATTAAAGGAAGGGGAAAAAAGAGAAGAAAACAAGGACAAAAGTTTCAGACATTGATTCTAGGTTCATAACTATTTCTTGGATAGGAAATTTCTTCCTGTGCCAGTCGTAGCGTTTGTTCCCAGTCAAAACTTGAGTTGGAATGGCCGAGGAATTTTCTTGGCACCAAGAAGGGGGACGTTTTCTCTGCGCATGCACAAATTATTTTTTTCCTGTCTAAGCCCTTATTGAACTGACATTTTTTTTCTTTAATTTAATTTAAATTTTATTTTAATCCCTACAAGTTAATGCGCTGGCACGTTGTGCATTGCTTCATTCCGTGTGTGAATTGAAAACCGCACAGATGAACGTATGATGTAGTCTACTTTTGGAACGATTCGAACTGAATGACGCCGCTGAAAAAAAATAAAAACATTGATGGTACAAAACATGAAGGCGCAGTTCATCATAGTACAGTAACCAGATGGTTCAATAATTTGTGAACGGCTTGCAAGATCCTCGATAACCACGAAAGGTTTGGTAGGCCCTAAGCCATGGATTCAGAGACTGTGCTTCAAGCCATAGAGGCACATCCAGTGAGTAGCACTTGGCGAGTATCAGGTAAGCTCGGCATCTCATAGTCTGTGACTGCCGCTTTCTGCGTACAAAGAAAACACTGGATGATTTCATACATATGTCATCAATTTACCTAATAGAAATCGTGAAATCTGTACAAAGAAGAAATAAATAAATGGAAACATAAGACAGAAATAAATACGCAGTGTCTTAGAATAATTGTTACTAGCAAAATTAATCTGACCGTAAGCTTAGTATAGTTTTGGAAACTTAAATATTTATAGTGAACTTATAAACATAAGCATATTTGAATCACGCTCATATTTCAAATTTTAGTTATCAACACAATCCAACACTCATAAGTTGGATTACTCGTAAGTCAAAGTACCACAGTAATTTCAAAGATTAAAAACCCTAATGAAATCTAACCACATGTTTTGATAAGATAAGATATATTCTATGGACTTACTGGGAATTTTCCCCCTGTCTCTAGATTACTTCTGTATACGATCATACCTATTACCAATTTTATGTGATCCATCAGAATATGAAAAATATTTTCAATAGCTTTCCCCAATGTTCAGATATATTATATTGAATATCTATCATACTCCTCTGAATGACAAATATTTATTAAATCTGATATTCATTAAATCAGTTTTAGATCCAATCCCGGTGATTTGAAAACGGATTAAAGACATTTTGATTTCTAATGGAGATCAAATTTTCTGTTAATAACTGTTTGCTTATTTATCATAAAGCGTTTCCCTAATAATAGAAGTAAATTATTGGAAATTTAGGAATAAAACTATGCAATAAAAGAAGCCGAATTCAAATTAAAATTATATAAGAAATATTGAGAATTAAGGAATTTCAAAATTGCTACAAAAAAAAAAGAAGAAAAAAAACATTCGGTATATATTACCAGCTACCGTATAGCTTATAAGCCATACAGTTTTATTTTCAAAAAAATGTCGTAGAAAATCAAAGGGCTTTTTATAAAGTCAAGTGTCAGTTTTGGTTTATTGGCTAGTGGAGTTCTAGTTCTACAGTGGGCCTTAAATTAAAACGCAAACATCTCCTCAAATATAAATAAAGTATTAATATTTATTAAACTTTAAAAAGTTACCTTAACTATCTTCATTGTCCAACTCTGCACTTGTTCCTCCTTTTCTTGTCTCAGAGTCTCTAATCTGTTATATTGTAATTATTGGTGAGATCAATAAAAAGACAGTTTTTTTTCTGTACACATAATTTCTTTTTTCTCCCTGTTTATTTAATACGAACAATAATAAAGTCTGTCTGCCTGTCTTTCTGACAGTCTGTCTGTCTGTCTCTCTCTCTCTCTCCTCTCTCTCTCTCTGCTCTCTCTCTCTCTCTCTCTGTCATTGTTTTTCACTCTTAGTCTCTTTCTGTCTGTCTTTTAGTCTCTATCACTCTCTGTTTCTTTCTCTCCCTCTCTCTCAATTTTTTTTTTCATGTGTCATACGTGGTCAGAATGAAAAACTTAATTCAATATCTTATTCTATGTTTTAGTCTAACTGTAATTCTTTTATTTTATTCTTTATTTTATTTTATACTTTTTTTTTCTGTTTAATTTGACTTTAAATTGCTTTACATACTGTCCATGTGTCTCTAACCTTTTCTCCCCCTCCACCCAAGGCTGACTTTTTATAGTAGCTAGATAGACAGAATCCTTCCTTCCATAGCAGCACTGCTTAGAGAAAACTGAACACATGGACTTATACTAAGTCACAATTTAGAAGATTCAAAGGCCGATCGCACCAGTACTCCACAGCAACGCCTGCGGCACCACTGTTGCCAAACCGCACTGGTTCCTACCTTTCCTTTGGAACATAACGGCTGTGTGGAAAGGGAGAATCTGCTGCTTGGGCGACAGCTCATCCTCCATAAAATCTTGCCCAGGCTACGGAGTTATCCACAACAAAATGGAGAGGTAACTCCAAGGCATGTATCGACACAATACGGGAAGTGACAGTTACCAATGATAAGCTCATCTGATTGGCGAAGGAAACGAGCACTAGGGGTCACTTCCGACGGTGGGAGAAGTCATCGCACTTCACTGGACAGCTACCGCCCGCTGTGGGTCCCCAGCCAATTAGATGCTGTCCCGCCATGAGATGCTTGCTCCTCTGTGTGTATGGAGCTCAGATAATTGTCTCAACAGGCGGGCTAAAATGCCTGCACCAACCAAAACGGAACCGAAAAAAAACTCCAGCAATTCGGCTCGCAAACTGAAACGTCAGGACCATGTGTCCTGGACTAACAGACCTACAGAAGGTCAATGATGTCCAAAAGACGGTCATCATCGACAAAGAACTCTTCATGTTCAATATTGACGTGGCGTGTCTTCAGGAGACACGCATGACTGAAAATGGACAAATCAAAGAGGCAAACTTTACCTTCTTCTGGCTGGGAACACCTTCAAGTGAAACCCAACGGCATGGCATTGGTTTTGCTGTAAAAAGTAGTCTTATCCCTTACATCGAACATCCGTCAACTGGTAGCAAGAGAATCATCACCCTCCGGATGGGAACGCCTGCAGGACCGGCAAATATCATCAGTGCATACGCTCCAACCCTCTATGCTACTCCTGAGGAAAAAGACGAGTTCTATGAAAACCTCAGTGCGGTGATAAGTGTGATTCCGTCTACCGATGACCTTTACCTGATCGGGGGTTTTAACGCAAGTGTAGGAGCTGACCACCATACTTGCCCCACTTGCCTTGGCGTTCATGGGCGGGGCAAGATAAATGAGAACTACCAGAGATTGCTAGAGTTGTGTTGCTACCAAGCGATATGCGTGACCAACACCTACTTTAGGTGCAAGGACATCCACCGGGTGTCATTGCGACACCCATGCTCCCACCTCTGGCATCAGCTGGACCTTGTCATCACCAGGCTTACGAACCTTGCAAATATCCTTCACACCCGCACGTAGCATAGGGCAGACTGCAGACTACAGAGTGCGAATGACGCCCGGAAAGATCCAACGTTCAAAAAGGGAAGGGTCGACCACCCACCAACACGTCCTGTGTAGGCAACACGGAAAAGACACAGCACTTCCTAGGCAGGCTCCAAGAAGTTCTCAAAAACAAGACGCCGCCAAAAGATGAAGCCTCCATTGACACAAAGTGGTCTCACCTTAGAGATGCCATCTACAACACTGCTATCACCACCTATGGGGAAAAGAAACAGCAAAATGCGGACTGGTTTGAGGCCCACTGGGGAAAATGAAGCCTCTGATTGAAGCTAAGAGGACAGCCCTCCTGGCACACAAGGTAGCGTCTAGCCCCAAAACACTTGAGGCCTGGAATAGAGCCTGAAATAAAGCCAAGCGGGCTGCCCGACACTGCGCCAACACCTACTGGCTAAACTTGTGCCGCGGCATAGAGATAGCTGCCAACACGGGAGATGCAAGGGGCAGCAAAAGAGCTACAGGCCCACACATAACGGAGGCTGCACCACTAAAAGATAAAACGGGAAGAGCCATCACTGACTAAAGGGAAGGAGCTGCAACGTTGGGTTGAGCATTACCTGGAACTGTATGTAACCCCAAATGAAGTGACAGAAAACGCCCTAAGAGCCATCCCTGATCTGTCGGCAATGGAAGAACTGGACACACTACCAACGGTGGAAGAGCTCAGCAATGCCATCTACAGCCTTGCTGATAGTAAAGCAACCGGGAATGACGGCATTCCAGCAGAGGTCTTGAAAAGCGGGAAGGCAGCGCTACTCCAACTACTACTACATCCATCAGGACATGCGGGACGCTACCATCGTCACCTTATACAAGAACAAAGGAGATCGAAGCGACTACAAGAATTACCGGGACATTGCTCACCTCAGCATAGTTGGAAAAGTCTTTTCTCGTGTTACACTGACGCGTCTGCAGACGCTTGCATCTCACATTTATCCGGAGTCACAGTGTGGCTTCCGAGCAAACCGGTCAACCGTAGACATGATGTTCTCACTACACCAGCTGCAGGAGAAGTGCCAGGAGAACTGATGCCACTCTACACCGCATTCATAGACCTAATGAAGGCATTTGACCTGGTCAGCTGAAGTGGACTTTTTAAATTGCTACAGAAGATAGACTGTCTGCCCAGACTTCGTGGAATCATTAGCCCCATCCACAAAACCATGCACAGCACAGTTTGTTTTAATGGTGCAACATCTAAGGCATTCCCAGTCAGCAGTAGAGTGAAGCAGGGTTGTGTCCTTGCACCTACGCTGTACGGGATATGTTTCTCCTTGCATCTCCAGTACGCCTCAAGGACTGCAGCGAGGTAGTCTACATACACAGCAGAGTTAACGGCAAGTTGTTCAACATCGCACGCCTTAGAGCTAAGACCAAAGTCACAAAGGTCCTCATTAGGGAAATTCTATTCACTGATGACACAGCCTTAAGGCCACATACTATGCACGGACAGCAATAGCTGAGCTTGCAAGGAGTTCTGGCTTACCATAAGTCTAAATAAGACAAAAGTCATGTCACAAAGTGTAGACACCCCTCCGAACATTGTCATCAATGGGTACAACCTGGAAGCAGTGGAGAGCTTCAAGTATTTTGGGTCCACCATTGCCAATTCAGTCACCACTCAAAATGACGTCAACATCAGAATCGCGAGAGCAGCGGCAATTATGACCAAACTGAGCCAGAGAGTCTGAGAAAAAAATGCCAGCCTTACTAAGAGAACCAAACCGTGCTTCTACAAAGCATGCGTTCTCAGTACTCTCCTCTACTGTAGGGAATCCTGCATCACATACTCATGCATCGCGAGGAAACTGGACAATTTCCACCTCAGATGCCTACGCCGCATTCTATGCATACGCTGGCAGAACAAAGTGCCCAACACAGACGTACTGGAACGAGCAAACATGAACACCATGCCTGCCATTATCTGCGAGAGACGCCTGCGTTGGCTTGGTCACGTCAGGAGGATGGACAAAGGCCGCATCCCCAAATACCTACAGTATAGTGAATTAGTAGAGGGCACCCGACCGGTAGGGAGACCACGCGTGCGCTTTAAAGATGTCTGCAAGAGGGACATGAAGACATGTCACATCAACACCAACTCATGGGAGGCCTGGCGCCTCTTCGTTAAACAAGGAACGAGAAGGAGTGAAAAAGAGAGGAAAGTAGCCGCCGCGGAAAAGAGAGCCAAAAGGAAGGAGAGAAAACAGCAACTCCAGTAAGCATCACTGTTTGTTTGCAGTAACTGCACCAGAGATTGCTATTCACACACACACACACACACACATACCCCCCCATATATATATATATATATATATATATGTATATATATATATATATACTGTTGTGAACACTTTTCATGGAAAATCACAAGGACGTTTTAAAATGCCAGCGGCGTCGATGGGGATAAATTGACAAAAGCCAGCTAATTAGGATTCTTGCTGATTTTAAAATCCCCATGTTTGAATTTGTTTACGACTGAGGAGTTATTTCTGTCTGGTTGTAAGGACCCTTGGGAATTGTTAAGACACTCTATTAACGATTGAAACTCTTCCTTTTCCACTTGTCGGCCACACTTCTCTTATCTATTCACTTTATTTCATATCTTCTCTTTTTACTTTCTGATTTCTCTGAAGATCTTTATTATTCGAACGGCTTTCGTTTTTCTATTTGTAAAACTTAAAAGTCTACACCTTGCCAGTGATGACTAGCAAATTTCGCACAGGTTAGTGCTTTTCATCGAGGGTCCTGTAACAACAAATGCAGAATATTGCGCAAGTGATAATACCATTAGACTCGAATTTTACGTATAAATAGCATTAGATTACGGAAACTCTCGAAGTAACCTTATACTAACACTAATACTAACGCTAACCCTAACTCTATCGCTGAACCTGACACTAATACTAACCCTAACACTAACCCTAACACTAAACCTAAACCTTAACATAGATCTAACCTTTGCGTCTCAAAGGTTTCGATTAATGATGATATCTCTTGCGTGTAAATATGCATTATTTGCACATTTTCAAAATTTCGTTTTTCTCCATAGGGTTCTCGAAGATTTCGAAATTATTGGTTTTCCGAATAATTTTCGTAATTCCTTAGATAAGCAATTTTTGCCTTTCCTCCTGTTATGTGTGCGTCAGTGAAAATGTGCCAATAAAGCAGATTTAGACGCCAGAAATATTATCATTAGATTACATATAAAAAGCATTACATTTCACGGAAATATTCGAAATCTTTGTGTCTGGTGGGGTAAAATACACCGACCACATCCTCTGCAGAAGGATAAGTCGCCCCAAACTGCTGGGTGTCCTAAGTATGATACTAAACTGCATCTGGTGGTGAGGCTCCTGTTCTGGAGCTCCGGGCAGTGTAGAGTATCCTCTTATTATCACTACTCCCAGATCTACTCCGATTTAGAATCATTTTCCCATCTATGTGTGAAATAGATATTATCAGCAATTAGTAGTATTAGTACAAAATAAAAGACACCCTCCGGGCGATGTAAAAATAGATATTTGAAACATATTGCCTGAGGGGTGGGAGTAAAAAATTCAATGTCAGCGAGTTTGTACCCTAAGTAAGTAAAATCCTCAAAGTTATTAAAGGATTAAAAAGTAAGACAATTTGAGATGTAAACTTTAAATATGTATTAAAATAAAACAAACTATATATAGATATATAATACCAGTCATGTATTTATTAAAACTTGTTTTAAAAAACAATGAGGACTGTCTAATGTTGCATATTCAAATTTTGAGTGTATTTATTCTATGTTATAACGATTTTGGATAATGTGACGTAAGCAGTGACGTAATTTTTGTTACAGACAAAAACCGGAAGCGAATCTCCATTATTAATAGATTAAATCACCTCATTAACAAGCTCTACTTAAATTGATATTTTTGGGGATCATTAAAATTAGATCAAAACTTTATTTTATAAGTTAGTCATATATTTTTATTGGTTTATATATGAAATCATTCGTAGGTTTGATTTCAATATTTTGGCGAATACAACAATAATATTAGAGATTCATAACAGCAAGTAATCATTTATTAAACCCGATTTTGTTGAAACCAGTATGCAAATTAACCACACCATATATTATGTAAACCTTTATTTCTTAGTGATATATAAAACACATTGCAGGATTTTAAACGTACTAATAAAATGGGCTGTTTTGAGGCAAATCTAACTCAGGTTTTCGTTGAGACATCGTTAATAAATAAGATTTATTCTATATATTAATAATCTTGGCTATAAATTAAATACTCATCGTTAAATTTACACATTTCCTGGGGGTATTGTGACGTATGCAGCGACGTAGTTTCGGTTACAGGCACCGATCTCCATTATAATAAGATAAAAAAAAGATAAAGTTTGGATCTCGATACTTTTTGGTCACACTTTCTATTTCGAATATATTCTTTTGTATTCGCCCTATAACAGGCAAATATTATTCAGACTTCCCAAAAGGTCAGTTCGATATTCACCGTCTATAGGGAATTGTTTAGTTGGTTTCTCTCCTGTCACTATTGATTATGTGATCAAAAGGGCTGTTTGCTTTACTTATGTTCTATTCCTTTGATAATTTTCTTGTCATTCACGGAACGTTAGATGGTAAATAAAAACATTTTTCTCTTATCTGTTATTTTCTTGAAATTTTATCATTTAAAGCCAAATTTCACACATTGAGAGCGGTTAAAATCATTAGCGATTGATTTAATTACTTAATTTTAAGTCATTGATATTTTAAATGTTCTCAAGAGATTTGAGTATGCTTTTTTTAAAGAACATTCCACCTCATTTAAAAGTTGTTTTTGACTCTAAATCTACTGGGTGATTGGAAAGGAACTCTCTATTTTAAAGTTTATTAATAATGGAGATTAGCTTCAGGTTTTTGTCTGTATCAAAATCTGCGTCACTGCTTACGTCACATTACCCAAAATCGTCATAAAAGAATAAATTCACTCAAAATTTGAACATGCAATGTTAGACAGTCCTCATGGCTTTTTAAAACAAGTTTTAATGAATACATACCTGGTATTATCTATCTATATATAGTTTGTTATATTTTAATATATATTTAAAGTTATCAGAACTAAGTTTCCATTTCAATTTTTCATTTTTTTTTTACTCCTTTAATAAATTTATTTTTTACTCCTTTAATAAATTTGATGATTTTACTTTACTTATGATACAAAATCTCTGATATTAAATTTTCAACTCCCATCCGCTCAGGTAATATTTATTTTACGTCGCCCAGAGAGCGTTTTTTATTTTGCTAGTGATTATAATACTTATATGCAGTTACATTTTTCTCAATTAATATATATGACAATTAAATCTGTGTTGTTGTCGTTCTCCTCCACATTTTGCTATTGTTGTTCGTGAATGGCTGAATAGGAGATGGATGGATAGACGTAGATCGCATGATTGGTCAGTCTGAAGTCCTGATTTAACACCCTGTGACTTTTTTCTTTGGGGTTGGTTGAAGGAGCAAATCAACTCTACGAAATCAACGACTTGGGAAGAACTTGAAGGATAAATACGAGAATTTGTTTCTGCCATTACACAAGAGTTCCTAGGAAGATCAGTCGATGCGTTTCCCGAGCGGCTTGAGGGGCTGCAGGTGAACGCTAGTACCCATATAGAATTTTAAATAAAACCCATGTCATGTGTGTGCTTCTCATATTCATTTTTTTTGTATATTCAATCTTGCATCGGATTTGTATTGCACTTCTTTAAGTATTTGTTTGTACTATAACTAAATAATGTTAGATGATGTTAAAGAAATTAATAAGATTTTTAAAACAAGGAAGTTAATTTACAATCACCCTGTATATAACGGTTTTTAGTGCACCTGGATTTTGAGTGTTAGAATATGACGAAATAAATATCTGAAGCCTAAATAACGAGTGTAGAGAAGAGAAAAAAAACTACTCCAAAGAAGTCTTATAGGCAAAGACATTTTTCCTTCGAGTCAGTATCTAAAAGCCTAAAGAGATCACCGATTACATCTTTGTCTGTTTTGTTGGAATCTTTCGATTTCAAAGACTCCTGTAGAATTGGAATGGTTTCATTCTAACTTCGAAGAACTGTCGTTTCGTCTCCAAATTTTTATTAAACTAAACGTAATAGGCTTAAAAATACCCATAAGCTAAGAAAATAGATAAGAATGTTTAATCTATTTAGTAAAACTAGACATATTGTAGACTTGGACCTATTTAAGAATACGAAGAATAGACATTGAAGTCAAAAAGAAATGCTGGAGTAAATTAAGAATGACCTTAGTGTTCGGGGGCATTTTAAAAGAATAAAGTATGACTTGTGATATTAATATTTTGTAAATTATAATTTGTGTTACAGTAGACGGAAAAGAGGCAGTAAAATTTAAATGTTAGTATAAGTATGCTTTAATAGTTAAAACCCTAAAACGTTTGGTTAACATATCATAGGATTCTGTTTCTCTCTTTATGTCTCCTTTGTGCAATTCATTTAATTCTCTTTAAGATTAGTTGGTCCGTAAAGTTATGTTTTCCCATTATTGTTTTATCAACCTTTTTTTTTACTTAAAAAAACACCAGTATAAATAGAACATTCTAATCTTATATTGTTTTTGCAATTCCCCCGATGAGGGCCGGTGAAGGAGTTGAAAGTACTTGGAAAATAAGCTATGGCAAATTCATCAACCAATTCCAGCCAGATATTGTATCATCCTTTTGGCGTCTTGAAAGGATTGAGAACAAATTTTGTAGACAAACAATATATGTGCTGTTTAATCTAATATATATATATATATATATATATATATATATATATATATATATATATATATATATATATGTGTATATGTGTGTTGTGTGTGTGTGCGGGTGTGTTTTATGAGATGAATGTATTGTCTCAATACATGAAACTGTTTGAAATGAGATAACAGTTTCTTTTAGGTTTATCCTGCTCTATTGACCGTATGTGAGCAATTTCTTTATTTAAGAATTTAAAAAATCAAAACTATCATTTCATTCTTGCATATGCACACTAAACGCACACCCATAACACGGACCCCCATATGCGTACAGACACCTGCCACCCCCATATATTTATATGTGTGTGTGTGTGTTGTGTGACAAATATACATGTGTGTTTAAACATGTATATATATGTGTGTGTGCGTATTAAAACATATATATATATGTGTGTGTGTGCGTTTAAATGTATATATATATATATATATAAATATATATATATGTGTGTGTGTGTGTGTGTGTGTGTGTTTGAACATATATGTAATATATATATATATATATATATATAACAGTTTCCTGCGATATTTTTAAAGTCGAACATATATTAGTTGATTTTAAGAATCCAAAATCATACTATTTTTTTTAATCTGAAAAATTTTAAAGATACAAACTCTTACTTGAAATGTATAGAACGTTATTATAACTATTTTTTGTGACAAGTAGACATATTTTTAAATAAGTGTCATTATTATTTACAAATTATTGTGAAGTAGTCAACCACATCTTAAAACCAGACCTGACCAAACATAATGAATGGTATTTTTGAATTCAGCATGAAATGGTGATCCTATTCTTTTGATCTAACTTTGACCTTTGGAAAAAAATTAACGCAGACCTGTGAAATCAATAATGGCAAAAAATAATGCTCATATTAATATCATATATACTGAAATCGATCACCCCCTATACACTTCAATATTATCCAGATCGCCTGGTTTTATCGATCTTATCTCTCTATGGAATCTAGCAGTTCCACGTATCTTCCTGGTAATGTCATTGTGACTAACAGTGTACTCTGTCAACTTGCAGTATTCAGATAGAGCAATTATCTATTAAATGATCTACCACCATATGTTATGTCGGATACGTCAACAGATTGTGATATTCACTGAGCTTTACTTAGTTATTTTATGGCAGATATAAATAATCTCTGAAACAGGACGGACGGATTGAACTGCATTTATTTTTGATTGGAATTTATTTTAAAAAATATATTGAAACAAATAATATTTTTGAATTGTTCTAAGTAGTCTTGTTGGCTGGTGCTTTAGAAAACGCCGACTAAACCTCTGCAGAAGGGTGAGACCCCCCGACAATGGAGGCCACCTGTGATGCTTTAGGATGGCACCCTGGTGGCTGATCAGTCCATGGCATGCAACAATCCACTTTGGCCCTGACTTAGGCTAGACGGGTGGTCGGACACCCCTCTCATCAATAAGTCAAACCCTAGCACTTATATGATTCTTCCGACCATATTGCCATTATGGCAAGGCCCAAACCCTTTTTATCATTTATGTGATAGAAGGTCGTGGCTGAAGGTCCTAATGTCCTGTGTATGACGTTAAAATCTATCTGATAGTGAGGTTCCAATTCTGAAGCTCTGGAGAATGTGGAATTCATCATCATCTCCATGACTCCCAGGTCCACTCTGACCCGGAATGGTAATACCTGTTAGGGTACCATGTATGGGTTAAATAGAAAACAATGAGTTAAAAAATGTTTTTTAAAAAATTGAGTTTTAAAAAAATTGAGTTTAACAAACAATTGAGTACCTATCAAGAATGAATAAAACAAAACATCTTCGGCATAAAATAACCCAATGGGTTGTGATGCCGAAAAATCCAGCCAACCAACCAGCTAAGCCTAGTATTAGATTTTGAGCTCATTAGAAATGCACAGTTTTTCTAACAAAAATGCAGTTATATTCCACAGTTTTTTTTTTGTCGTGAAAATCCAATAGACTTCTGCATAAAGATAGCACTATCCAATATTGCGTTTTATTTATCATTCCACGACGTATAAAAAAAAATCTGATAAGTTTTTATCGAAATTTCAATAAAATGATGCGGATTGTATTTCCTGAGTGAGTTTCTTTACGATTCATTTCTAATGTGATATCTCTTTCTTGTTCCTATAGCATTTTGTTATATTAAGGTCTGTTTGTAAATATATATATATATATATATATATATATATATATATATATATATATATATATATATATATATATATGTATATAATACGCAAACACACACCTATATATATATATATATATATATATATATATATGTATATATATTTATTATATATAAACACACACACACACACACACACACACACACACACACACACACACACACACACACACACATATATATATATATATATAATATATATATATATATATATTAAGAAAATATGTTTAAAACAATACTTTTCTTTTCCTTCTGGATATTTCTTTTAGCGGGCATTCCATATTGATAACGAGAATTTTTCATTCATATATATATATATATATATATATATATATATATATATATAATATATATATGTGTGTGCGGAAAATCCAACTGTATGTAGAAAAATAGAAAAAAACACGAGTCGTTCCAAAATAAATGAATAATTTATCTTTTTGAATACTTTGTGTTTTCCAATTTTTAAATTTAAACAAATTTTCTTCATATCGTAATTTGAGGTTGTAGAGAATGTATCAGACATTTGATTATTGTAAGGTTTTCTTCAATTCATACCAGATAGGTATTCAAAAGATTTTAAACAATTGTTTTTACATATTTTTAAGATCATTTTTTTCTATTTGGTCCACAGATGGGACGCCAACAGTTACTACCATTCCAGGTCTGAGTGTATCTGAGAGTAATTGCGATGAAAGCGTACTCCCCTATCCCCAGAGGTTCAAAATTAGAACTTCACCCTTACATACAGTTTAGGGTCATGCCCAGGACACAACGCAATTAATATTTGGGAATCCAAAATTTAAGGATTGCGGGTCCGAATTAATCTCAAAATATTTTAAATTGCGCACGAAGTAAGACTGACTCAAAAAGGTATGATATGTTGGGATACGTCTTCTAGAAGTAGACTTTAAAAATGTAACACTGACAAACTGATACCTTGACATTAGTATTTATCATTAAAGATTAGTTTCGTTAAGTTTATTTGCGTATCAACTTCGTATGAGTAAATTTGTAAACGTTAACTTGTAAGCATAGCTATATTTCTAATGTCTCATCAGATATATATATATATATATATATATATATATATATATATATATATATATATATATATATATACATTATTTGTTGGGGCTACCAAGTTTCTTGGTACAAGGTGATTCTAGGCTGGTCCTATTCTCTACCAGAAGTTTGTTGTAGAGTTCAGGTTCCGAATGAGAGCTCAATGTTTAATTATTATAAACAGAGCAATATATATGTATATATGTATATACATATATATATATATATATATATATATATATATATATATATATATATATATATATATATATATATATATCAATCTCCCATCGGATTTGTATTGCACTTCTTTAAGTATTTGTTTGTACTATAACTAAATAATGTTAAATAATGTTAAATAATTTGCTATTTAATACTGATAATTTGAAAACATTATTGACCCATAGATAGAACATTAACCGGTACTACCACTCCGGATATGAGGAGACCTCAAAGTAATGGCAATAAAAGTCTACGCCATCCACTCAAAGCACCAGGACTGATGCTTCACAGCCGGATAAATTTTAGTGTCTTGGCATAATTTCTTGGGGGATTTTATCATTTTGTGATTGGGCGTATTCTATTTTAATACTATTGAAGATCTAAAATATGATTAACTCCATTTTTCTAACTATATGGTTTATTCATTCTATTTGAATGATATGTTGATACTTTTTCGTATTCTTGAGATTTATTGAAGTTTTGTTATGAACTAGCTTATTTATTGAAACAAAACACATTCCTTATTCATGCAAAGGCGCCGTGTTTATTTATGCAAATAACAGACATTTCTCATTAATGAAAACAAAATACATTGTTTATAAATATTGAGTGCCTTTTGGCCGGCAATATATATATATATTATATATATATATATATATATAAATGGAGAAATGCAGATAAATACAGTATGTTACACTGGGTGGAAATTTATTACTGTTGGTAATGTCGTTTAAACGTTTCGGTTTATATAAAATCTTCTTCCTGACAATATAAGAAGAGGAAAAACATCACCTTCTGAAAAACAATAAATCTTTTCTTCTCTTCTTTTTATTATATTGTCCTGAAGAAGGTTTTATATAAACCTAAACATTTAAACGTCATTATTGATTTCCAGTATTGATTCGTCATTTCCCCCTATCTATATGAATAAAATACATTTTGGTATGTACGTGTCGACGTATAACTCAGAAAAAGATGTCCCTCAGATTCGAAATCTTGCATATACCTTGGAATCCCTATAACTAAGTGTTGTACCGGCCGTTCCTACAGTGGAGAATATACACCGGTTCTCACTATAAATAGTGAGACACCGAGTGAAAAGGTTGTACTGTTCC
>CM042150.1:4655820-4695820 GCA_023376005.1 Doryteuthis pealeii
TCCGGGTCAGAATGGACCTAGGAGCAATGGTGATGAAGGGGTGCTCCACATTCCCCAAACCTCCAAAACTGGAACCTCACCATCAGATAGAGTTTAACGTCATTCCAGGACATGTAGACCCGCAGCCACCGCCTTCTAGCACCCATATGATAAAAAGGGGTTGGGGCTTGCCAGATTGTCTTGGGTGCAAAGATCAATAGAATTTTTTTGCTGAGGTTATCTGAAAGGAGAAACGGAATCTTAGGTGTTCAGAATAATCTAAGCTCGAAAGAGGAACAATTCCATTTTCCTTTAACACCTTGTCCTCAATTCTTAAGTAGAGGTGGGGAGCAAAAAACCATGATGTATCGATTTGTTTATTTTAAGATTTAAAAACGCTGGGCATTTTTAAGTAGAATTTCTATGCTATTTTTATGTATATTTTGAATTTTGAACATCTTTGAATATAAATCAAATCTTCATAATGTTTGCAAAAAAAACAAAAAAAAGAACCAGTTATATTTAATGTGTATATATATTTACTTTGTCGTTAAATGTTTTATATTCATAGTTTTATCCGGACATTCATACACACCAACTGCCTTTTATATATGAATAGAAGATGAGGACACTAGATTGCATAAATCATTGTAAATTTAGGACATTTCATAGTCAACACTGGATAAATTATAATTATTTAAGAAAAAAATACCTTATATTCTATACTATGTAGCACCGGTTTAGCTCAATTGGTAGAGTAATGTGCCGGGAATCCCAACATTCAGGGTATCGACTGCCAACTCAGCGCATGAGTAGAAACCTTGGGTAATATGATCAGGTTAGTAGTAGTGGGAAGCTGGCGCTAAGTGTAGCGTTAACCATGGTCTAGCACTACGAAAAAGGTTTCCCTCACTATCCGGCTGATACCAAGGGAGGTCAGTCCGCCGACTACACTATACTATTTTTTTGTTTTTATTTGTTTATCAGTAGTCTATTTAATGTCAACATGCATAACACAATATTGAAATAAGAAAATGAAATAATAATAATAATAATAATAATAATAATAATAATAATAATAATAATAATCCGCACAGACCTGATTGATGTACGTTTTTGCTGATCGGCCTACTCTTTACGAGAAATCAAAGAAAAAAAAAAAAGTGATTATTTGAAGATTTACATTCTCATTCAAATGTTTGAAAAAATAATCTGAAATATTCCAAATGTTTTATTTTTTGCGGAGAGTGAAAAAATAAACACATAAAAGCAAAATATGGAGTTGGTGGTAGGTGTGGCGCTCTACCTCAGTAAACATCTCCATTGTTTTGCACTAGCAAAATGGATCGACTCCTCGCTGTCCAGATGATACCGACAATAGACCTGTTCGCCGATTTACAATATCAAATTTTGAAGAGTCCAGTCTGCCCTACTATTAACCCGAAGCTGGAGGGAGTATTTTTAGATGGGCACTTTTCATAAACATGTATAAAAAATCATTTATTTACGGGAAATAAAACAAAACATTTCGAAAAAAAAAATATTTGAAAATTGCCATTTTAATTCGGATGATTGAGAAAATAATCTGAAATATTTCAAGAAGACATATTCTCATATTTTTTTGCGTCAAGTGTACAATATAACAAAACAAACAAAAACACAAAGTGAGGAGGAGACCGTAGGTGTAGTGTTCCACCTCAGCTAAACAATATCCATGGTATTTCACTAGTGATTCTGGAATAGACTTTCTTGGTATCCAATAGAACACTCCACCGATTTACTATAGAATATCGCTTTTTAAAGAGTTCCATCTGCTCTGCAAGAATGGTACTTTAGAAGATTGGAGAATGTACTATGGACAGATGAGTACACATTTGTGCTTTACCCATCGTTGCAAGGAGAACTTTTGAATGCATACGTTGCATCAACATGTATGAAAAAGAGATAATATTTGATTGCATAAAAAAATCTAAGAACGAGAAATACCACAATAAAAAATTTGTAAAAATAATTATTTGAAGATTTCCATTCTAATTCGGATGATTGAGAAAATAATCTGAAATAATTCCAAAGGCCATAAATTTATATTTTTAGCGGAAAATTCATAATAAAAAAAAGCAATCAAAACGCTCAAAGTGGGGAGGTGACAGTAGGTGTAGCAGTCCAATTTAACAATGACCCTGGTCTTGCACTAGTGATAGGGGAATAGACCCCTTCGCTGGCCAGGTGATACCATCAATAGGCCACTCCACTGATTTACTATAACAGAGTCCAGTCTGTCCAATTACAGAACAAGGATGGAACTTTAGAAGATTGGAAAAAGTACTATGTACTGATGAGTCCAAATTTGGGTTTTACCCATAGCTGGAGGGAAAACTGTTGGATGTTCAGCTTGCATCAACATGTATAAAAAAGAAATATCTGATTACATAAAACATTTAAGAAGGCGAAATAATAAAACATTTTGTAAAAAAATAATTATTTGAACATTTCCATTCTAATTCGGATGATTGAGAAAATAATCTGAAATATTTGAAAAGGCCATACCTTTGATTTTTTTTTCAAAGTGTCAATCAAAAACAAAGAAAAACACAAACAGACACAAAGTAAGGAGCTGCCGATAGCAAATAATCTCCATTGTCTTGCACTAGGAAAATAGACCTCTCACTGTCCGGGTATTACCATCAATAGGCCACTCCGCTGATTTGCTATACAATATAATTTATGAAAAGTCCAGTCTACCCTCATAATTACCCATAGTTAGAGGGTGAATAGTTTGATGCGCACCTTTCCTCAACAAGTATAAGAAAGAAATAATAGTTAATTACATAAAAACTCTAAGAAACGGGAAAAAACAATAAAACATTTTGCCAAAAAATGATTGTTTGATGATTTTGATTCTAATTCCAATGATTGAGAAAATAATCTGAAATATTTCAAAAAGCCATATTTTTTTTTTTTTTAGATTTTCCTTTCAAGAATTTTTGGAGAAAGACAAAAAAAAAAAAAAAAAAAAAATTGAAAAAACTTTTCGAAAATTCCCTGGAAAATTGAATGAAAATGCCACGAAAACATTTGAAAAAAATGTCGGCCATTATCTGTGATCGGTGACTCCTGACATGTTCTCTAAATGACAGGAAATTGCAATGTTCAAGTCATGTTCCAATTGAACAACAATCAGGAGATTATTATCAGAATAACCTTTCGAGATTTGGCCTCTTGCTATCTCTGATATTTAAGCAGCCAAGCATTGTTTATCTATCGGAAGGCCATTATCAATCGGATGACGAATGAAAGAGACGTCGCTCTCAGCGATCAATGGCCGACTGCTTATTGGCTGTGTGCTACACACACGACATCGATCGGAGGAGCAGGAAGAGGAAAAAAAACAGGTCCATTTTCAGGCCGTTTTCATTTTCTTCTTCCGACTGTCACTCAAATAATTTTAGGCTCAGTGTGTGTTGTCAGGCTGATTACATTACAGGATTTTTTTAAATGAAAAATAAAGTTCCAATGAGTCATTGTAACCTGTTCGTTGTCTTGAAGAAGACCTGGCGATTTAATTGGTTGAGATATGGTTTCGATATGACATCACAGTATCTAATTCTATGTAGAGTAAAATTAGTTCCTCTGGAATTAATCAATTTTACGAAAAGCATAAAGTATTACATTTTAATGATCAACTATATAAATCACTGACTGGCAGCACCTGTGGATATACCACAGTATGATGATAATTTGATTATTATGACGTTTGACATATTTTACTATTGCAAAATAGTTCAATATGTAAAAAGTATAATTTTTATTTAACTCTCTCTCTCTCTCTCTCTCTCTCTCTCTCTCTCTCTCTCTCTCTCTCTCTTTCTTTCTTTCCTTCTTTTCATCTTTTCATTATGTTCGATTGAAACAGATTATCGTTATCGCACCCAAGTTCCCCCTCTTTCTATCTTGCCACTACTTACTTTCTTCCTCTCTTTTGTATTATATTTTCTGTGTAGCATATCCGTTTTCCCCCTTTCATTTTTTATAATATAAACGGAATTCTCTATTATTTAACTGTGGTGATGACACTCATGTAAACATGGCTTCTTTAAAAAAAAAAAAAAACCCAACGTACACCAAATAAACTACCAAAAAATCACACCCTAATACAGACACACTGACAGACACGGACAGTGATAGCAATAATGACATAGAAGAATGAGCACTTTTCCGAGGTTCATAGTCCTTGGGTCAACAGAGAAAAAACCTATAACAAAGCTCTCCCTTTTTGCAATAGAAAAAGTTCTCTCGGCAAATATAGCACCCAGTTCCATAAAAACAGCCCGCAACATAACTCATAGTGGAAGTAGCAAAAAAGAAATATGCACATCTACTTCTAAAGATGACCCCCCCCCCACAATATGAAAATCAAGGCATACCCACATAGATCCTCAACACATCTCGAGGGGTGGTGAGAAGTTCACAACTATATTCCTGTTCCATCGAAGAAATTAAACTGAACTTAAAAAAGCAACAAATGTCGGAAGTAAAAAGGATAACAATAAGGAAAAATGACAAACTCATTGACACCAACACCTACATCCTAAACTTTAATACCCCAAACCCCCACCTAAACTAAAAATTGAGCACTTGATGGAGAAGGTTGAAACTTATATTCCCAACTCACTACGATGCTACAACTGCCAGAAATCTGGGCATCACGAAAGCCGAATGCACAAGAAAGAAAATATAGGCATGAAATGTGGAGAGGATGTTTCTGATCACCCAGAATCCACTTGCAATCAAACCAAATGTGCAAACTGCAAAGGAGACCACTCGGTTGAATCTAGACGCTGTCAAGCATGGAAAAGAGAAAAAGAAATTATGAAAATTAATATACTCAAGCCATCACTTTTCCAGAGGCTCGAAAAACCCAAGAGGAAGGCATCCCACAAGGAAGTATCTTATCAGTTACTCTATTCTCCATAAAAATTAACAATATAATCAAATGCCTCAATCCTACAATCAACTGCACTCATTATGTTGATGACCTTGTCATCTGCTATAGATCTGCAGATAATCACAAAATAGAACAACAATTACAGATAAGCCTCAACAAAATAAACAAATGGGCCACAAACAACGGTTTTAAATTATCGAAGACAAAAACCCAATGTATGCATTTCTGTTCCTTAAGAAAAATGCACAGCGACCCCACCATCAAACTTGAGGAAAGTGAAATACTTGTTGTTGAAAGTACAAATTCATGTGAGATATATTTGATAAAAAACTAACTTTCATCCCCCAATAAAAATACTTAAAAAATAAATGTACCAGAGCCCAACAACTATTACGAGTAGTTGCCCATACTGAATGGGGAGCGGATCAACAAACTCTACTTAAACTATACAGATCACTGATCCGTTCCCAACTTGATTATGCCTGCTTTGTATATAGATCTGCTAGGAGGTCTTACCTCAAAGAGCTCAACTCTGTACACCATGAAGGCTTAAGACAAGTCATAAGGGCCTTCAGAACTTCTCCAGTCGACAGCCTATATGTAGAGGCTTATGAGCACCCCTACAGCTAAGATGCGAAAAACTAGCCTTGCAATACTACACAAACTCAAATCCTGCCCATCCAACCCAGCGTATAACTGCACCTTCAATCAAAATACAAGGAATGTTTTGAAAAAAAAAAAAAGAAGGAAAATCCATAAAACCTTTTGGTCTCCGTATGGAAACCATCCTCAAAGAATCTAAAATTCCTCTCACAAATATTCACAAAACCATCATACCAAAAACACCACCTTGGATCAGTAAAAAACCTAAAGTGATCCTTGAACTCCCGAAAACAAAAACCCATCCTAGCACTTACCAAGATAAATTCCACAATATTCTAGAACGCTACCCCAACCACCTCTACATCTTTACAGATGACTCTAAGGACAATGAGAAAACAGCATGTGCAGCTATTTTAAATAAAAAAATTGTAAGAAAAGCCTCCAAAATGAAAGTTCCATTTTTTCAGCTGAAATCCGTGCGATAGATCTAGCACTTGACATCATCTATGAAAATAACCACAAAAAATATATTATCTTTTCAGACTCGCTCTCTACCTACTATCATTAAGAAATTTAAGAAAAACTGGAAGACTCTCTCATCATTAAGCTCTTGAGTAGATTAGACTTGATGTCTAACTCTAAGGAGATTATGATATGCTGGATCTCAAGCCATATAAAAGTGAGGGGGAATGAAGGAGCTGGCTCTGCAGCTAAATCGGCTCTAGATTTGATCCCCGACAAATTCAAGATACCATATACTGATTTGAAATCTAAAATTAATAGATTCCTTCATACAAAATGGCAACAACACTGGAATAACAACTTCTACAATGAACTCGTCCTAATCAAACTCACTTTGGGAGGCTGGAGACCAACTTTAAGGAAGAAACAAGTCATTGTGTCCGATTACGCATTAGTCATACAAGACTAACGCACTCCTATATACTCAAATAAGAACAATAACCACAATGTGGAACATGTCAAACACCATTGACCGTTAGACACTTATTCATGGAATGCAGGTTTTTTGCTCACATCAGAAACCGTTTAAAGATTATTTTAAAGCAAACGTCAACATGGACGATATTCTCTCTTTTTTTGAGGGAAATAAAATTCTACCATAGAATATAGACATGAAACAATCCAATACCATACAACATAATCCCAATAATGCGAATTTTAAAACCAATTACTAAAAATTATAAATATAAATATCCGATGTATATCCCTTCCTAATCGTTAGGCATTACCCCAGACGGGTTGATATACCGTTAAAACCAATAAATAAACAAACAGATAAGAATTCAGCGGATAAAGCAAAACCGAATAATCAGAATTTATATTTTTGCATTTTGATCATGGACTATTTGGACGGTCTCCTTTTTAACCAGAAGGTGTTGCGAGATGATAACGGTCGTACAATTAAGGAACACGACTATTGATATACATATATATAGATTGATTGTTTGATTTTCCTGACATGTCAACCCATCTCGGGATATTCTAAGTCTAAAGGTTTATTGTGCGATCAAATTTACATTTTTTGTGTCGGTGTGCCTTCAATATTTTTTTTTTTTTGGGGGGGGTACACGGTCCTATCGTGGAGGCACGTGCTGTAATGGTTATCATCCGAGGAAATGGACTCGGTAATCCGATTTCAAATCTTCTTCAAGTCTGTGTGAATTTCACATATGGCTAATATCCTTGGTGAAGGTATGCATTTAAATATTCTCCATCCAGTTATGGGTAAAGAGAGGACAGACTAGGCTCTTAAACCTTCACTAGGTAACCAGTCTACGAGGCGGACAACTCTGAATTCAAACCAGTCAAACCCCACTTATCAAATATATATATATACAAACCCTTCCGGATGTGAAATCCGGAAGGGTTTGTATATATATATATATATATATATATATATATATATATATATATGCGTATTTTATGTTAAGAGTAAAATAAATTTTATTTTTAAAAATTATAAGCATTTTTATCATTAAGAAAGCTCAAAAGAGTTTGCAGTAAAAGTGTATATAAATATCAAATAGTTCAGGAAAATGTTCCGGCTACAAAAGCAAGTTTTTAAAAAAATATTCAAATTATATCACCGGAGGCTCAAATTTCGAATATAAAAGGATCCCGACACTACGAATTTGTCATCATTACAGATTCCTAAAATTTTCCATCTTCATCTATTGTAATGTTGGACTTATTATATTTTTTTAAACTTTCTTTTGTAGCCGGAACATTTTCCTGAACTTATATATATATTATATATATATATATATATATATATATATATATATATATATATATAATATATTGTTCTATCGAATACGAATAGTTTACTTTGGATTTTTTGTTTATGACATATAAACATGCAAAGGTTATTCAAAGCCAAAACCATTCTTGTAGAAGAACAGTAGTGGTACTATAAAGGTACAATGTATTGATAAGTCCTAATTTGAGCTTTTTGGAATCAAACAAAGACTGTAATCGTTTGGCAATGTTCGGGAGTTGAGATGTCTGAAGACTTTGATAAAATTAAAGGCAATATACGAAAGGAATATTAGTATTCAATACAGAAGAGGAATGCAATTGCTTTTGGCTGCCTCATAATTGAATAAAACTTTGTGTTGCAACAAGATAATGATCCAAAACACAAGCCAAAACTGTGTATAAATTATCTAAAATCAGAGGAAGATAAAGGAATTTTACAAATTGTGACTTGCCCTCTCCGTCTCCAGATCTTTCGCTAATTAAACTTGTCTGGGATGAAATTGATCGTAAAGTTCGAAGTGAACTTCCTTAGAATAATCAAGAGTTGTTTATACATTTACACCCGACTTAGAAATCACTTCACGAACAGACGTTTTACAAGTTACTAGAAAGGATGCCAAGAATTTACTCTGCAGAAATAAATGCTCGTGCTGAATTATTTTATGATAAGTGTTAGGGGGGGGACTTTTCTCTCCTAACGAACGTTTGACTCTTCACTAAAAAAGTGTAGTATCAGACAACAATATAACTGCTTCATGAATACGCTAGTTATTGACAATAATTTGTTTATCCGGACCCATTCTGATTTATTCTGGTCGGTGATAAAATAAAAACGAATATTGTTGTATTCTAAAAACACATTGAAATGCTTTATTATATTTTGAATTTGCTAGAACAGAAAATTATGATTATTTTATATTTTCTTTAATTTAAATAATTGCATAATTGCATGCAAATACCAAACCCCTCCGCATGATCAGGATGTGACACAAGGTCAATTTCTAACAGGTTTAAATTAAGAGTTTTCCTTCTCCTAGACTGGTTGCCTAACCCAGCTTAAAGAGCCCAATCTGCCCTACTATTTACCCATAGCTGGAGGGAGTAGAATTAATACCTTTCCCAAGTGTATTAGCGCTAAGTGAAATGCAATTACCACGTCCAGGATTTGAACTCGGGGCGACGAGTCTATTTCCCATGACTTTAACCATTACACCACGCGCTTCCTATTAAACAGAAAAATGAACTTATTTCTTTTAAGACATGAACCGATTCAGTTTTTAAATTTAGAGGAAGTCATCAATTGGGTCCCAAACTTTCGCTCGACAATGTATATCATCATCATCACCAGCAGCAGCAGCAGCACCAGCATCAGCATCATTAAGTCATACTGACAGCACATCTTCCTATCACTCCCTCTCTCTCCCCTCTCTCTCTCTGTTACATTACGCTCTCCTTTCGTAAAGGAGAGATGACGTGTCAACGTTTGCTACGTACCAACTCTTACTTCGAATGAAGTGGTGATGTGTTGATATAGAAATTAATTAGTTGTATATTATCTCTTAACCAGTACTACACTGGAGAGGCTTAGTTGCTGGACTGTTGTTCCGTTGACTGATTATTTCTGGATGTTTTGAGTCTGGAAACCAATTTGGGGTGATGGGAGACAGCTAGCCTTGTGCAATTTAGAGTTTTTAATAATAACACAAGGCCACTTCTTTTTCTCATGAGAATTTTTATTTCCGCCCAAAGTCACAACTGCCGAAATCAAAAGCCCAAGTCTTACTGTCTCAGCGCAATCCTACCACTCATCCATACTCTCACCTCTCACTACTCCCCTCTCCATCTCATGGCTCGTCAAATAGATAAAATTCTATGTGGCATTATGATGATTCATCCTTAAACCTTTCCATTCTCATCTACCACAGAATTTTTGCTAAAACTTTTCCGTGTTAATTTACACGTCAGTGTTACACTCATGGCTCTGCTCCCTCATTATGTCACATCTTTCTCTCTGTCTCTATGTCTCTCTCTTTCAGCACCTACCGCTATCGGTTATCGCTCCAGACAAGTCCTCAGCCTGGCATCCAGTATCTGCACATGGCTATTGTATGCAAGTTTTTGTTAGACAGGCCACATTGGTGTGTCCATGTGGAGATGTCCACATAAGAACGTCACTTATCCAGCTTCTAGCATGGACTTCTTTGTCTTACATGAACGATTTGTCTACTTTTTTTTGGGGGGGGAGAGGGTGTTGCTTCCAGAATTTGTTCAAGAAAATACGCAACATCACTGTGTATTCCCATAAAGCTTTTTTTCTGCAAGCATATCGTTAAAGTCCAGTAACGTGGTGAAGCCATACAGTATCACTCATACGGGTAAAGGCTGGAAACATGTGTATATTTTCTAATAATATTTTTCCAATAATAAATCTATTTAATATGCTGTATTTTACTTTCGAAAAAATTAGTTTTGACTTAAAGTTTAAAAAGTGTATATTATCTAATATTTTTCTACTAAATTAAGATATTTAATATGAAGTATTTAACTTTCGAAAAAATAGTTTTGAATGAAAGGTTAAAAAGTATATATTATCTGATATTTTTCTATTATATCAAGATATTTAATGCACTGTATTTTACTTTAAAATAGTTTTGACTTAAAGGTTAAAAAGTGTATTTTTTACTAAGAACGTTTTTGTCTGTAATTCTAATGTCAAAGGAAATGACATGCGAGTGATGAAGTATAAACTTACACTTCCTCCTTCTTAGACGACGAAGGCGGAAAGTGAACAACAGTTTAAGAAAACGCAGAAGTGCCCTAAAACCTCGACCAATACAAGTGGTTCCATATAACTGTAAAAACTATTTTTGTTATTTGAAACGCTTTCTCTACTTTCGAAAAATATTAGCTTTAACTTAAAAAGTGAATACTTTCCAAATAAAAAAAACTCCAGCAGATTTAAATAGTTGAACAAATAGTAAAAAAGTGATATGTGGACTTGTACTAAGTTAAAACTCCTAGTCCACCTTACTCACGATATCAAACCCCTACTTGCGTAGCAACAGAAGATGCTAATTCTGCAGTAATAAAAAATACGTTAAAACCGGAGAGATCAAACTCTTCATTAAACAAACATTTGGCCCCCATAATAATTCAGTATTCTAGCATCGATTTGTCACTGGATATAAGAATGTAAGGTAGAAGTGTATTCTAGGTACGATTCAAGTGTGTAGCACTGAAAAGCGGATCCTGATAGCAGTTAATGTCACGAAAAAATCCGCCGTCCAATTTGTCTCGCTTAGAAATTCGCCGTCCAAGTCGCTTTACTTACAAATTCGCACTGCCTTCCGTTCAAGTGGTTTGCGTTTTATCGAGCCACTTGCTCACCTATGCAAAAGGCACACCCATGCGCGCTCACGGAGCTGCAAATGGCGGTCGCGACTGAAAAAAATCAAGCCTCGAGAACCCTTAGCATCAAGTAATATACTGTATTTAAGACAAAAGGAGCTCCGAGCACGCCAATTGTTGGATAATTTGAATTAACGGTAAACTTAAAAAATATAGTTGGATTCTAATAGTTTGACTGACAGGTCAGATGAGATGGGGTTTCTCATTGGCTTCCCGTCACATGATATGACGATGCTGGGAATTTAGTGAGTTAAAACTAGTGGCCTTAACTACAAAACCATATGATGCAGCATGGTGGATGTAAAGCAAAGCAGATGAACTCAAATGCGTGTCAACGGCGTTTTTCACCAGATGGTGAGTGGATGTACCTTATAATTCAACGTCTAACAGATCAGTCCGAAAACTACTGCTACTCATCTCTAAGGATGGTGTCTATTGATGAATTAATAAAAAAACAGCAACTGATAACCATAGCTAGAGATCAAACCAAACTTCCAAACCACATTGCCCTTCACCCGGATAAACAAATAGTAATATGTCAAAGGCTTATATGTATTAATAGATATTTTCAATTTTACTTTTATTAGCTTGGATTTATAAAATTAAGTTTTAGTTCAGCTGATCTGAAATGGAATGAAGATTTGGTCAATCCAAATTTTCATTCCATTTCGGATAAGCTGAACTAAAACTTAATTTTATAAATCCAAACTAATAAAAGTAAAATAGAAAATATCTAACAAGATGAAAATAAAAAACAATTTCGGTTCTTCAGATTCAAAAATAATTTTAAGATCTCTTAAATAAGAGTTAATGTCTTTTCAAGGAGATAATAAATGCAGTTAATCTATTGATTCCTCTCAGAAATGGATTGAAGGCAAACTTGACAATACTTGAAATTAGATTGCTTATAAAATGTTGTGTACTTTAAAGGTTTAATCATCAACACATGCTGCTGTTAAAACATTTTAAGGATTGAATTAAAGAGCGATACAAGTTACATCACTTCAATAGTTAAATAAGCCACAGAAACCAAAAACAGAACGAAATCCTAAACAAACGCACTTAAAAAAACAAAACAAAACAAAAAGACTTCTGTATTTGTATGTATCGGATGAGACTTGATATGAATAACTATGGTATTTCAGACTGTTGTCCCCATCTTTATTGTATATAAACACAACGTTTAGGCCACTGGAACCTCAGTCTCTGTTTTAGATGTTTTTTTATTTATTTATTATTTAATTACCTTCAAAAAAGTCATCTTCAGACGATTACCCATGAACTCAAACGCACTTTCAGAGCTAAATCGCTATTGCTCACTCAAGGGCGCTCCAAACAACATGAATGACACCAGACTTATTGGCAGGATTGTGGCTTGAGTGTTGTGTTTATATACAATAAAAATGCGGACAACAATCCGAAATATAATTATTCAAAACAAAAAAATTCAGTGTCGGAACTTTTAATGGTATAACATTGAAAACACCCAAGTAACGACCTGAATTTAGAGCATCTGCAATCGATAAGAATATAGACGTATGAGTACAAGAAACAAAAAATTACTATAGCGAAGAAGAACATGAATAGCATAAATCTGGTAATGGATGGAAGTATATGTCACCCTCTACATTGAAAAACATCGTCACTGCTACCATTGGTGGCGTAAAAATCCTGCTCAATCCACATTCTTTGAAACCTCTTAGTAGCATGGAGAAAATCCTACAAAGAATCACTTGTACTACATATAATGGCAACCCCTGCACGACTATAGTCTCATGCTATAGTTTCACTAATGCCAGTGATGAAATGGGCATCACGACATTTTAAATGAGCTATCTTCCCTAGTCTGACTAATTCCCAAACAATATATAACTGATTATTTGGGAATACATAAATAGGCAAAGACATAATAATAAATTGTGTTTTCATAACTTCCCCAAAAGAAACGGTAAAAATCTAATCGGGCTTTCTTTTGAGAATATATATATATATATATATATATATATATATACATATATGTGTGTGTGTGTCTGTGTGCATGTATGTGTGTGTGTGTGTTTGTGTGAGAGTGCTAATGAATAAATCTTAAAATGAATACAAATTCTTCTCAATACTTTAGATATACGCTGTTACATTTGAGGCGCTGGTAGGTATCGTCAGTGATGTAGTATGTATGGATCATACTCCCTTACCAGGATGATCCCATCAGAGATGATAAAACTCTGATCCACCAAACAAATTTTGAGACACTATCAGCCATTTGACTTTTATTGATTTTGGACTGGCATAAAACTCTCTACGGAGCCTCTGTTTGGCTGGTATCAACAACCAGTCAAATGCACTATTTAAGTGGTCTACGATGACATTAACATTTATTTTCTTCAAAACGGATTACAAGCTTTAGAGGGAAAAACGTAAGTTAACCCAGCATTATTACAGACTTGAGTGGGGTTTTTTTTATACTCATTTTAACGTTTTGTATTATTTCTAATTTCATTTTCCATTTTATATATTTTATCTTATCTACTTTTTATTTCAAATTTTAGCAAAAATCACAAAGCAAAATATCGATAGCAGCTTGTGAGTCTGGGAACTCGTAAGTCACGGTACCACTATACAAACACAACACACACACACACACACACACACACATACACATACATACACACACATATATATATGTATATATATATATATATATATATATGTGCGTGTGTGTGTGTTTTGCATATGTGTGTTTGCTTAATGCCATCTGCGTATTCTTCGTATGTAACAGATATTTTTGTATTATTTTTTAATACAGTGTATTCCATAGCATAGTTCGGTAACTGGGTAGATAACTAGATATTTTTTCGTTCTTAGACAAATGTAATATTTATTATTGACAGAGTAATGTTGGTTACTGCAAATTTCTCAGGAGAATGAACCTGCCTATTTTGACAATAAGCATTCTTGATATTGAATGATTTATTTAGTATTGAATTTAGTATAAACCAAGTGGCCACTGGTGTTGATGACGTGACTTGTTGCTAATGTTTTCATGAAGAATTCAATGGATAAAATAATACCTTATTCTCTCTCTCTCTCTCTCTCTCTCTCTCTCTCTCTCTCTCTCTCTCTCTCTCACACACACACACACACACACTTTGTTTCCTTCTATACCTTGTATATATTTACCAGTTCATTCACCTGAGTAGGATGTGACACAAGGTCAGTTCTTAAGTGGAGCGCAAAAAGTATGTAAGTAAAGTTGTCGGAGTGACCTATTGTCAGTATCAACCGAATAGCAAGAGATTCTATCCATTTCGCTTGCGCTAGGCCAAGGAGATTGTTTTTGCTGAAGTGGAGCGCCGAAACTACCGTGAGCTCCGCACTTTACCGTACAGATCATATTACCAAATCTGTGCTGCTCACAGAGTTGGCGTAAATTTAGAGTCTTCTTTCTCCTAGATTGGTTACCTAACCAAGTTTAAAGAGACCAATGTGTGCCACTATTTACCCATAGCTGGAGGGTGAATATTTGGATGCATACTTTTCCCAAGGTTATTAACGCAATGTGAAATGCAAACAGCCTCGTTCAGTATTCGAACCCAGGTCCGCGAGTCGATTTTCTACGACGATAACCATTACAATACGAGCACGTATTCCTTATATTTCTCTCTTTTACTTTCTTTGTATCTTAACCGGAAATAACTTATTTTCAGCATAATTCAATGTCTTCATAGTTGGATAGAACAACTTTTGGATTTGTGCATTTTCCAAAGGCGTCAATGATTCTCTGTTCTTCGTGAAATATGCAATCAGTCTAAACACAAAAAAAAATATGTAAAAATGATTGATATGCTTGTAAAATTCAAAAGACCGAGCTCATATACTTGAAGGGAGTTCTCATCAAACGTAGAAATAATTAGGAATATAAGATTAGGTCTTTTTTGTCGGGCTGATAAGATAGCGACAATTTGCTAGATTGGTTTCCGTGTTAGAAAACGTTAAAAATAATTCCATATGCGAATTTAGAGAAGCAATTTTAAATTTGGAAAAGGTTACAGAATTATGAAGGTTTATACACATCATTTCCAAAGTTAAGAATCGATTTAATTTTCTTCAAGATGTAAAATCACAAAATGAAATTGTAGATTACTTATAAGACTAATGCAAAATCTCTATATTTACATATTAATACTCTTGTTACTTAATCGGATAAATGACATGCTACACAGACAAAATATTATAGAAAGAAAGATAATATTGGCCAGATAGATAGATAGATAGATACAGAGAGAGAGAGAGAGAGACAGACAGACAGACAGACAGACATGAATCAAGATTATTATACTTTTTACATATTGAACTATTATGTAATAGCTCTTAAGTAAACATATCAAACATTGTAATGAATAAATTATCATACTGTAGTATTACCACAGGTCCTGCTAGTGTTATTTAATTGGGATTACAGGTAAAGGAAGACAAAAAGCTGTCATATAGAAAAAGGGAATTTCAATGAGAGTTTTGTAAGGAAGGCAATTTATGACATAAAGCGGTCAAAAGAACGTCTGCTTTTCTACTCTTAATCACAATTATACCCCACCCCACACAAAGGAAAACTCCATGAGCTTTTTGTATTTTGGCAAATATCCTCGGAAAGTAAACCAACAGAGGGGGACATAACCTAAGTAAAAGAGGAGGAACAGACAACAACAACTGAGTGATAGAAAGAAAAACACCTTGTACGTTGTATCTGTATTCGACAGAAATAGATTCACAACAGATTGCCGGTGTTGCGACCTTGGTTTGGAAATCCCCGTACAAAGGTCTAATAGTCAAGGCTCAATGTAGATCTAAGGTAGGTTTATGAGCACGATCAAATATAATATAGGTAAAAATATACAAGATACAACAGAAACCGATTCTCCATGAACCTGTGCATCATTTTTAAAGATCGTATTTCACAATCGATTTTGTTATTTAATCTCTAAATTTTCCTATTTATATAAGTTGTTACATATGACATCATGAAGTAAGACACGTCTTTTGTCTCCTGAGAGATACTCTGTAGTTAATAGTCCTCTGATCCTGATTAGAACCGTCGTTACCTTTCTTGAAAATATCATAAGCAACCTGTCTTCACAAGATCTTTCGGTCGTCGGCTGTTTCTTTGCATGTGTCTATTTTGTCCTTTTATAACAGACAATTAATCACTTTGTGTCTATCAGAAGAACCCAATTCTTTACATTCTAATAATCTGTCGATGTTGATTGTCACTAACCTGTCACCACAGCTTATGCTGTGTTTGAGTTTCGATTAGTAAAATGTACTTTGTCAATGCAGAATCACACTTATAGATTCTTTAAGACATAATTAAAATGTGAATATACAACAAATAAGCATAACGTATATTGACATTGAAGTCTATTTTGCCTTCCACTTGAGACATAGTGGCCATTCAAACATTCAAACAGAACTATAATTCGTTGAAATAGTTATACTGAACTTACTTTATCATAATTGTTTGTTTCATTTTACAGCATATCAACCCTTTTTGGGTCATTTAATGCTGAATCAATTCATTTTTGATAAACGAAAGCCACAGGTTGCTTACAGTAAATGTTGTTGCTTAGTTCCTAACACCAGCTGTTTGCCGTTGCTGGTAACTTAAGGATGTTTACGGATGGAACCCTGGTGGTTGAATAGTCCTTGATATGCACATTCCCTATTGGCCCTTACTCAAGCCCGAGGGACGTTCAGAGAGGTCTGTGTTGATCCTGGTGTATTTGTCAGTTAAGATTTCCTTGCTCTATTGAAACGTTTCGGAGTCAATTAAAAGGAGTAGGGAGTGTAATAATTTTCGTCATATACTTATCTTATAGAGTTCTACTTATCTATGGACTGGATTTGGATGTTGGCCTCTCTTATTTGACTGGTCACACCAAGAACCCTAAGACCCATATGTTTGTCCCGACCCCATTGCTCCTATGGCAAACACCCAAACTTTTTTATCATATATGTGCTAGAAGGTGGTGGTTGAAGGTTTTAATATCCTGAGTATGACGTTAAACTCTAAAGATACAATAGGTGGCCCCTATTAAGGGACCCTACCCCTCTGCAGAGGTGCAGCTGACAGGGCTGTTCAGGATTTTACACCTCTTTAATCAATCTTCAACAGCCCACTTGACCTCACATGTCCATTCCTACATAATTCAATCCTTGAATTTGCATCTTCTCTGTTCTGCCAGCTTTATAAATATAATAATAAAGGCAGTTTTTTTTCTGTCTCTTTGTTCAGTTGACGTGATGTTAACATAGTCTATGAATGTATTTATAGCTAAAATACAATCAGGTTTCGGTGACTGTACTAACAGCGAACACTTTTATTATGGGCATTAGAAATAACCCTTTCATGCCCATCAATAGATCCCTCTCCTTATACATTACTATTTTTGATAATCTGTCGACCTCCATATCTTGTTTTTTTCTCTGATAAAACTATCATAAATACAGATAGGTAAACATTCATATACATAGTATACTTATGTTCTTATATAGATAGGCTTGCACCTAAATTAATATACATATGCTTATACGCTTAAATACTCATATAGATACGCTCGTATCTACACTAATATGAGTTATTGTAGCAATATATATAGTTAGCAACCCCTTCGTACGATCAGGATGTGACACGAGGTGAATTCTCCAAGCGAAGTTTTAGAGATTTTAATTCAGAGTTTTTCTTCACCTAGACAAGATGCCTAACCAAAGTTAAAGAACCCAATTTACTCTTCTATTTACCATTATCTGAAGGGAGAATAGTTGGATGCATAGTGTTGAAATATAGACTGAGAATGTACTTATATCTGAAATTTAGAGTTTCGAAATTCCTTTTAAATATAAACATCCCTGTTTACCATGTGACTTGTTAACTCGACCTTGACACTCAATTCGGCTCTAAACTCATATGAAGACATCATTATATGACACTTGATCTGTGAGATAAATTCGTGAAAAATCACGCTAAGATGGCGTTTTTTTATCTTAGATTTTTATCAAAGATCACATGTTGCGACATGATTTGACCACGATTTAGTCGCCTTTTTTAAAATACTGTCTGTCTTCTCTTGAACTTTATCTTAAACGTTTTCTTTTTCTTTTTAATTTTAAATCTGCTGTTGCAAGCAACAATTTGAAAAGAATTTAATTTGAAAAATTGTCTTTTGATCAGGAGATTAGATTTAGTTGCGTGTTGTGCCGTGACATATTTTTCCTCAAAATCGGACTCGCAGCGTGACAACCTGGCTTCCGTGTTTATAGTTACATAAAGTATTTCAATGCAAATCTCCAGTTTTTCGATGCGTGTTTTGCGTCATGTGATTTAAGAGAATTCTTTGACGATCAGATAATGAGGAGACATTCTGGGGGGGGGGATAAGATATTTGCTTTTTTTTCTTCTTTCTCTGTTGTAGCTGTTAAGATGAAGGGATTCGGTTATTGTTGTCATTTCAATTTATTTGATGAAGATTCTTTAGTAAAAATGCTGAAGTTAATGTAATTGTACAGTTATAATTTGTTGGGGTGAAGGATTGTACAACAGTTATTATCACGAAAAACGGAATTGACGTCGCAGTTTAAATTACGACTGAGCTTGTTTGTGTTCCCTTTGGCATTAATACCATAAAAAAGCCAATAAATCCCTTTTTACCTTAGCTCTTACCTGTTGGCTAATATCTCTGGTTGCGTCACTATTATAACATAACTAGCAGGACCCATGGATATACCACAGTATGATAATTTAATCATTACAACGTTTGTCATTTTTTATTGAGCTATTGAAAAATAGTTCAATATCTAATAAGTATAATAATCTTGATTTCACTCTGTTTCTCCCTTTTCTTTATTTCCTTCTGTTAATCTTTTCATGATGTTCGATTGAAACTGATTAGCGTTATCGATTCCACGCGCTCAGCCCCTCTCTATTTCCCCTACTCTCTTATAATATTTTCTGTGTAGCATGTGCTTTTTTCCCTTTATTTCATTATAATAAAAATGGAATGGTCCATCATTTAGCTGAGGTGATGTCACTCATAAGTAATAATAATTCGGCGGATAAGCAACTACAGATAATGAGGATTTACAAGTTTGCATTTCCTCTTGGACAATTTAGACTGTCTCATTCTTAATCAGAGGTTGTTGCAAAATGATAACGGTCGTACAATTAAGGAACACGAGTATTAATATATAGATTGCTTACCTTGTAAAGTATAGAGAATGGCCATTAATCCCTTCAAACTTTGATTTTGTGCCTTGGATAACGCTATATAACAAAACTTTCGTTCTTAGATAGTCTTTGCTTTTTCTTAATTAATTAAGTTTTAAATGTAGATAAAATCGACGTTATTTCTTTCATATTTTGATTTTGTACACTCGATTATAGAATGTAGAAATTAACTCATTTTCTATGTAAAACTGGACACATTTGCACATTCATATTTACAACTGCACATTTACAACTAAATACGAAAAAGAATTTACCTGTTTTTATACTAAAGTTATATAAAAAGAACAAACAGGATTAGTAAGGTCTAGAAAATTATTCATCAGCTGTTCAGCTCTTAAAATAATTGGAATCTTCAGTAAAATTAGTAAATTTTAGAAAATCATTACCTAAGTCCTAAATGCAATGTCTGAAAAAAAATCAGATCTTTTCCATTTACTTTAGGCAAAGAAAAACTTCATACTCAGGAACAAAAATACGATTTAGAAATTAAAAATCTATTTAGTGAAATAGTCCAAGACGACCAGAACCTGCGGATGAGGGTGGGTTGATTTTCAACTTCTTTTAAATATAAAAACGTTTTACACGAGGGAAGTTGGGTATTGGTATAAGTGCTGACACCAAAAAGTAGATTTATAACTTGCACCAATTTTTGAGCATTTATTTTTTTAAATCGTCTAATATGAAGAATTTCAAAATCTTTGTTTATAATTCACTTAGATATAAAACAGCTCGAAAATGTTATTATTGCGAACCAGAAAAGATTATCAATTTATTCTATTCAAATAAAATTAATAATGTATATCAAAAGTAGCATTTAAATTGAAATTATAACACCCCCAACAGATAAGATAAGCTCCATTTACCTTATTAATTGGGATACGTCCGTAAAACCATAGCAAGATATTGGAAAACAGTTATTTTTTTCTGTTATCAATGAAACAATAGAAAACAAACATGAGCTCTGCTGGGAATTTTGTACACACCTTTCCCCAGGTCAATCTTTGTGATATTTTTTAAAAAGTTGAAAATCGACCTACTCTACTGCGGATATACCAGCGTGTCCCAGAAGTCATGTATTATCCAGGTTTTGAAAAACAACACCTTTAGCTATTTCAAAAACATATTCATATATAGTGATTGACGCAATTAATTTTCTCTCTCAATTTGAGCATTTATCATAATTATTCTCAATAACATTGATTTTAAATCAAACAAGGTATATTTTTGAAAACCAGTATGGTGTGTAACTTCTGGGACACCTTGTATAGATACTATCTTTCTAACTGTTGTTTAATCAGTTTAACTTTATCTGGCACAGGGCCATCATAATTTTAGTGACTGGAATAACAATGAGGCCTAAATGCATAATGCGTTTTAGCTAATATCTAAAATTTCTTGAGTGCAGGGTAGCGTGCGGATCTTGTACTGTTATTGATTCACTGTTGGCTAACACTGTTATTTAGCTCTTAACTTCGTTCCTTAGACATTAAGATCCTCTGGCTTAATCTCAGCATTCAAAGAAAGCAAACCTTGGTCAGTGCTTACAGCTGACAGCGAGAGAAACATCTGACTTTATTTCCCACCGACTTACTGTCCATCTTTGCGAATTGTCGTCTAGAACTCTCCTTCCTTTTCACATTCGCCCTCTCTCCCCCGTCTCTCCTATTGCTAAGTGATTCGCCCACAATAAATGCTTTGAGCATGTGTGCACACATAAAAGCTTTTATTGTTGTTACGATTTCCCATCTGTCATGGACATGCAAATATTGGTCTGTGACTTAAACAATACTTGACTCTCCTCATTGGATGGTTCCTGACCCAAACGCTGTCTTTACCGCTGTCCTAAATGTCTGGTCACGTTCGCTGTATGGTTTCCTTCAATTCTTTCATATGGATGTATATTTGATTTTGAATGCGACACAAAGAAACGAAATAAAAGATTATAGAAGTTGAAAAGTATCCGATTAAGTTAGAATAAATTTTTGGTTGGTTAGAGTAGCTGTTATCAACATAGAAATCTGGATAAGCAAATTGTGAATGACTTTTTGTTGTTATTTTACTTGCTAATGATTACAGCTCTCTCTAATGCCCCTCGGAAATCACTGTCCCATTTACGGCATGTCAACCCTTTTGGGTTATATTATGACGAAGACGTATTTGTTCTATTCATGCTTGATAGTTATTTAACAATTTTAAAACTCATTTTTTCTATTTAGCCCATAGATGGGACCCTAACAGGTACTACCACTCCGAGTAATGGCGACGAATGTGTACTCAACACTCCCCGGAGCACCAAATACAAATTCAGGATTATATGCAGTTTAAGGTCATACCCAAGGCACTATGGCCATCATCCACCGCCTTCTAGTATATATGATAAAAAGTGTTTGAGATTCCATGATGGCAATAAGGTTGGGACAATTATAAAGGTACTTGGGCTTGACATGACCAGCCGGTTGATCTGTGGGGTCATGAACTACTCAACCACTATGGTTCCATCCTTAAGCACATATAATTCCAATGAAAACGGTACTAACGGCATGTCAACCTGCCTTGGGTTATTTTATGCCTAGAGATTTGTAAATCAAGTTAATTAGCTGTCCATACGTACACTTTTGCGTAGATCATAAGAGATTATTTTTAACACAGTCCTATAGAATGAGAATCATTTATATAATAACAGGACCTGTAGATTTAACAGACTATGATGATTAATTATTACAACATTTGGTATGTTTACTTAAGAGCAATTGCTAATATTACTTCAATATATAAAAACTATAAAAATCTTGATTTAAATCTCTGTCACTATTTTTTCTTTTTCTCCTTCTTTTAATCCTTTCTTTATGTTCGATTGAAACAGAATAGCGTTATTGCTTCCATGCGCTCAAACCCCGCTCTCTTTTTCCCCTACTCGTTCTTTCTTTCGCATTATATTCTTTCTGTGTAACATATCCTTTTCCTCCCTTTCTTTATCTATAATAAAAATGGAATGCTCCATTATTTGGCTGAGGTGACGATACTCATAAGAAATACGGATTAGGCGGATAAGAGACACCAGATAATGAGGTCTATATTATTGCATTTCATCTTAGATGGTTTTGACGGTATCATCTTTAACCAGAGGGTATTACAAGATGATAACGATCGGAAAATTAAGGAACAAGGCTATTAAAATATAGATATTTTAAACAGATATATTTGACCCATAGTGTGGATCCTAACTGATATGCATGTATCACGAGTGGGTCAATTGCTTAAGCGGATTATAACAGGTTTGAAATCAGAATTTTCCTTCTCCTAGACCGGTTGCCAATGTTTAAGAGCCCAGTCAATCTTACTATTTACCCATACTGGAGGGAGAATAGGTGGATGTATGCATTTCCCAAGTGTATGAGCGCTATGTGAAATGCAAACAATCTCGTCTAGGATTTGGACTCGTGTTATCGAATCCATTTCCTACGACGATAACCATTGCACATCGGGTGCATCCATTTTGATTTTAACTGCTTTTTAAAACTTCTGAGCCTCACCATTAATCTAGAGTTATATACAGGACCTTCCTTCTTTTGGGGGATATTAACTCTTCATGGATACAGTCAGGATATTCTAAGCTATATTATTTGGCGGGCGACCTATTGTCGATATCAGCCAGACAGCGAGGGTGTCTATATCCTTTTCGGTAGCGCTAGACTAGGGCATTGTTTTTGCTGTGGTCGAGTACCGTCAGTTACCCACCATATATATATATATATATATATATATATATTATATATATATATATATATATATATATTATCCAGTTGCCGGTTTAACTATTCTGTTGGAGTTTAGTATTATCCAAAAGTGCTCAATATATCAAAAGCATAGAGCAATAATAATAATAATATTAGTAGTAATAGTAGTAGTAGTAGTAGTAATAATAGTAGTAGTAGTAGTGGTAAGATTTAAATGATCTCATCAGAACCCTAGTCAAGTTAGGATATTAATCATAACCATTTCGATCGAAACCATTGTATACTCTTAAATCTTTTACACTATTGCTATTACTATTATATATATATATATATATATATATATATATATATATATATATATATATATATATATATGCAATTAAATTATAGCAAACCAGAGAGAGTTAAATGCGATGCAATTCAAATTTGTATTCAATTTCCGCTACACCTTAATATTTCATGTCGACAAGCCATAAATGCTTAAACATAGTTACTTTAACACCTACATGATTGTATTTCAAGGACTGACAACCAGAAGTGCTTATGTCAAAGCCGTTTAAGTACGATCATTTGGGTAATGGACATATGCATTATATAATAGTCTTAAACGTGCCTTTCAAATAAGAGAAGGACATAAACATTTCAACAAGACATACCATCAGGAACAAGAACATTTTCGCTTTGAATGAACGTGGCCACTTCTGATTGTAAGTCCTCGATTTGTTCGTTATTTTAATAGCATTATCTTATTATTATAGAGATTGTGTTTTATTTACGTTATATTCTCAATGGTTATAAAATAATCATTATCTAATCTTAATAAAGATTAGCATCTTATTTATTAACAATGTCTCTATTAAGGTCTACTTAAAATAGATTTGCTTTAAAACAGCGCATATTATTAAGTTATTTACCTCGCATCCCACCTGTGCGGGTATGGAACAATGTCGTTTAATGTTGGACCAAGTGAGAACCGAACTTCATAGGATGGCAGGTGCAAAAAATGATGCCCGCAATTAGTTCGTTCTGTACTTTTTCTACTATCTCCTGGTAGGTTTAGAGTTTTCTTTCAAAGACCATTAAAAAAATCTCCTCCCTCGGGACCGTAAGTTCCAGCTATACAACTTGTTTCGTGGCAGTTGACTAAATAACTAAATCTGGGCGTAAGGAAATTGTTGTGATCTGCTCCGGAAATTTTAACTGTTTCCCGAGGTCTACTCTCAATTGCCAGTTTTGGTAGATACTAGTCAAGTATCTGTCAATCTTTATTTTATTTTCAGCTTTTGTTGCACTGGTGCGGCAAAATCCACGCGTTGAAAATTCTTCAGTTTTTGATAATTAACACTCTGTATTTACCAACCCCTCTGCATAAGGTCAATTTTAAGCTGTGTTTAACAGGTTTTTCGTTCTCCTAGACCGGCTGCCATACCTTGATTTAAGAGTCTAGTCTGCCCTATTATTTACCCATAACTGGCAGGAGAATAGTCGGATGCATACTCTTCCCAATGATATTAGCGCTTTGTTAAATGTAATCAATTAATTACCAATAGGTGTGATATTTCTTACCAGTATTGAATGGTCTGTATCTCAAATTCCCAGAGAATTTTTGCGCGTCTCAATTTCTATGTATATAAAAAAAAATCGCGTCTTTTTTGTATGTATGTGTCCACTTATAACTCAGAAAAGAGATTCCATTCAGCCTTAAAATCACATTTACTCTTTAATATGTTTCTAATAAGAAAAAGGTACATAATTTAGTTTTTGATTTTTTACGGATTGAATGATATAATTCAATAATTAAAAATCAGTCAATGTGTAGATTCATCACATTCTTTCTTGAGTATTAAAACAGTTAAATATCACACAGATTCCGCAGATGAAATGTGAATTTAATGCTTTTTCGAAAATTATTGCTGTGTAATTTAGCATTAAATTCATAATCTTTTAAAGGACTAAAAAATAGTCATTAAAATATTTCAAACAAAGGGTTAACCTTTTTCAAAATACTATTTGAACATTCAAGAAAGGGAACTTCAGCACCAGATGTAGTTTACTCCATACCCTGAACATAATTTTGGGGGGTCGTTACATATATGCAGGGGTGGGCAGACAGCATATTTTTGAAAAGGACGTTTAATTTAGCAATATATCGTAAACTAATCATTAATTTAAAAGGAAAAAGTTTTATAGGATTTGATAATTTGCTTTTGAAGCATTGTTAAGTAAAGTATATTATTATTTATATTTTTTGAAAGCAAATACAATGCATATATTGTATAAAATTCGATAATTATTGAAAATGATCATGACAAGCAAACTCGGCGAATAACGCGTGCGACGTATCGAACACCGTACAGCTGTTTCAACTTTATTGAGTTTCATCAGCGGTGAGTTTGCTTGTCATGATTATTTTCAATAATTATCGAATTTTATACGATATACGCATTGTAAAGCTAAAACCTTTTCTATATATATATATTTAATATATATAGAAAAGGTTTTAGCTTTAGGGACAAAAGTTTATTTTTAGGAGACATAGATAAAAATAATCTTAAACCTGGCGAGTATATATAATAATAGCTACCTAAAATTCATTAGTTCTTCTAACGTTATGGGGCTCTGCACAATGGGGTCCTTACAGCGTGTGCGCTCCGTGGTTGCACTATTAACCTTATACAATTCTCTGGTGTCTATTCAGGGGACGTTTACAAAAGTCCGCTGCCACACGCGTAAACTTTTGGGCTTGTTTACAACACACAGGATTCCAGCAGTTCTTTCGGTGGTCAGTGGATAGGCATCAAGTCAAGGGAGTATCACCTTACACAGGTTGCGTGCTCTTCGCTGTGGTCAATTACTTTATCTCCATGGGTGTCTGTGGATAGGGGAATCTCGTTTCATCCATAACATCTCTCGTAGTATTTTTTTTTCGTAGTAAGATAAAGTTGATAACAAACTTTTCGTTTCTTTTCAAATGACTTATTTATTCAATTCAATTCCGTTTTCTTAACTTTGAGAGAGAGAGGAGTCAGCTTCAATAATAAATAATGTCTTTATATGGTCGACTTAGGGTTTCAGTACTTTGAGTAAACTTTGGTGACATAAACTTTTTGTGGCATTAACTTTTTTCCAGTCGGTAACTCAGCAGCAACAGATACCTTCCCGGTACGGGTAAACAAACGCCTCAGTTCCCGATCTCACTGTCACCGGCAAATTCCGTAGCCCAACTGTCATCCCAACTAACCAGAGGTTAGGCTATTTATAATATTTCCAACAGAACAAACCTAGAAGTGTCTTCTTCTCGAAGAATCTATTTCTTCTTAGAGGGAAAAGAATGTTCGAGGTCTTTCTCCTTGTTCTATTCCTTCGATTATCTTCTTCGGTCATTGGAGGTCACGCCCGTTCGGATCAAAGAACCATTAACAGTCGAGAAGTCTGGAAATCTTGGAATCTCAGGCTTTTTGACTCCACAATCCTTTGAATGTTTTTATCTCTTCCCGATCCGATTTTTCTAAGAGACCAACAAGCCCGACAATCTGTTACATTCTCCTGAAGAAGGTGTACCTTAAACACTGAAACCGTGGTAGGGAGAAAAACTTTTCAACAACCACACACACACACACACACACACACATACACACACACACACACACACACATATATATATATATATATATATATATATATATATATATATATATATATATATATATTGCAGAGAGATCAATATATCATAAATATTGAGCAATTATAATTGTGGAAAAATCATGGGTCAACTTCGGTTTCGATCCTATACAGGTGACTTTAGGTCACTTAGCCCACAGAGTCCTGAGGAGATCTATGTAAGAACGAAACGGTGATAGACCCATAATTTTTACATGATCTTTCTACAATTATATACATATTCATTTGTGTGTGTGTGTGTGTGAGAGAGAGAGAGTGAGAGGGGAAATTCATTGGAAAGGTGAATAACGAACACAAACAATTCAAGTAACTTAATATTTCGTCTGTGTTGATAAGAAGACGAAATATTAATTAATTGATGTGAATTGTTTGAGTTTGTTTGATTCAATTGATTTGAATTGTTTAAGATCCTTATTCAACTTTCGAATACATTTCCTTACATTTTGTCGGATTTTTCCTAATCTGTTATTTTCTTGACCCCATATATATATATATATATATATATATATATATATATATATATACTTTTTTTTAAAGCGAATGTTATAAAATTCCAACTGCAGTTTCTTGCCGGAGCAATTCTTCAGGGAATAATCACTTCTTCTAGTCATTTATTTAGCTCTTTTTATTGAGCATTTTTTAACTCGATTTTATTAACCCAGAAGTAAATTTATATACATACGTATATATATATATATATATATATATGTAATATATATGTAATATATCAAGAAAATTGAAAAAACACAGGTTTAAATGGGTTAAGTGGTGAGTTTATTGGCCGACGCTGCAGTGTTTCGATCTATTAAATAGATCATCTTCAGGGCATAAGATAAGAAATTATATATCACAGAATGATGAGAAAAAGTGAGTGGTAATCCTTCTTATTCAGTCTGTTTAAAATTTTTTTCTGAAGTTTGAAAAAAGGAGACGGTTTTGAAATATGACATCAAATATTCTATTTTAAGGTGTGAGTATGTAGCGCTGTTAGTGTGTGTATTGAAGGAAACATTGTGCATTTTTTAGGTATGTGGTAGTGTGTGTGTGTGTATAAATTTTTTTCTGTAGCATAAAACAAAGTGAAAACTCAAGTGTTGTCTAAATATCAGCTTACCCCTGCCAACCCAAACAATCATAAAAATATGCAAATTATGTACTCAAAATTGTTTTTTCCAATACAACGGCTCATTTTACAGACAGAAATTTGGTTTACCCATGGGTTCGCCCTCAGCGGCGTCCTTGCATGTCTTTTTCTTGAATTCTTAGAATCTGGTCCTTTCACATACATTTTACCTACAGACTCTCATTACTTCCGTTACATCGACGACATTCTATTTATATATCCACTTAATCACAACATATCACAAATAATAAATCGTCTAAATAATGTCGAACCAACTATCAATTTCACACACGAATTAGAACACAAAAATACCTTACCTTTCCTAGACGTATTACTAATAAATAACAACAACCACTTAGATTTCAAAGTATACCACAAACCCACCAATAAGAATGATCATATCCACTTCTATTCACATCACAATACCAAAATCAAAAGTGGTTTGGTTATAGGTTTCTACCTTAGAGCCCTTAGAATCTGTACCCAGAAATTTTTGGACGAAGAATTCAAACACATAGAAAAATCTTTTACTCAACTACAATACCCTCAACCTTTCATCCAACGTGCCAGAAAAAAAGCCATCAAAATCCATAACCGCAAACACCTCCCCTCCAATCCAACAAACAATACCCCAACAACAACTACATAAACAGATACATCATTCTCCCCAACAACTCAGCCACAGCTATTATTGAAAAAAACCTTAATAATTTAGGAATAAAAACGGTAACAAATTCCTCCAAAACCATAAAAAATATTATTAATAACCAAAAAAACAACACTCACACAAGGTCCAGTGCAGGTGTGTACACCATTCAATGTTTGGATTGCGACAAACAATACATAGGAGAGACATCTAGACACATTGACCAACGAATCCGAGAACACAAGAGAGATATCAGAAATGGTCAAATGAACAACGCACTCACAAAACACATCTCAGAAACTAACCATTCTTTCAATTTTAAAGAATCCAAGTTGTTAATCAGAATTCACAACAAAAAAGAAAGAAAAATTGTAGAATCTAGCGCCATCTCCATTTTCAATACAATCAAACAGAGACCCGGATTTTTCCTTCTATCACCTTACCTGTCCAAGGTTGTTCTCAAGAATTATAAAATTCCCTACATCTGACAATATCTCATTTAATTTCTACATATTAACTCTCCCCATTTATTACTGAATGACCACCAACAATTTATCTTAGATCACACACTTATTTAGTAACATGATAATCTCCATTTGATCTCAACACACAACAGATTATCACACTTTACCCATTTAACCAAGATTTTTCAACAATAATAATATATTTTTGATAATAATTATATATAACAATATTTCCCCTTAAACCCCCACACATTTACACTCCCCATTGACACAATTACAATATAACTACTGATAAAAATAATAATCAAAAATATACATCCTTATTAACCAATAATTATTTTCACATAATTATAACCACACTAACACTATTTGCATAAACATTCACTAGCACACAATTGTCATCAGAATAATCATAATAATAACATAATAATAATAACAATAATTTAATAATAATAAAAATTATAATAACAATAATACTAATAATTATAATAATAACAACAACAATAATAAAAATATAAGTAATATAATATAATAATAATATTAATAATAACAATAATTATAATAATATAAATTACAATAACAATAATAACAACATTTCAATAAAAATTATAATAAAATAATAAATATAATATACTATAACAATTATCTTTATAACAATAATATTTTTTTAAATAAATAAAATATATATATATATATATATATATATATATATATATATATATATATATATATTATAATAATGTATTTAGATATAATAAAAACAAACTATAATAATAATAATAATAATAACAATAATAATAACAATAATTCATTCACTTATACGTAATTGTAATATTAATATATATTAATCGTCAAATAATCAGTACTATCTATAAAACAACAATACAATACTCTTTCTAACAAAAAATAAATAAATAAATAAATAAATAAATAAAATAAAATAAAATAAAATCTTTTCATTTTTTTAAATCCCCAATCCCCCCCACACACCACCCAAACTTCCATCTCCTCTCTTAATATAAAACATGAAAATTTCTTTTCATGACATCTCCCCTTTACCTCTTACCAATATACACACACACCTCTCCCCTACCTCTTACCAATACACACACACACACACACACACACACACACACACACACACACACACACAACCTTGAGTTTTCACTTCCGCTGTCGTTTATCGCTACAGAAAAAAATTTATACACACACACACACTACCACATACCTAAAAAATGCACAATGTTTCCTTCAATACACACACTAACAGCGCTACATACTCACACCTTAAAATAGAATATTTGATGTCATATTTCAAAACCGTCTCCTTTTTTCAAACTTCAGAAAAATTTTTTAAACAGACTGAATAAGAAGGATTACCACTCACTTTTTCTCATCATTCTGTGATATATAATTTCTTATCTTATGCCCTGAAGATGATCTATTTAATAGATCGAAACACTGCAGCGTCGGCCAATAAACTCACCACTTAACCCATTTAAACCTGTGTTTTTTCATTTTCTTGATATATTACATACCGTCGGATTTACTTCCTCTCTTCACACATATATATATATATACGTGTGTATGTGTGTAACTATCAGCTTAGAACATTAATGTTGTCTTTAACAATGATCTTTCTGTCCAGTGTAATTCGTCCCAAAAGGTTAGAGAAAGATTTCGTCTATACAGAATTTTTGCACAAAAAGAGAAATCTTATTTGTACTCCAACAATCTATCCCTAGAAATCTTTTCATTGAGACAATAATACATTTTTTTGGAAAGATGCTAATATTAGGGCTACTGAAACCAATAGGATAACAATAAATTTGTCCTTCCTGAAAGAAATCACCATTTAATAAAAATAATCTAGGACTCAATTAAGAGGATAAAATTTGATAGATATGACGAAAGGTAAGTAAGTAATATGACGTATGTAACAAAGAATTTTAGAAAATCCTTCTTTGTTCCTGATATTTTATTCTTTTGTTGTTTCTTTTTCTTTTATTTCTTTTATTTATTTCTTTTCCATTTCCTGTTCTTTTTTTTCTTCCTTTCATATTTTTGTGTGGATTTTTTCTTTCCTTCTGCGTCGATTATTTCTTTTGATATTTTTGTTCATTCCTTTATTATTATTATTATTATTATTATTATTATTATCATTATTATTATTATTATTATTATTATTATTATTATTATTATTATTATCTTGAATATTCCATTTCTAACATGTTTTCAGATGTTTGTCACTCTATATTTTCGTCCTTATTTTTATTCATCTTTTCCCCTTGTTATTTCAATTTTCTTTCTTTTTGATATTCACTTTAGTTCAATTTAGTTCGAAACCGACCGGAATTTTAGCAAATAGGAAAATTTAGGAAGCTGCGTTGCGCCAATCGGATACTAGTTTCTTTATTTTTCCATTTTTTCATTTCCTTCTTTGCTTAATTTCTTTTTCCTAATATGAAATTCATTTTGGTTTTATGTTCCTTATTGCTATGGCCCGACTGAAAGCCGATGGTTACTGAACTCAATCACTAAACGTCTGAAATATACGACAGGCCCAAGACGTCATATCCTCTCTAACGCTTGCTTCTTGGGATTGCCACACTTCAGTGAAGATAAACGTAGCAATACGCAGGGCCATCCCGTGAGAGGAACTGGACATACAACGAGCCCACTATGAGCTCTCACTCCGGAGGCAACTATCCAGGAACCACTGTAGGAACACTACTAGTCAATATTTCTTTATTCTTTGAGCTATTTATCTTAATTTTTCTTTCATAATTATATTTCCTTTTTCTTCCTTCCTTTAATAATTAACGTACCTTTCTTTTCATTCATCCATTCTTATTCATGTCCTTATACATCCATTCTCTATTTAGAAGATAAATACTTATCTTCTTTCTATTTTTTATCATTGATTTTCCATTTACATTCCTTCTTTCTTATTCGTTTCATTTTACCTAATGTTTGAGAACTGATTTGTTCAAAACCTCAAACAATATTTTCCATAAGAAATAATTTAAAGTTCATTTATGTCTTCGTCTGAATCGGATGAATGCCTATTTATGTGTCTACAGTTATATATGATATGAAAAGACTTGTATTTAAACAACAGATAAAACATAAAAAAGTTAATAAAGAAAAGAAAAACACAATAAAAATAATATTTAACCTAATTATTTATCCTTTTTACATATCTTTTTAACTACTATGTGATGGCATTTGATGAGGGGGCGAAGGTGAAGGAGGATTGCTTTGAAGGGGAGTCCCCCTCCATAAAATAACTGTAATCATTCTTCTGGTTTCCCCCTTCTCTGTCTCTTAAGTTCTGTTAAATCTTATTTCATAGAAGTTACTTCCCTTTTCACTTTAACTAACAACCTATCAAGTTGCTTTTGCCTTCGTTTTAGACTCGTATATTCGAATTCCGAAACTTTGTTCGACAATTGAGGCTTTTTTTTGACACAATTCTTCTGTTTGATATCTGAATTGTTCGATTTCAGAGTCGTTCAAGATCCGAGGTTCCACTGTATTTTCGGGTATTATCGCACAAATGCGTCCTGGCCTCCTGCCTTAAAAAAACGCTAAGCGACGACTGCTGAAAAACCAACCCGCGCTGTTTTTTAACCCCTAGCTGGCTGAAGGTGTTTTCCCGAAAAGTTAATGCGATATGAGAGCAATATCCCCAAAAAATATTTTCTCGAGAAATAAATGCAAATATTTTAAACCCCCCCCCATCTTTCAAATACTATTTAGCGGTTTGAAGGCGCTTTCATCGACAAATAACTTTTTTAGTGGTTTGAAGGTTTTAGAATGAGTCACCGCTCATATTTTTTATCGACAGGTAAATGTAAATGCTTTAGCATCCCACTTAAAATATCTTCTTTTTTTGTATTTTCCTTTTATTTTAATTCAAAACAACTGTCCCGAATTTTAAAAAATAAATACGACCGAGGAAAATGCCTTCAAACAGCTAGGGAGTTAAATAGTAGCGTGGGTTAAATTTTCAGCAAGCACCGCTTAGCGTTTTTTTTGGGTAGGAGTGTTTATGCGATATGCACCTTATTTTCTTTATGAATTTAATTCGCATTGTGAAATTATTTCCTGTTTAATTTTCATTACATTTCCATAAGTGCTTCATTGTTATTCTTCTTATTTAAGTTAATTCTTCTTCCTTTTGTAATTCATGTATCTTTTCCTTCATTTCTTTCAAAACTTTTTCTCGTTATAATTCCTTCTTTCATTAATTCATTCTTCTTTAGTTTGTTTTTAATCTCTAAAATACTCACTTCTCATTGGTTAAACAGTTTTTGTATCTCTCTTTTCTGAGTTTCATGGCTTTGTCGATTTTTCTTTTCTTTTTCCTTTTTTCTTCTTTTACTTGCTTTCTTTCCTTTTCTTTTCTTTACGCAATCATCATCATCAGCATCATCATGTCACGCTAGTAGCACGGATATCCTTTTTGCCAAACTTCCTATAATTCATTGTATTTAGGAGGTCCTCTGCGTAGCATCCAGGATCCACGCAAAGCTGGTTGACGGTTCACACTGGCATGTCCATGTGCTGATTTTCTTTGAAGAACGTCGCTTATGAATTCGTCCTTGCTTCTCCAGCTTTGCCCAGTATGTCTTGTTTGTCTCACTCGGATGGTTTGTGTGATAGGTGGCAGGTGGAACTATAATTGTTGGGGTGTTGTTTCCACGATTTGTGGTAAATTATACAGTAGCACTGATATAAGTACGGCTAGGGGTACAACCATATTTTAGCTCAATTTTTCGGATGTTACTAACTTTCTTTCTTTCTTTCTTTCTTTCTTTCTCTCTCAATTCGGATAGGTTTTCTTCTTTTTTTCTTACAGTTTTTATCTCTTTAACCCAAACGCGAAAACAAACCAGTAAAAAAGAAATCACATTTCTGATCTTTGCATATTATATATTCCCCTTCTCCCCCACCGCTTATCACAAAAAAAGTTTATTGCTTGAAATCCAGCGATTGGATTGATACAACAATTTGTAGATCGGTATAATTTGAAGTTGCCGCTGGTCTGTCTTGCACAGAACCAATTCCACATGTCGATAGCTCTTAAATTCCAGAGATTGTTTACTGGCTGCAATGATACCCGGTTTCTCACTGTTAGAATTCAGATGATAGTCATAATTTCGGCGAGTGATTTCCTGTCAGGCGAGGAATTTCTCCTTTGTAAGATTGGCAACATACAAGCTCCATTTCCACTGCTGTTAGATTAGTTCTTCTGAAAGTTGGTTGTTCGCCACTTGTCTTGTATAAACCTCAGTCGAGACATGCATAGTTCACTAATGCATACTCACCAAGGATTCACATTAAGTAAATATAAAGACAATTGGCGTGTCACGATACCTGCGTAAATATGCTGATAGAACAGGACAGTTTTGCAGTTACTCATACACAACTGGTGTAACGGTTATTGTTTTATAAAATGGACACGGCGAACTGAGTTCGAATCCAGTAAAATGTTTATACTTGTATTTATTCATGAGATGAGGCTTGATATGAATAATGTTGATATTTCGGACTGTTGTCCTCATCTTTATTGTGTATAAACACAACGTTCAAGCCACCGTAACCTTGGGCTCTGTTCAGGTGTTTTTTTATTTTTTAAATTACGTTAAAATAAGTCATCTTTAGACAATTAACTATGAATTCAAAGGTGGTTTCGGAGCTGAAATCGTTACTGCTAGTTCAAGGGGCTATAAATAAAGATGAGGACAACAGTCCGAAATATCAAAATTATTAAGAAAAAGGTGTTTGCGTTTAATTTGGATTTAATATCTTGGTGAATGGCATGAAGATCGAGCAAATTAGAAAGCAGAGCGGTTAAGCAACGATAAGCCTTTATACTATTTAACAGGGTGACAAATTACAAACAGTAGGACAGTAAGCGAATCTATTCCTTTATTTATAAAAGAAAAGACATGTTGTTGAAATGTTATATAAGTTTTCCTTAATAAAAATATTTTTATATTTTATCTACATTTTGATCATTTCCGTCGGTACTATCAGACATTCACCTTCAGGACTGGTATCTATATCTGATATGGGAAAAATGAAATAACTGTTTTCAATTACTTCAAAATTCGTCTCGACCATCGCTCTGGCTAGGTCCTCTACTGCATCCAGTGTCCGAATACAGCTGATGAATGTATGTGTTTGCTGTTGTATCCATATGTCTACAGAAAAACGTTATTTATAACTTCATCCTATTCTGTACACCTGAACCCATTTGGCGTCCTATTCTGTACATATGCCTTAGTTGTCGACCTATTCTGTTCACGTAACTACAATTAGCGGTCTATTCTGTACACATACTTAGTTGGTGGTCTGTACACGTAACTGAATGTTGTTATGCCATAAAACAACTTTGGTGAACACATCAATCTATAACTCTTCCTCCCCAGTTAAGTGGACTATTATGCCTTGTTATGACAGCCAATCCATGAGAAGTAAAAATCGGAATCTAAACCAGTACTACTCCGCTTATATTAATATAGATAATATGGGTGCTATATATATAAGTACACCGTGTTCAATATCGTGGATATCTAAATTAGGGTAGCATGGACATGGAATCAACGGTGCTTGGCTACTGACAGTTTCTCTCCTATGTGATTATCCAAACCAAATGGTTAGTTTGAATAATCGCATAGGTAAGAAACTGTTAGTGGCCAAGTGCCATTTATTACATGTCTACCCAACCATAAACACACACACACACACACACACATAATAATAATAATATAATAATAATAAATATATATATATATATATATATATATATATATATATATATATACACTTAAATATATATTACACATATTGATACAAAATCCTTTTTACCCCAGACATGAGATTCCTTTTAGTTAACATTTCATTATATATACTAGCAAATATATGCACCTCCGGGTGCAAGTATTTTAGTTAAATTTTATAATAAAATATGATATTAAATTAGAAAGGCTAATGAAACTGAATAAGAATGTAGATAAAAAGATTTTGAACAGAGGGGGTATGATTGAAAAATAGAACAACTTTGAAACTAACTCTTCCATCATTTTCCGTTACTCCCGTCTTTCATTGGTAAATTTTCCTAATTAAACTGTTTAGTTAAAATAGGAAGTAGAGAATAATATTACAGTTATTTCTTTTTGTTAAAGGATTTCTTTAAGATTTATCTCCGAGATTTTTGCTCATATTCAATAAGATAAAACCTAACAATTAGAACTCAATAATACTAAGCATATATTTATTAAAATCAATTTTTAAATCAATATGCAAATTAGCCTTCCCATTCATACTGTAAACCTCTATTTTGTTGTATATATAAATAGAATTGCATGTTATTAGTATGTAGATATGGTCAACAGTGTAAGTAATGTAAAACAATGTTATTAATAATTGAGGTTTAAATAAAAATAAAATCATGGAGAATATGATGTCAATAACTAAAGGAATTGTGACTTGTATAGTAATATAGTTTCGGTTACAGACAGACAAACCCACAATCTCCATTATAATAAGATATATATATATATATGTGTGTGTACAAAATTTATTTTCCCTCAGCATATATAAAATTCGTTTTTATTTTAGTTAATATTTTATTTCATTATATATATATATATATATATATATATATATATATATATATATATATATATATATATTCCTATCCCATCAATATCGATCGAACATGGTTTGAGCTAGTTGATTCCATGCCAAAAATGTCATCTCGTATTTTTCAGAGTTCAATGTTTCAATCCTTCATTTTGTATCATTATCTTAACCTCACAACCCCTACCCCGCTACCTCACAAGAAATGAATGCATTAATCGCATTTCTAGTGGTCATTTTCGATTTTAAGCGTTGACGTATGAAGAAAACAAGATTCCACTTCGCGCCATTCCGTCGTCAGTAGATGTCATTCTATTATTCGGGGAATCGGTCAGAGTCGAATGGGAATCGCTTCCACTCAGTTTTTTTTTGTGCATTTCATTATTTTTAATAAACTGATAGCTTTTATTATTTATTTTCTACTATTGGGAATTCTTACTTTTTGAGGCTGTTGAATTCTAATGCTCGGTTGGTTGGCTGGTTGGTTTGTTGGTTTGTTGATTGAATTTTATGGCATATCAACACTTGAATTTACTTTTTACGGCGAAGGCGTTTTTGTTTTAGTCATTCTTGTTGGGTATTGACATTTGTTTACAATTCATTTTTGAAAACATTTTGTATGAGCTGATAAAATGTTGAACAAATGTTAAATTTAGCAGCTATAAACTCTAAAAAGCCAGAGCGTATCGTACATGAAACATTTTCCCCAGAATTTTGCATGGTTTGGTTTGTTGGACTTACGGCATGTCAACACTTGATGGGTAATTTTATGCTGAAGACGTTTTGTTCTTTTCCTGATTGATGGGTATTCAATTTTTTAAAATTCAGTTTCTTGACAAAATATTTTTAAAATCATTTTTTATCTATCTAACATCCAGAAGGGATCCTAACGAGTACTACTCCTCTAGGTTGGGGGCACCTGAGAGTAATGACGATGAAGGGAGTACCCACACTTCTCACAGCTCTAGAATTAGAACCTCGCATTTAGATACAGTTTAAAGTTATTTTACTGAAAATGATTTTTTGAAGAAAATGTTATTGACATTGATGAAGATTTTTTTTTTGTAGCTTAATATTTTTCAACTGAATTTCCGATTTGTCTTTACGAAGTGTAGAAGTAGACTCCCACTACTGTAATAGACGAGCGCTCGGAGAAACCTCCTCCGATCAATCGAATAATCAGGTCCATCCTAGCACCAATATGATTGCCCCAGCCCTATTTTTCTTATGGCAAGCCCAGCTCTTTTTATCATATGGGTGTTAGAAGGTGGTGGCTGAGTGTCTTCATGTCCTGGGAATGACATGGTGAAGTTCCAGTTTTGGAGGTTTGCGGAATGTGGAACACCCTTCATCACCATTGCTCCCAAGTCCACTTGAGCCAGAGTGGTAGTACCTGTTAGGGTCCAATCTATGGGTTAAATAGAAAAATGTGCAAATAAAAAAATGAGTATCCATTAAGAAATAATTTATTTTAAAACTTTGTCGGCATTAAATGACCCATTGAGTTTGAATGCCGTAAAACAAAACATCCGAAACACACTATGATACATTGTTAAGCATTAGATATCAAATCGTACTGTTAAGCTTATATAAATCATCAATCTGTAACCTAACAAAGTTACTGAATGAGAAATAACCAAAACTGAATATTTACTTTCTTATTCCCTTGACATCCATCCCTATCGGCCATCAGTCTTGAAAGGTCCTCTAGATGGCATCTAGTTTCCGCACCGAACTGATGAATGTATTTTTCCTGCTTAGCTAACCCTGGTGTGTCCACGTTTGTTATCCCACAGGAGTACTTCTCCATCAATATTATAAATACCCTCCAAAAAGTGGAATATTTTTGGCGAAAATTACACAAACTATAATTTAATTTTTCAAATTTTTCTTTTCTTAATAAAAAGGACTCTCCCCAAATTTCTGTCTAATAAGATAAATCCTACTTTCATCTTTGGAACGTAACTAGTTTCTATTTTAATTGGTCAGTCTCTACCTTTTATTCTCCTTAATTCGATCATCTGTTGGCTTATCTATGGAGATCAAAAGCGTAATAATCAATTGTACATTCAGTCTATGTCTTCTGAATTTAGTTTAATTTGAAGATATATTATCAAGCTTCAAATATCAAGTATTAAATTGCAATTTATTATAACTGTTAGATGATGGAAATAAAAAAATAATATCTAAATGTTATATTTATAGCACTTACAGACTTCCATACCAAGAATATTCTCAAAACGAAAAAAGAAAATATATAAATGGCTAATATTTTTTCATCAAATCAGTCATATTTATTTATTGAGAAATTTTACAAAAAATAAATATAATCTCAGTTGGTGTTAATAAAATAATTTAATCTACGATTGTCAATTTTATAGATACCTTAAAAATAAAATAAAAAATAGGTGAATATGTAATAACCATATTGCTAAAAAATGCTCAGGATAGCAAAATTGTATTGTTTTGACTCTAACAAAAAATGGTGTCCATATAAACACTTCATCAATCAGTAATAAAAAAAAAAGATGAAAAAGTTTTATTTCTTAATGTAATTATGTTTTATAAAATGTAAAAACCATTCAGTTGTAACTTGATTTACTAAAATAAATTAAATAAGTGGTTAAAGCGGTTGATGGATGATAACAAAAGAAGAATAAAACTAAAATGAGTTGTTGTCTCCAGAATTTTGAGTAAAAATTTATTTTAAAAGAAATCTTGTCTTTTTAAATATTAAATATCTTATAATCTGATAATTAGCCGATTCAGGGGAATATATATATATATATATATATATATATATATATATATATATATATATATATATATATATATATATATATATATATATATATATATAGTAAGTCCGGGGTGGGCTAAAGTCAGTATCAGCCAATCAGCGAATGAGTCTATCCCCTTTTCATTAGCGCTAGACAAAGGAGATTGTTTTTGCGTCTGAGGTGGAGATCCGAACCTACGATCAGCTCCATTAATATATATATATATATATACATATATACCTGAGACGTGGAACATTGAAACACGGTGTCTGTGGATGACATCATATGTTCCCAAAAGCCGGTAGAGCAATCTTAATTGACTTACCCAGCCAGCATAAAGCAATCATTGTCTGTTGTTTACAGATTTGATTTTTCTGGTGATCGTAACATATATAGACAGATCTATGTATTTAAAAGTTAAAACAC
>CM042150.1:4698320-4705820 GCA_023376005.1 Doryteuthis pealeii
TCGAATTTTGATAATCCAAAATTATCATGTTTGATTAAATTTTGTTTTGACAAAATACTTGAAGGATTATTTTCAATCTATGCAACACTTAGTTTTGAAAAAATTCCTCTTTCTCTTGAATAGCAATTAGAACATGAACGAAAATGTCTTTCTCTCTAATTAATTCGCATTTCTTCAATGATGGATTTACAATTACAGAGTAAACATTTCCATCGATTGGCCAAGAAGGATTGTGATTGGCAAAGCTGAGAAGTTTAGGAAACATTGTTTCCTTATAGATAGACATCCTTCCTGTGCTAAAATATTATGGGAATGGACAATGGCGACAGCCAGAAGGAAAAACAGATAGAGAGAAAAAGTCTAATGAAAGTCAAAGGAGATAAAACAAAGGAGTGACAGGGAAGCAAAGTAAAACCGGAATATATATATATATATATATATATATATATTATATATATATATATATATATATATATATATATATATATATATATATATGCATGGACACCCACACATACACACATACAAACACACACACATATATATATACACACATACATACAAATATATATATATATATATATATATATATATATATATATATATATATATATATAAAGGATACGAAAAATGAAAAAGAAATGCAAAAATGAAAAAAAGAGAAAGATAGAAAGACAAAAGAGAGAGAGGTGATATCCGGATAGAGAAAGAGACAGGCTGGACAGAGGGGCGATTTGAAGTGGAGTGGAAAGCAAAAATAAGAGAAAACCAGCAAATCAGTTATAGAAAAAAGCACAAGTAGAAAATCAGAAGTAGAACAAAGGAAGATAGGAAGAGATAAAGAGAGAAAGAGCACGACGTACATTACAAAAATAATAAAAAGAAGGAGAAATAAAAACGATAGAAGTAGAAATAGAGAAAATAAAAAAGGCGAATAGATATAGAAAAAGAGCGAGACAACAAAAAGAAAAAAATAAAGGAAAGAGGGAAGAAATACAGAGAAAAAAAAAGAAAGACCATATATAAAGATATAAAGAAAAGATATAGAGAGACATACAGCATATAGAGAAAAGATATTGTAAAGATATAAATATGTAGAGATGGGAAAGCACTTAAAAAAGGAAAGAGAGAGAGGTAGACTTAGGAAGGGATAATATATATATATATATATATATATATATATATATATATATATATATATATAGAGAGAGAGAGAGAGAGAGAGAGTAGACAGTCAAGAACAGACAGAGACGGACATATGATTTGGTAAATCCTGAAAGCAAGAAAATATTTTCAAAGTCGAAGGAAATTGGAATCAGCCATTTTGTCAAGATTATTGTTCATTGAATAAAACATTCCACAATGAGGACTTCCGGTTTTTATGAATTTTCTAAGGTCCATTTTGTAATTCTTTAAATTCTCCCGATGGTAGGTTTTACTAATCGATTGAACGACGCATTCAACTTAATACATTGGTGTCATTGTATTATCGTATTTCTTTTCATTGAAATCATTTACAAATTGAGTGGAAAAAAGTTATTGGTCCTACCAAGGAGTAATCACCAAGATTCCATGGACACATACATTCTATTCCTCTAAATCAAATCACTCGACACAAACCTTACATAGTTCCTAAAACCTTCTATAAATGTCAATAATGATATCCTTTGGTCCAATAAAATTTCAACACCATTTTGTATTTATCATATCATTGGACAAGATTTGCATTCGAATCGGGTGTCAAGTATTTATTCAATAACTACTAGCAGGACCTGTGGATATACCGCTTGATCAGCCCTCTCTTTATCTTTCCCCTACTCTCTGTCTCTTTCTTATCATATTCTTCTGAGTAGCATGTCCTTTTTTCCCCTTTCTTTCTTTCTGATAAAAAAAGGTATAGTCCATTATTTAGTAGAGGTGACGACACTCATAAGAAATACGAATTCGACGGATAAGTAACACCGGATAAACGGATAGTATGTTCTACAAGGTCACAAATATGGGACATACAGAGAGGACCGAACTCACTATTCAGGGCTATTTGATATGCGATACTAGCTTGCTCATTTTTACACCAAGATGGGAGGCCTTATATTTATATGGCATTCGCTGTGGGTAGAATGTGACTCAAGTTGATGGAGCTGCCAGCGAGGATTGAACACGCTATTCAATAGTAATGGATCTGCAAGACTAACTCACTGACTATTACAGGACGATAGGACTTCCTTTTCTAGTAAATGCATGGCTGATTATAAGCTTGAAAATGATTTATGATATTATACACAGTTGTCAATGAGTATGTACATATTAATACACGTGTTCCTGAATTGCACTACAGTTATCATCTTGCAACACCTTCTGGTTAAAATGGGACCGTCCAAATCGTCCTTGATGAAATGCAAAAATGTAAATCCTGATTATGTTGTAGCTTATCCCCCGAATTCTTAATTATTATGAGTGTTGTCACCTCTGCTAAATAATGGACCATTTCGTTTTTATCATAAAGAAAGAAGGGGAAGAAAAAAAACATGCTACACAGAAAAATATAGTAAGAAAGAAGAAAGAGAGAGAAAGAGAGAGAGAGAGAGAGAGAGGGGGGGAGGGAGATAGAAAGGGGTAAGCGAGCGCAAGCGATAAAGCTAATCTGTTTCAATCAAATAAATTGAAAAGATGAAAAAAGGAAAGAAAGAAAAAAAGAGTGAGAGTTAAGTCAAGATTATTATACTTTTTATATATTGAATAATCGCAATAGCTCTTAAGTAAAACTATCAAACGTTGTAATAATTTAATTATCATACTGTGGTATATTCACAGGTCCTGTAGTTTTATCAAGTTTAAAAGCTTATTTTGTTTGCAACCCACCAATATGAACCAGGTTTTAAACCTTTGCAATACACATATTTACCAAAACCTATTAACAAATTAAAACATTAGTTCACAAAATCACCTTTTCAAACAAATAGGTTTGATAATCTATCTTTAATAAGAAACTGAAAAACTCAAAATGAAAGTGAAATACACTATTTATTCATTTATTTATTTCATATATTTTTTTCATCTTATATAGAAAGCAGCAGGTGTCCACGCATTTGCATACGTGATTAGGTGATTGCGATAAATACTGACTTTGCACATGCCTGCTCACATATGTTGAGGACGACTTCCGGCCAAGGCCACGCCAGCCTGCGAATGTTTTGACCTTGGTAAGCTACTCGTTTGTTTTTGTAATTTTGTTCATTTTCATTCGAATATAAAACGATTTTTCCCCTATATTTGAGAGGAAACGAAAATTTAATTAATAATCCTAAACTTATGTTTTAGTAAGATTTTTATTGTTTTGTATGTTTTCGGTTGGGATATATCGATCTTAATTTATTTAAAACCTTAAACCGAACAATTTTTCAATACTGATTGATTAAAATATTTCCAAACGTGTTTCCTTATTTTCTAGAATCTTTTTTTTCACTACAGTATACATTTTAGAACGATAGGTAACAATATAGCCTTTATTTCATTTTCTTTATTAAAATGTAGACACTCGATTTTTAATGATATGAGTAGAAATCAACTACTAAATAGAGTGGTATCTTGATGTACGAGTACCCCAACTTATGAGTCTTCCAAGTTACGAGTTGTCACCCTGTCGATATTTTGCTTTTGGTTGAAAGTTAAAATTTGTGGCACGAGTGTGTTTCAGACATTCTTTTATTAAATTCACTAAAAAAAGAAAAATTTTCCAAATTTATTATGCCAAAGTATATATATTATTTATAAACAAATAAACATTCCAACATTTTACAACACAGGATTCTTTACATTCTATTTTATAATGTTTTTATACATTACAGCGCTATAAAAAATAATATTTTTGTGGGGTAGAAACGGATTAATGACATTTCATTTCATTGCAATGTGTTAGATTGATTTGATATACGGGAAAATTGATTCACGATTAAAAAGAATTAAACTCGTAAGCCAAGGTACCACTGTATTCGAATTTATAAACCGACATTTATTAGTTTATACTGTCAGTAAAAGTTAGCCCTTCTTTCGACGCAAGCGGACTTGGTAGAAATGAATAGTTGCGAAATTTAGTAGGCTTCACAGCTGACCACTAGCATCCACTCTCTCGTACTGGGTCATAAGTTACTGAGCCAGAATGACTTGATATCTCACTGAGTTGAATGTAGTAAAAGCAAATGCCCCGTATGTAAGAAAACACAGGATTTAAAGGGCCTTGGGCCAAACCACGTTGTTAACTAAAAGCAAGAAAAAGTAAAGGGAAATGGAACAGTCCAGCCGGTGACCATCTCCTCTAACCTCACCGCCATGAAATAGATTAGGAAGGGGGAAGATAAGAAATAATTCTTACAATACATTTTGTTTTTAAATTCAAATTCAGTTTAGCTATTGATTTTTCACTACATTCTTTGCTCTACATTTGAAGCGCATTTATTTTTTTTAAATAAAAAAAAATCTATATTTTCATATCTACCAGCATTAGGAACAAAACATGGAACATTAAACTAGAGAATCAGTCTATATAGCTGTGAGCAGGTGTCCAAACTCTACGCCTGAAATAAGTGCGTCTAATTGGCCAGAAAATGCGAAGATTTGAAAAAGGTTGTATATGTCAACCGCCATTTCTTTTTTCATGAATCTCTTAGATTAATAACTCGTTTCAACAAGGAGAAGACTTTTCCCCTGCGTGTCTGTGAATAAAATGAAAATAATTTGCACAGAAACACATTTTTCTTTATATAAATCCTTTTGTGCCAGACCGGAACACAAGGTAACAATTGAATTTTTATAAACTCACGAGATTCAACTTTTGTTTAATTTAGTTTAAAAGTGAATAGGAGTGCTTAAAAACGAGATAGAATGAGATAAATAGCAAGAGTAAGATTGAAAGCTGAAGAGATAATGATAGTGAGAATTAAAGGGAACCTAAAAATCTCATGAGAAAAAAAAAGTCGCCTTTACTAAAAACTATAAATGGCACAAGGCAAGATATCCCCCAGTATCGCAAGCTGATTAGCTCAGCAACCAAATTCGAGCCTCTCAAAGTAGTATTGATCAAGAGATAAGTATACAACGATTATTTTTATATGACATATCCTCATTCCGGAATGAGAACCGTGACGTTACAAAGAGAACAAATGCGTATATCCTGGGTGATGTAGGTGATAATAAATATGAGGTTACTTAATGATGATAGAACAAAAGGAAAAAAAAAATTTACCAATGAATAATGAAAGATAGTATTTCGTTAGTTGGATTTTACGGCATGTCAACCCTTGTTGGTTTATTTTATTTCGTAGACATTTTGTTTTATTCATTCTTGATTTTACTCAATATTTTTAAACACATTCTTTTCTATCTACACCCTAGGTGAAGACCCTAACAGGTACTACCTTTACTGGTTAGAGTGGATTGGAGTGATAGTGATGAAGGGGTACTCCACATTTCCTAGAGCTCCAGAACTGGAACTTCACCATCAGATAAAGTTTAACCTCATACCCAGTACATTAAGATCTTCTGCCACCGCCTGATAAAAAGGGTTGGAGTTTTGACATAACGGTAATAGGATCAATACAATTATATACATCTTATGGCTTGATATGACCAGCCGATTGATCGGTGGGGGTCTCTCCGAGTGCCCGTCTAGCCTAAGTAAGAGAGAAAATGGAGTGTTGCACTGCTCCATCTTTAAGTATCACGGTTTGCCACCTACCACCAACAGGTGGCCCCATTGGGGTGTGGTCCTTCCCTTATGCAGGTTTCGTCGCTGTATTCTAAAGCCCTAGCCGACAGAGCTGGATAGTATTTGGTTTGCAATTATAAATACTATACAAATGTCGACAAATTTAAACTGATACCAGACGACCTATGTACCCGATGAGTTCCCATTGTAACAGCAAACCATTGATGTTTCTATTTAGGAAAGTGTGAATAATTCTGATTAAATATTCATAATTATCTCCCCTTTGTTGAAAATTTGGTTGATTACAAAGTTACATTCAGTGCAAATGCAGACCTCACAAATTACCATTTAGTTAAAACTTGGATTTAAACTTAGAAATCATTTTATTGTGGACACACTCCAACAAAATATATGTTTTCGCTCAACCCCCTCTGCATAAGCAGAATGCGTCACAATGATACTTTTTTAAGCGGAGTTAAACAGGTTTTAATTCAGTTTTCCTTCTCTTAATCCGGTTGCCATACCAAAATTAAAGAGCTCGCTCTACCTTATTATTTACCCATAGCTAGGGGGAGACCAGTTGGATTAAGACTTAGTATATTAGCGCTAGATGAAATGCAAAAAGTCTTAGCCAGTATTTGAACTCATTTGTTGAAGATATCGCACTATACATCTATCATAATAAGATACTGATCGTATGATACGATAATGGGACAGCGACAAGAATAATGACTGAACAGTGAGCAACATTTCTCAAGAGAATATCTTGTGTTTATTAATCAAAATCAAACATTTTAGTAGATGTTTAAATATTGATGGCAAATGTTGTTCCCCTCCCCCTTTTAATGAGAAACTGGGTCTATCACCATTCTATTCACCGATAATAAAATTGATACACAACGAAGTTTGATATAAAAAAATATATTATGATCTGCTTGGGGCTTATGTCACGCTTTTTTTTTCTAAAAAACGTTTTCATTGTAAAATAGAAAACATAGCAATTGACAAAAATAATCTATAAAATCTTATGCATACTTGGATGCCGTGAAAATGGTGAGAGATACATCCATTTAAAATTCAAGAACATATATGCAAACAGTCAGATATATTTATGTGTGCGACTCTTTAGATACACACATATATACATATATATATATATATATATATATATATATATATATATATATATATATATATATATATATATGCTTTGGAAATCGCATCGTCGAGAAACTAACAATTAACAAGTGCCGTTGAATTTGTGTCTTCACTTCTCCAACATGGACATACATGCTACATCAATGATATGGAGCACTCTTTATTATGAATATAGCAAACTATATTATCAGTATAAATGAAAAAATATAAACATAAATAACTAAAATAATATAAAACATAAAAGTATATATATATATATATATATATATATATATATATATATATATATATGAAGAACCTTATGGTGAAACTCGAGTAGGTTATTCCTGTGTATACGATTATAACAATAAATTTGCTCTACTCCCGCATTTTATATTTGTTATATCGGTGTATTATCATTGTGAAAGTTGTGTCAACTAACCATTGTGGCCAATTTCACCGGTAAGTCACCATTTTCATATTTAAAATCATATATATATATATATATATATATATATATATATATATATTGGTTTGAAAATCGCGAATGCAAAAAAATGACATATACCAAACGACGTTAACAGTAAGTTAGATATATAAGCTCTATCAATGATACCGAGCACTCTTTACTTGTACATATAGCAAAGTATATGATCAAA
>CM042150.1:4710820-4755820 GCA_023376005.1 Doryteuthis pealeii
GTTTTAAAAAACTAAAACGTTCTATCGTCGGCTTGCCATCTATAATACTTTCATCTCTTAGGTGAAACTTTTCTCTTTTCTACTCTTTTACACACACACACACATACACATACACACACACACACACATATATATATATATATATATATATATATATATATATAGTCGTGGAAAATGGACTCGTCGATTCGAGTTCAATTCCTAGACGAAGCTGTTGGCATTTCACATAGCGCTAATACCCTTAGGACGGTATGAATCCATATATTCTCCCTCCAGCTATGGGTTAAATAGTAGGGTAGACTGGGCCCTTCAGCCTTGGGTAGGTAACCAGTCTAGGAGAGGGATAACTCTGAATTCAAAATTCCCTCCAGCTATGGATTAAATAGTAGGGCAGATTGGGCCCTTCAGCCTTGTGTAGGTAACTAGTCTAAGAGAGGGATAACTGTGAATTCAAAATTCCTGAGGTCGGTCGTTGATTGGGTTTGTGGCAACCCTTGATGCACCAATTCTTTCCTATCGACTGTGCCAAAAAGTGTGGATGGTCCAACACAAGCCTTCACCACTATAAACAAATCACTGTGTGGATGTTCATTGTATGAACACTCATACATCGATCGACGGGAGAGTCCATCATATATACATATATATGTATATATATATTACATAGATATATAGAAATAGAGCTGTGTATATAGAGTAGAAATTAGATGGTAAATGACTCATGAAAAATGTATTAATATACCTGTAATTTGATATCAATTCGCTTCTTTTATTCACCAATATGTTTACAGTGTGTTTTAGGATATTTTTTCCTCCTGACACAATCTACCGCTATTGTTCCGAACTTTGAAAGCTTGTGCTTTTTTACAATATCTCATTTATTATGCCCGTTTCATATATATACAAGGTGTGTTAAAAAGTATCGATATTGAATCTGTATTTACCAAGATAGGAATGAACAATAAATGTAACGTTATTTTTTTTAGAATACAAGGTATATAAAAAAGTACAGATTTTAAAGCTGTATTTACCGAGAAAGAAATGAAGAATGAATGGAACGCTAATTCATCAGAATACAATGTGTCAAAAAATACCGAAAATCTCGATACTTTTTGACACACCCCCTCTCTCTCTCTCTCTCTCTCTCTCTCTATATATATATATATATATATATATATATATAATGTGTGTGTATATATATGAGAGAGTGTGAGAGAGGGAGAGAGTGAGAGTGAGAGAGAGACTGACAGACAAATTTCATTCAGATGCTTCTAATTGATTGGGTCATTGTGTCAATATAAATAACAACTGTCAACTTAATTTCAGTACAAAAGTATAAAATTCCAATAAGATTAGTGATTATATTTTAAATTTCATTTATTCATTTATTTATGATAAAGCTTGTTTGAGCACCGCACGTTTTCCCCCGTCTCTTGATACGCATGTAATGTTTGGGGGGTCAATTAAAAGGAATTGGAAGTGTAATAATTTTAATTCTATACTTATCTTCTTGCTGTTCAACTATTCTTTTGGGTTTATCGGCTTGTTGGGCTTCTCTGTTCAGGGTCGAAGTATCTGGGTCTGTCTGCGTCAGTTGGTGGATCTGTTGTTGGGTTGGATGGCATTTTCACTGGAGTCTGGAACAACTTGGAAATCCCTTGGGGATATCTTGTCTTGTACCGTTTTATAATTTTTAATAACAAACTCAAGACTTTCTTGCTTTTTCGGAGCTCATATTTTATTTTATCCCAATTAAAAATGCCTTGGGGAACAGACACTCATCTTTATCATCTACACGTAACGTAACTTTTTGTGTTTTCCACCTCATTATATTAGATGGTCTCTTCTGTCTTTTCGTACAAAGACAACCACATAATGGAATCTCGTTAAACGATAAATAATTGGCGCGTATCTTGCAGTGTTACATAATTATTAGATTCCTAATATTTATGTGCAGTAGTGTAGAAATCAAAATGGCTGTTATAAGTTGCAGCCCACGGCCTTGAAGGTTGAAGGACAATGGTTGACCTCAGTCCTAACCTTCCGGTGGATACCGTGAGAATATATGGAGAAGACCCTCTTCCGGTTTAGATTAGAAATAGATTTTAGTCAGTCGGCCAGAAACCACGACGGTGGTGAGTCATGTATTGCACGCTCCGACTCGATCTGCGCAGGTAGTTTGGTGGGGATTTCGAAATAAATATGATCTAAGTTAAATCGAAGTCTTGTGTTATTATCTAAAAACTACCAATGAAACAGGGCTTCTGATGAAGAGAAATCCCCAATGGAAGACCAGACACGAAGTCCCCAAGAGAAGTCCAGACGCTAGAAGAATGTTAGAAGAAGACGTAAGATAGAAAGGACGCTAGCAGAAGAATGAAAAGTAAATAATGAAAAGGGTATACAACAGCAGCACGATTCTCAAATAGACCGAGTTTTAACCTCATTGGGTAATTCTACATTGTTACCATATAGACGAGTAAGTTTAAGTCTTTACGAATTCCCACTAGTAGAATGGTTAGCAAATTTCCAAGCCCAATAATTCAATGAGACATTTTTTATATTTATTTAAGCGCTCCTTTATTATGATCTTCTGCCAGACATTGCGTTTTTTTTAATAAGGCCAATAGATGATTTGTATATGAATAACGTTGCCTTAGTAACAGTGACAGGATATAAAATGATGGGATGGAACCTAATCAATGAGCAGACTTTGAAGAATTGAGAAATGGAATTGTTATTTCAATGTTATTGATTTTCTCTGTTTTTGGTTGAGAAGAAAAAAAATGAAATGAAAAAAGAAAAGAAAGATCTTTTCACTATTGCTATGATGAAAGAAGGGAAGTGTAGATAAGGATAACTAGCATATATATATATATATATATATATATATATAATATATATATATATATATATGAGAGAGAGAGAAAGAGAGGGGAGAGAGAGAGTATAGATTTAATGAAAGTGAGGCGTATATAAAAAGAAGACACAAGAGAGACAGAAAGGGAGAAAGAGAAAGAATATAGATACAATGACTGAGAAGTAATGTGCAGGTAATAACGAGAGCCGAGAGAGATAAATAGATAGCGAGAGAGAGAGAGAGAGAGAGAGAGAGAGAGAGAGAGAGAGAGAGAGAAAAATAGAGATATGATGAAAAAAAGTGAAGTGAATCAGGAGAATAGAGAGCATATCTATATATAATGGAGATAGACTGCATTTTTGTCTGAAGCCGAAACTACGTCACAGCTGACGTCAGATATTCCAAACTAAATTCTAGCGTTTATCAATGAGAACCTAATTTATAATCAATTTGTGTTATACATAATATTAAAGGAACAAATTGCTTTATATACAAGTATTGAGATGCGTTTGTAATATCTGGTTTGTAATATTTGCATAGCCAATTTTCAAGGAATCTTTTAATAAATGCATGTTTAGTTTTAAACAGTTTCTAATTAATATTTTAATTTTTATTTGTATTTATAATTATTTCATGTATAAAGTTTTGCGAGAAATTAATTTAAAAATAAAGATACAGCCACTAATTTAGATATTACGTTAAATTATTAGTTATGGTATTTTGTCCGTGACTACTTCCGTTTTCGTTGCGGTAAAAAAAAATATTTTTAAAGTTTTAATAGAGTTAATTTTTAATGAAAAAATTTATAGATAAAAAAATTTATAGATAAAATTTATTTTTAATTTTCGCGGCACCTTCACAAATATAACAAGTATTTTTTATTTCAAATTTTATTATTCCTATTAGGAATTTAAAAAAGATGTTTACATTTATTTTTAATTCAAAATTTGTTTACGGTTATTCCTTATTAGTAATATTAAAATTAAAATAACAACCAGTTCTGAGCGATGCTTTTCCGCTAAATATGATGACCGTGATTTATTTAGAAATTAAGAAATATCTTTTAATTTTAATTTGTCATAAAATAACCCTTGGACCTTGTCAACCATTTACAGAAAATAGTTTGATTTAAAAAAAAAAAAAAATACAAGTAGGTCTGAATCAGACGACAAAAAAAAAAAAATGAAAACAAAAAAATGATTTTACGTGTTTGTTTTTTTAACACTTAGCGCTTCTTTCTTAAACTAAAAATTAATCTTTATTTTTATCATAATTGACGCAATACTTTTAAAATTCATTATTCAACAATGTTTAACCGAAGTTTGGTTTGTATAAACAAAAGCGGTGTTAAAAAAAAAGTCCCCTATCTAATTCGAGGCCACCGAAATACAATAACAAATGATACAACCATGAAAAAATTTATAGATAAAATATATTTTTAATTTTCGCGGCACCTTCACAAATATAACAAGTATTTTTTATTTCAAATTATTTTATTCCTATTAGGAATTAAAAAAAGATGTTTACTTTTATTTTTAATTCAAAATTTGTTTACGGTTATTTCATATTACTAATGTTATTTTTCATCATTTATTTAAATTAATTGTAGCGAGAAATTAATAGTATTTTGTTCAATGTTTAAACAATACACATTCATCAATAAGAGGAATACTATTCTATATTAGATGATTGAAAATAGCATTTTACTTCGAGTTTATATAAATTTTGTTTTGTTTTTAAAAATTAAATAATAAAATAATTCTTCGGACCTGAGCATCTGAAACCCCCATCTAAAATTTTTTAAATCTTTTTTCTTTTTCTTCAATGGATTATTATCGATTACACACCAATCTATCAGATTGTAAAAAAAAAATTCAAAAAAGTTATTTATTTTTCGAGTTTTCAGGGGTGCTCAGTTCCCCTATAAGTTTATTGTAAATCGATCCCCCATATCGGAACCGCTAAAAAAATTTTTTTTTTTCTTCAATGGATTGTTATCGATTACACACCAATCTATCAGATTGTAAAAAAAAAAAAGAGCGCTCTACCTGAACAGTTGGGCTGAATTTGCACAAAGGTGTCAAAATTAAGGTGACACTGAAAAAACAGAACCCACAAATTTTGTAATAAAACTGTTAATTGTAACTAGGGGGGGTTTAGGGTTAGGATTTGAGATTAGGGTTGGTGTTGGGGTTTAAGGTTAGTTTAATGGGAAAATAAATAAATAATTTGGGTTCTGTTTTTTCTGGGCCACCCTAACTTTGACACATTTGCGCCAGTTTCCTTTCGAGCGGTTCTGATATGGGCAGCGATTTACTATAAACTTATATGTCGGCATGAGCACCCCTGAAAACTCAAAAAAAAAGAACATTTAAGAATTTTTTTAAAAACCTGATAGATTGGTGTGTAATCGATAATAATCCATTGAAGGAAAACAATAAAATAAATAAATGAATAAATTTTGTAGCGGTTCTGATATGGGGGATCGATTTACGATAAACTTATACGGGGAACTGAGCACCGCGAAAAATAAATAACTTTTTTGAATTTTTTTTCTTTTACAATCTGATAGATTGGTGTGCAATTGATAATAATCCATTAAAAGAAAGAAAAAAAATTAAAAACAAAATTTTAGATGGGGGGTTTCCAGATGCTCAGGTCTGCCAATTATTCAATTTAATGCTTATGTTAATGGATATAAAATTTATTAAATCTCTAAGAAAATGAATTAAGAGTCTAACAACATATATTATATTCATTAATTTATTGTACAAACATTTTTACATAAACTAGCAAAAAATGCCATCTGGGCGGTTATAAAAATTAATTTTTGAAAGATATTGTCTGAGTTAAAATTTCCATATAAGAGGGTTTGTATTATCGGTAAAATCATCAAATTTATTAAAGGAGTTAAGAAAAATGAAACCATTTGAAATGGAAACTTACTTCTGTCCCCCTCAAATCAAAATGTTGCATGCATCTATTGATTATTAATCAAATAATATTTTTATCAATGACAGTGTTTTGATGTAAGCAGTGACAGTTTTAGTTACAGACAAATTGATACTGAATCTATTATCAAAAGATTTTATTTATTGAAAATTTTTTTTACAAAATTCATATTTTTACATAAGTGTACCAAACAAAATTTAGTTGAAAATAGATCTATGAATTAGATATTTTTATTTCCTCCGATTAAAAAAAATTAATATTAGGTATTATTTAGCATTTAAAAATTGATTTAAGTATCATTACTATTTTATTTTATGTAATACTTATTTACACTAAAATTAAATGTTTGTTGAATGTAAAATAAACAAGGTGAATATTTATTCTTTTATTTCAAAGATTTTAGAAATAATCAAAACAATAAAAAATCATTTTGTATAGTTGATTGTTTTATTCATTGATAAACCAAATTTAATTTTATTATTGAATATTATTTCAGGAAAAACTTTGGTGTAGAAAGTTAACTTTCCTAATTTCTATTTCAAATTGTTTATTTCTTACTCCTTTAATGAATTTGATGATTTTAATTACTAAAATCATTAAATGTTGAATGTCCTTTTAAAATTTTTGGCATATTTTAGCATTGTTGTTTTTTATTACTTTATTTGATTTATTAATTTTACAGCAACATAGTTTTAGTTACAGACAAATTGATACTGAATCTCTTATCAAAAGATTTTATTTATTGAAGAAAATTTTTAAAGAATTTATCTTTTTACAGAATTTTACCAAATAAAATTTAGTTGAAAATAAATCTATAAATTAGATATTTTTATTTACTCCGATTAAAAAAATAATTAATATTAGGTATTATTTAGCATTTAAATATTGATTTAAGTATCATTACTCTATTTTATTTTATATAATATTTATTTACACTAAAGCTAAATGTTTGTTAAATGTAAAATAAATAAGGTGAATATTTATTGTTTTATTTCAAAGATTTTAGAAATAATCAAAACAATAAAAAATCATTCTGTATAGTTGATTGTTTTATTCATTGATAAACCAAATTTAATTTTATTATTGAATATGATTTCAGGAAAAACTTTGGTGTAGAAAGTTAACTTTCCTAATTTCTATTTCAAATTGTTTATTTTTTACTCCTTTAATGAATTTGATGATTTTAATTACTAAAATCATTAAATGTTGAATGTCCTTTTAAAGTTTTTGGCATATTTTGGCATTGTTGTTTTTTATTACTTTATTTGATTTATTAATTTTACAGCAACATAGTTTTAGTTACAGACAAATTGATACTGAATCTCTTATCAAAAGATTTTATTTATTGAAGAAAATTTTAAAAGAATTTATATTTTACAGAATTTTACCAAATAAAATTTAGTTGAAAATAAATCTACAAATTAGATATTTTTATTTACTTCGATTAAAAAAAAATTAAATATTATTTAGCATTTAAAATTGATTTAAGTATCATTACTCTATTTTATTTCATGTAATATTTATTTACACTAAAACTAAATGTTTGTTAGATGTAAAATAAATAAGGTGAATGCTTATTTTTTTTATTTCAAAATTTTTAGAAATAATCAAAACAATAAAAAATCATTTTGTATAGTTGATTGATTTATTCATTGATAAACCAAATTTAATTTTATCATTAAATATTATTTCAGGAAAAATTTTTTGTGTAGAAAGTTAACTTTCCTAATTTCTATTTCAAATTATTTATTTTTTACTCCTTTAATGAATTCAATGATTTTAATTACTAAAATCATTAAATGTTGAATGTCCTTTTAAAGTTTTTGGCATATTTTGGCATTGTTGTTTTTTATTACTTTATTTGATTTATTAATTTTACAGCAACATAGTTTTAGTTACAGACAAATTGATACTGAATCTCTTATCAAAAGATTTTATTTATTGAAGAAAATTTTTAAAGAATTTATCTTTTTACAGAATTTTACCAAATAAAATTTAGTTGAAAATAAATCTATAAATTAGATATTTTTATTTACTCCGATTAAAAAAATAATTAATATTAGGTATTATTTAGCATTTAAATATTGATTTAAGTATCATTACTCTATTTTATTTTATATAATATTTATTTACACTAAAGCTAAATGTTTGTTAAATGTAAAATAAATAAGGTGAATATTTATTGTTTTATTTCAAAGATTTTAGAAATAATCAAAACAATAAAAATCATTCTGTATAGTTGATTGTTTTATTCATTGATAAACAAATTCAATTTTATTATTGAATATGATTTCAGGAAAAAAGAAAGTTAACTTTCCTAATTTCTATTTCAAATTATTTATTTTTTACTCCTTTAATGAATTCAATGATTTTAATTACTAAAATCATTAAATGTTGAATGTCCTTTTAAAGTTTTTGGCATATTTTGGCATTGTTGTTTTTATTACTTTATTTGATTTATTAATTTTACAGCAACATAGTTTTAGTTACAGACAAATTGATACTGAATCTCTTATCAAAAGATTTTATTTATTGAAGAAAATTTTAAAAAATTTATATTTTACAGAATTTTACCAATTAAAATTTAGTTGAAAATAAATCTACAAATTAGATATTTTTATTTACTCCGATTAAAAAAAATTAATATTAGGTATTATTTAGCATTTAAAAATTGATTTAAGTATCATTACTCTATTTTATTTTATGTAATATTATTTACACTAAAACTAAATGTTTGTTAAATGTAAAATAAATAAGGTGAATATTTATTTTTTATTTCAAAATTTTAGAAATAATCAAAACAATAAAAAATCATTTTGTATAGTTGATTGTTTATTCATTGATAAACCAAATTTATTTTATTATTAAATATTATTTCAGGAAAAATTTTTTTGTGTAGAAAGTTAACTTTCCTAATTTCTATTTCAAATTATTTATTTTTTACTCCTTTAATGAATTCAATGATTTTAATTACTAAAATCATTAAATGTTGAATGTCCTTTTAAAGTTTTTGGCATATTTTGGCATTGTTGTTTTTTATTACTTTATTTGATTTATTAATTTTACAGCAACATAGTTTTAGTTACAGACAAATTGATACTGAATCTCTTATCAAAAGATTTTATTTATTGAAGAAAATTTTTAAAGAATTTATCTTTTTACAGAATTTTACCAAATAAAATTTAGTTGAAAATAAATCTATAAATTAGATATTTTTATTTACTCCGATTAAAAAAAATTAATATTAAATATTATTTTGCATTTAAAAATTGATTTAAGTATCATTACTCTATTTTATTTCATGTAATATTTATTTACACTAAAACTAAATGTTTGTTAAATGTAAAATAAATAAGGTGAATGTTTATTTTTTTTTATTTCAAAATTTTTAGAAATAATCAAAACAATAAAAAATGATGTAAGCAGTGACAGTTTTAGTTACAGACAAATTGATACTGAATCTATTATCAAAAGATTTTATTTATTGAAAATTTTTTTACAAAATTCATATTTTTACATAAGTGTACCAAACAAAATTTAGTTGAAAATAGATCTATGAATTAGATATTTTTATTTCCTCCGATTAAAAAAAATTAATATTAGGTATTATTTAGCATTTAAAAATTGATTTAAGTATCATTACTATTTTATTTTATGTAATACTTATTTACACTAAAATTAAATGTTTGTTAAATGTAAAATAAACAAGGTGAATATTTATTCTTTTATTTCAAAGATTTTAGAAATAATCAAAACAATAAAAAATCATTTTGTATAGTTGATTGTTTTATTCATTGATAAACCAAATTTAATTTTATTATTGAATATTATTTCAGGAAAAACTTTGGTGTAGAAAGTTAACTTTCCTAATTTCTATTTCAAATTGTTTATTTTTACTCCTTTAATGAATTTGATGATTTTAATTACTAAAATCATTAAATGTTGAATGTCCTTTTAAAGTTTTTGGCATATTTTAGCATTGTTGTTTTTTATTACTTTATTTGATTTATTAATTTTACAGCAACATAGTTTTAGTTACAGACAAATTGATACTGAATCTCTTATCAAAAGATTTTATTTATTGAAGAAAATTTTTAAAGAATTTATCTTTTTACAGAATTTTACCAAATAAAATTTAGTTGAAAATAAATCTATAAATTAGATATTTTTATTTACTCCGATTAAAAAAATAATTAATATTAGGTATTATTTAGCATTTAAATATTGATTTAAGTATCATTACTCTATTTTATTTTATATAATATTTATTCACACTAAAGCTAAATGTTTGTTAAATGTAAAATAAATAAGGAGAATATTTATTGTTTTATTTCAAAGATTTTAGAAATAATCAAAACAATAAAAAATCATTTTGTATAGTTGATTGTTTTATTCATTGATAAACCAAATTCAATTTTATTATTGAATATTATTTCAGGATAAACTTTGGTGTAGAAAGTTAACTTTCCTAATTTCTATTTCAAATTGTTTATTTTTTACTCCTTTAATGAATTTGATGATTTTAATTACTAAAATCATTAAATGTTGAATATCCTTTTTAAAGTTTTTGGCATATTTTGGCATTGTTGTTTTTTATTACTTCAATTCATTTATTAATTTTACTTGGATACTACCCCTCTGACATTGAATTTTAAATCCCACTCGGCTCAGGCTATATTTATAAAATTTTATTTTTACACCGCCCGAAGGGCGGTTTTGTTATGCTAGTAGATATAATGAAAGTATAGTAAGGGTGGTAGTTTTTAGTAAGAGAAGAAAGGGAAAGAATGGAAAACTGTAAGAAAATGAATGAATTTTTAAGACTGAGGAAAAAATAAAATGTTAAAAAAGTTGAGTATAGAAAATAAAGTTAATAAATGTTTAGATCAGTGAAGTTAAGCAGTGATTAGCCTTTTTCATACTTAAGTGGGTGACCACTTTAGGAACAGCAGGTGTGTTATCAACAATGATTCGGCATTTAAATACACAAAAAGAGGTGCTATGCTGCGAAACAAAGCAACCAACTAGTAATTCATTCCCAAGACAATCAAGAATTTTTTTTTTACAGCGATTCGACCATATACCGTAAGTGTCGGTCGTATTCAGAATACATTGAGAAAATTGAAAATGAAACATTTGTAATGCAGAGATACCAATTTAAAGAGTATAAATATTCATTAGTATTTTTATCTACTTCTTGTTGTTGTCTTACTTTTCTGCTGAGTTGTGTTTGTTGTTTTGTCTGGCATTCTCTCTGTTCGTCGGGTCTGAAACCACTTGCTTCTTGGGATGTTTTTTGCTAGTGTTGTTGCTTTTTAAGTAACGGACTCAAGATCACATTTTTTCAGAAGTTTTTATCTTTCAGCCCAAAGATATCCATCAAGAAATGACCTCGGCGGACAGACCGCATGTTGTGTCTGCTCTCTTCAAACAACATCCAAATCCACCTGCCTCTTTCAAAACTTTGGCAAGATTCCCGACTATATCATTCTCGCTCGCGTCTTGTTTTGTTCAATCAGAAAACTTTAGTTTAGAAAAGTCAGTTATTTACACATCACCATTCATACATCCACTTATTCTGGTTATTTGTTATTATTTCACATTTCAATTTTACCAAATTCGTCTCACGTCAACCTACCGCTGACGTCACACACATATTTCCACACTGATTATTATGTTACACATTTTTATTCCGTCCAGTAAATGACATACACTTATCAATCCTTTTTTCTTTCATGTTCTATCATATATATTTGGGCCGGTTTAGCTCAGTCAGTAGGGTGCTCTCCAAGGAGTTGTACGGTTTCTGGTTCGATACCACCCCCCTCAATTCAGTGCAAGAGTAGCTTGGGAGTGGGGAGCTGACGGTAGGTGTGGCGCTCCACCTCAGCCAAAATAATTTCCCTGGTCTAGAGCTAGCCAAAAAGGGATAGATTCCTAAACGCTCCGGCTGATGCCGACAATAGGCCACTACGCCAAATTTACTTACTTTTTACTAATATGTATATATGTAATAAATTTCGCAAAAAAAGATTTGCAAAGAAAATTTAATTACGTTTTGGGAACTTTGAGTTTAAATCAGAAATTTTTATTTTGTCGTTAATTAATTTTGCGGACAGATGTTATAAGGCGTGTTATAATATATAATATATATATATATATATATATATATATATATATATATATATATAAATACCAGGTGTGTTAAAAACTAGCAAGATTTTTTGTACTTTTTGATACACTTTATATTCTGAAAAAAAAACATTTCATTGATCTTTTTCTGAATACAAGGTGTGTCAAAAAAGTAAGATGTTTAAAGCTTTATTTACCAATATAGAAATGAAGAACAAATGGAAGGCTATTTTTTCGGAATAAGAGGTGTCTAAAAGTACAAAAAATCTCGATACTTTTTTGACACACCTTATATATGTGTGTGAGAGAGAGAGAGAGAGAGAGAGAGAGAGAGAGAGAGAGAGAGAGAGAGAGAGAGAGCACCTCTATGAATTAGATTGCAAAGATTAAACACATAAGATTACTCTTTCTAAATATCAAAAATATGATCAAAGAAAATGTTGAATATTCTCTGAATTACTTACATGTTTGTTTTTATTTCCACGAGAATTATTCGCGCGGATTTTATATAACTTGGCACTCACTCAAAGAAATCGTACGGCGCATGCGTTGACATAGACTGTGAGGGGGGGGGGGTGGAATTGTGTACCGTGTCGACAGTGCGACGCTATTGAGTAAACTTGTGCACCATGTAACCATCCCATTCGCAAGGACGTCTTGTCAACATTTTTTATTTTATCTTTTTCTTTTGTTTTATGTTCTTTATTTATTCATTATTTTGCAAATCATCAAATCAGCCATACCCAAAGATGCGGATAGGTAAGCGTCCTGCGTCTCTGACTCACAAAAATCTAAAAGAACGCAGTAAAATCTTTCCCATGCGTCCCAGTGTTTTTCTTTTTTCTTCCCTAACCATTTCAAACTAACTGTAAATACAATTCTAAAGTTTAAAATCCTGAAATATGTGTTATATATTTAAGAATTAAAGATATATATAGTATTTGGTGGGAATAATTTGCACAAGGATTTTAACAAAACTGCGTTTAATAACCAATTATTTGCTGCTACTGATTTTTAATACTATCATGTTATTCTCAAACGTGTTAAAAACAATTATATATATAATTTTATATAGAAATCAAGATAACATTAAAACGAATGGGCTATTTTATATTCGTTCTTATTTAGTTTTATAAGTCTTTCGAATTTAATATGATATGTAATTATATTAAAACTTAAATACTTGCGACCAGAGGACACATGCTTTTGTTAGTACACATAAGGGATTTTATGACACTAATGGAATTTTGATAAGATCTGATTAACACGAATCTATTTGGTCAAATTCCATTTAGCCTTTTTGGCTAGCGACTCATTTTTCTTCAAGCATCTTGAGAATCTGTATGATTTACATTCAACGAATCAAATGAATACGTATTGTAATATGTAAAAGTATATTCCTGCAGACCCGTGTGCAAAAAATTTGTATATGTGGAAAGTGGATTGGAATGAATCCGACAGAATGTGGTGCAGATGTGAGGAACAAAAGAACAACACTCAGACAAAAATGTGTAGGATATATTTCGATAGAGCTTTGAGCTCGGGATCACCAGTCGTTTTAATGAATTATCAGGTTATCAGACAAGTGTTTTATAGAAGGGGTAGTGTGCCGGGCGGAGGTGGATAGGAGAGGAAGTCCCCGCCACACTACCCCTTCTATAAGACACTTGTATGATAACCTGATAATTCATTAAAACAACTGATGATGCCGGGCTCAAAGTTCTAGCGAAATATATACTACACACTTTTGTATGAGTTTTGTTCTTTTGTTCCTCGCATCTCCACCACACACACACACACACACACACACACACACACACACACACACACAAATATATATATATAACACAACCTTGCTTTGTGCCATTAGTGACACAAAAAGAATCTGAGGTTTGGCCATTGGAGACAACATTGGCCCTCATTCCGTCAGAGCTGTTGTTCTTACCACGCTTTTCTACGGCTCAGAGTCATGGACACTGTATCGGAAACAGATTCGACAGTTAGACGTTTTCCACAAAGGTTGCCTACGAGCAATCTGTGGACTCACCCTCGAAGACAGAATGTCTAATGCTGACCTTTTCACCATAAATAACATTGACGGAATGGAGAGCTTCCTCATAAAATCACAATTGCGCTGGGCTGGTCATGTTTTGCGAATGCATGATGACAGTATACCAAAGATTCTCATGTATAGTCAGCTTGACAGTGGTCAAAGAAACGTGGGTCGACCATTGCTCAGGTTTAAGGACAAGTTGAAAAGTAACTTCTCAGCTGCAAATATAGATCACGCTACTTTTGAGAGCACAACACTCGATCGTAAAACGTGGAGGACATTGTCTTACAATGGAATCAAGAATTTTGCAGCTGCGTAAAGCTAGAGAAAGAACTACAGCATTGGCTAGTGTCCGAGAAATACATTCTAATAATCCACACTCTTGTTCCATCTGTGGACTTCTTTGCAAATCATTGGCAGGGCTGAAATTTCATCTGCGATTATCACACAAGGTTAAATGAAAGAGGTTGTCGGAACCTCATACATCGAAATCGACGGGAGAAAACGTCATATATATATATATATATATATATATATATATATATATATATATATATATATATATATATATAAGAGAGTTTCATAATTTGCTTGAAGCATTGTGTATGTATTGGTTAGGAGGTTGATTTAGAAGGCTATCACAATACAGTTTGGAATAAATAAAAAATAATAATACGGTAACAATGGTGTTGTGTGTTGACCAGTATTTTTTATTTATTATTGAATAAAATTTATTCAATAAAAAATACAGGTCAACACACAACACCATTGTTACCGTATTATTATTTTTTATTTATTCCAAACTGCATTGTGATAGCCTTCTAAATCAACCTCCTAACCAAATATATATATATATATATATATATATATATATATATATATATATATATATATATATATTATAATTTAGGATAGCGTAGACATAAGGTTAACTGCACTTGGTAACTTTCAGTTTCCGGACTATTCGATTATCCAACCAATTTGGTTTGATAACCGCACTGGCCAGAAAATGACAGTTACACACACATACGTCAATCTCTCTCTCTCTCTCTCTCTCTCTCTCTCTCTCTCTCTCTCTCTCTCTCTCTCTCTCTCTTTATATATATATGTGTGTGTGTGTGTGTGTGTGTGTGTTTGTGTGAGAGTGTGTGTTTAATCTGAATATGCATTTATAAGTTGGTGTTTTGGACCGACTATATACAAGCGCTTGCATACATACTCACACACAAATATATCCTCTGTATATATATATATATATATATATATATATATATATATATATATATATATATATATATATATATATATAATGTTTTATTTTAATCTTCTGTGTTCATTTATTTTTTTCTATGTCTGTAGACAGTTGTAAGTTTTTGTAAATAAATAAATTTTCCACAGACACAATTTTTTTTCTTTTCTTTAGCAAAATTCAAGGAAATAAAATCAATACATATTTGCATATTACAAGTCTTCATTATCATTGAAAGTCTATTCAAAATTCTCACGTCTATATTCCCTATAGAATTTAGTAAATACCAATAAAGAAGTTTTTTTTTAAATATATAAATGGTAAATTCTTCCCGGCTTGTTTTCCTTTGTTTGTCTGTGTCCAGCTTATTGTGCTGAACAAAGAAAGGATTGTTTGACTGTTTTGATCTCACAAGACACCAGTCATTTCTAACGAGATAATAAATATAATAAATAGATGATCTTGGAACTAGTGATCAACTTGTAAAATTATACTTTGTAATTAAAGGATGTAGTCGTAGAAGTTTCACTGGGATGAATATGTTACAATGTTCAGAAGCATACAATTATCGAGTGGTATCCGAGAGACGGTAAACGACCATATGGAAGACCTCCACGACGAAGAAAGATGGAATTTTCAAGCAATTCCAGCCAACATGAAATAGAAGGGCGAGATCAATTACAGGTTAGAAGCGAATAGTAGACAGTGATGTAAAAACTAGAGACAACCTGGCCAAGTAATTATTTGGATTACTCGGACTATAGACCTCATTTTTATTGTTATATACGCAACGTTTCGATCAATGTACTCTCTGGCCTTCTTCACTTGTTTCTTGTCGAACTCAAGAACTTTCTCGAACTCGGAAACGTTCTATTCGAACCGGGAGTTTTCATGTCGTAATCGGGACCCTCCCCGGAACTTTAAACACCTGAAGAGGGCTAGAGGGCATATCGGCCGAAACATTGTGTGTATAACAATAAAGTTGATAACAATAGTCCGAATTATACAAATTATGAAGCCTCTTTTAAACATTTAGACAAATAGTAACCTGACCAATATTGTATTAAATAAATAAAAAGATATTACTTGATGTCACTGATTGTATTTTAGGTGAGATCTTTTAATTCTTTTCTGGAAATTCCTTCGAGAAAATTATTCTTGGGATTTAATTTCAGATGAGTCAGAAAATCTATGGTGCGGATAATCGTTTTGATTAAACTCGGTTGATGCTTTCTCGCGGGGATTTGTGATACAGTTTCAGGGCAACACATCGATCATTTGTTGCCTTCTCAGATAACGAACAATGTTGCATTTTCAATTATGCGTGTTCAAGGGCTTGGCTGTTTGCTTTTTTGTTTTCGTGGAAATCTAGTGGCAGTAGATAGACAGGAAAACACCAAGAGATGACTACTACGAGCGATGAAGTTTGTCAAAAGATTTCAGTGATAGACTAATGGGATAAAGATCAAAACGCGAGGCGAATAAAGAATAAAATATGCACAGCGTCTTTGAAAATCTTCCTTGCTCATTTTAGACTAACATATGAACACATCGTGATAAGAATATCTTGATAGTTTCAATATATAGAAATGTTTAGGGGTTAAAAAAATAAAAGAAAGGTGTGATAAAAAGAAGTAAATGTAGATGAAAGAGAAATAGAAAAACAGTATGAAAAAGATTTTTAAAAAGGCAAAGCACGCAAAAGAGAAAAGGACTGTGAATGAAAGAACGTAAGAAAAAAGGAAAGAAAGAAAGAAAGATATATGAAAGAGAAAAGAAAACGAGGTCTGAAAAAAAGGAAGAAAAAAAGAAAGATGTAAAAGAAATGCGAAGTCTGAAAGAGAAAGAAAGTTTCGGAATGATATAATTTAAGAAAGAAGGAAAGATGTGTAAAATAGAAAAAGAAAAACGAGATGTGAAAGAAAGAATGTAAGAAAGGAAAATGTTAAAGAAAGAAGGATATATGTGGAAGAGAGAAGAGAGAGAAGAGAGAGAGAGAGAGAGAGAGAGAGAGAGAGAGAGAGAGAAGAGAATATGTGTAAAATACAAAAAGTAAAATGAGATGTGAAAGAAAGGAAAATATGTGAAAGAAATAATGTAAGGAAAAAGGTATGAATAAAAGAAAGAAAGTTATGTAAGAAGAGAAAAATAAAAAATGAGACGTGAAGGAAAGAATAAGACGTGTTAAAGAAAGAATTTAAAAAAGTAAGGCATGACTGAAAGAAAGAAAGATATGAAAGAGAAAAAAACGTGGTGTGAAAGAAGGAAATAAGGTAATTAGTTAAGAGAGAAAGATATGTGAAAGTAAAAAAGAAAAACAAGAAGTAAAAGAAAGTAACAGAGGTGTCAAAGAAAGAAAGAATGTAAAAACGAACGTTGTGAAAGAATGAAGGAAATATGAAAGAGTAAAATAAAGAAAAAAGTGTGAAATAAAGAATGTAAGTCACTAAATTGTGAAAGAGAGAAATGATAAAAAAACGGGGTATAAAATTAAGAAAGAATATGAAATAAAGAAAGAAATGTTTTTGACGGAGTGATAAAAAGAGAGAAAAATGAAGGGATTCGAAAGAAATAAAGAAAGAAAAGACGTGGAATTAACCGTTACCAACTTTTGCGCACTTATTCTGTACTTGGATTATAACAGATTTCCCAAGGACAAAAAACGGATAACAATTATTATTTTGTGCACCAAATACTGGAAGCACCACCCCATGAAATAGCAGCTACACGGCCACATACATCGTATCACCCTAACCAACAAAGCAAGATGAAATACACATGTTAGACACTACTGGAGAAGTGGACACATAAGTGTAGGTTGACCAACAACTTACATTGATCAACTCTGTATGAACACAGGATGCCGTGTGGAAGACATACCAAGAGCAATTAACGATGGGGACAGCTGGCGTGATTCAAAGGAAACCAAGCTGTCAGCTTGACTTAATGAGATATAGCTCATTTCGAAGTTAACAGTGGTCAATATCATTGATAGAGTGTTTATATTTGAGTTAAGATATGGAGGCAACACCTGGTTACTGACAGTTTCTTGTCTATGCAATTTCAGAACTTTTTGTCTGAAAGTTGCATAGGCGAGAATCTGTCAGTAAACCGGTGCGATTAACTCCATGTCATCGCTACATTAACTCATATATATATATATATATATATATATATATATATATATATATATATATATATATAAAGAACAACAGTGATGAACTAAGCAATGTGCTAAACAAAGCAATGCACGAAAAAAACGTTGGAATAAGTTTCAAAGGAGTGGACCAAATGTTTAGAAGAAGAATAGGCTTTGCAATTCATTTCAATTCATATCCCAAAGCTTTGATAATAAAATATTTCCTCTCTTCCGGTTCAGCGCATCATACACTTTGCACATTTCCGGTCTTGCGCGTAACTTTTCTTTATAAATACTCAATCTTGTCCTGCACTACATTCATAATATCTGTCTACCTCCTGCCTGTTTATTGTATTCGCAAAAATGTTAGTCACAGGCATATGAAACAAGAGAGGATATCCTTTTAGTGGGCACTTTTTCGTGTGTGTGTGTGTGTGTGTGTGTGTGTGTGTAAAAAGAGATATAGCGAGAGAGAGAGAGAGAGAGAGAGAGTGTGTGTGTGGGGGGGAACAACTTTAATGCTACATTACTGCATAGATTCACATACCTTGTGTGGGTCTACATGTTTCTTAATATCAGCTTATCCTTGTGGACGCACGTGTGTAATGGCTAGCGTCGTAGGAAATGAACTCGTCGACCGTAGTCAATATTCTGGACGAGGCTGTTTTCATTTGACATAGTGATAGTACCCTTATGAAAAGTATTTATCCACCTACTCTCCTTCCAGGTATGGGTAAATAGTAGGACAGACTGGGCTCCAACCTTGGTAAAGCAATCCGTCTAGGAGAAGGAAAACTGGTTAAACTTCGCTAAAGAAATTGACTTTGTGTCACATCCTACGTGTTCGAAGGGGTTTGTAAATACGTATCAAGGCCTTTACATTTATTTCCTTTATTGTCCGAATATATACAGTGCCTTCGCATTCCAACTTACTATTCACGCTTATCAGATGTCCAACTATTTACCCACACTTGGGGTTTGATGGTCAGGTGGATTTATGCTTTTAAAACACGGGATGTTGTAGAAAATGGATGTTTATTGTAGGTAGGGATGTCGACGTGCAAAGTTTCGGTCTGTTAGACCTTCTTCGGGACTTTAGGAATAGAGTTCTTGCTTCAGTGGTGAACATTTTCTTTCTGAAAGAAATGTCCTGAAGAAGGTCTAACAGACCAAAACATTGCATCGTCGACATCACTACCTACAATAAACATCCATTTTCAACAACATCCCGTGTTTGTCTACCTTTCTCTCTCTCTCTCTCTCTCTCTCTCTATATATATATATATATATATATATATATATATATATATTATAATATAGTTTTGTAAGGGAATAGTTTAGAATTTTAAACAATTTACCAGAACAGTTAGTAATCAATTTTGAATTTCAAGTGTGATTTATATTTAGTTTCGATGACGTATTTCATATTCGATTCCTGATTTTCGATAAATCTTTATTCCTCTCAATAAGGTCAAAACGACATCTATGTAAACAATTTCCAAACATGTTAAATCTTAAAGGCTAGACCGGACGATTGACTGTGAAAGATTGGCACAGTTCAATCTTTCTACAACTATTTTCTCATATATGACAATTGGGGCGCGTGGGCTAGTGGTTTGGGTCGTGGAAAATGGAATCAATTCCTAGACAAAGCTGTTGGCATTTCACATAGCGCTAATACCCTTGGGAAAAGTATGAATCCATATATTCTCCCTCCAGCTATGGTAGTAGGACAGACTGGGCCCTTCAGCCTTGGGTAGGTAACCAGTCTAGGAGAGGATAACTGTGAATTCAAAATTCCTGAGGTCGGTCGTTGATTGGGTTTGTGGCAACCCTTGATGCACCAATTCTTTCCTATCGACTGTGCCAAAAAGTGTGGATGGTCCAACACAAGCCTTCACCACTATAAACAAATCACTGTGTGGATGTTCATTGTATGAACACACATAAGTCGATCGACAGTGTAATTCACTAAGCTAAGCCTCGAAAAATATCATTAACATAAATTGAAACTTACTTGTAAGTAGTAATGTTTAGTAGCTGCATCTCTCTACATTTCTGTTGTGAAGTGGATTTTAGGTGTTTATATGACGTGACATTGAGGATTTATTGAACTTTCATGTTAATCGTATTTACCACTTTTAGTCTAAATTCAAGTTTGGGCGTAGATCTACTGTACAAGTCAATTTCATAAAATAAGAGATAATATTGCAAAGAGAACTAGTCTAATCCTCAGTGTACACTATTTATTGTAAACAACCTACTTTGATAAATTCATCTAAAATACGATTTATAATAATATATAACATTATGAAATGATATTCGTGTCCCATAATTGTACGATTGTTATCATCTTGCAACACCCTCCAGTTGAAAATGAGACCGTCCGAATGGTACAAGATGGAATACAAAAATGTAAATCCTGATTATCTTTTATTGCTTAACCGCCGAATTCTTATTTCTTATGAGTGTTATCACCTCAGCTAAATAATGGACAATTCCGTTTATATTATTAAGAAATGGAAGAAAAAGGACATGACAAACAGAAAAATATAATAAGAAAGAAAGAATGAAAGAAAGAAAGAGTAGGGGAAATATATTTTAATTGAACATAATGAAAAGATGAAAAGAAGAAAGGAATAAAAAGGGTGAGAAAGAGTTAAATCAAGATTATTATACTTTTTACATATTAGAATATTTTGCAATAGCACTTAAATAAACATATCAAAAGTTGTAATAATTAAATTATCATACCGTGGTATATCCACTGGTACGTCTAGTTGATAAAACGCCTGCATCTGACTTACAAAACAGGCTGTGAGCATGGCTTCGATACTGATCTTCGCCTGATCAAGGATTAAATATTGGTGACGAATTCTCTGGAACTTATCCCAGCCAGAAGACCAGACTTAGTATTAATTACAAAAAAAAAAAGAGAACTTGTCAGCTGGTAGACTTTGCAGTTCCAGCAGATCACAGGGTGAAGATGAAGAAAAACAAAAAGATAGACAAATACCTGGACCTTGCCAGAGAATTGAAAAAACTGTGGTATATGAGGATCAAAGTGGTACCAATTACAGTTGGTGGACTTGGAATAGTCCCAAAAGTTTGGAAAAAAGACTGGAGAGACTGGAAATCAGAGGAATAGAGACCATCCAGACTACTGTATTGATGCAATCGGCTAGAATACTCAGAAGAATCCTGGAGGCCTGCGCAGACTTGTCCCTCAGACTCCAGTGAAAGACGATCAGATGACGCTGGCGTGAAAAAAGGAGTGAAATAATAATAAAGAGAAGAACAACAACAAGTACAAAGTGATTTTAATGAAATAAGAAGTGGTAGAATGTAAAATGTGATAATTGAAGAAAAAGAAGAATTGTATATGTAGTTGAAGAGAACTTATATTTGAAATGAAAATTTCAAAATAAAGATTTAGGAAAGACGAAAAGAAATTTGCAAGGGAGAGACAGAGAGAGGTTAAAGGGAGAGAAGAAATGGAAATAAAGCTGATGTAGGAAATATTTTTGAGGAAAATGAAGTAGCAGTAGAAATCGAATAATGAAGAAGAAAAAAGAACAAGATGAAGAAGGAAAACAACAACAACAACAACAAACTCATTTATAAAGAATTTCATTTCCCAAGAGCGAAGTATTGCGTAAACACCTCGGACCAATTTTGAGTCGTAAGGAAGTAGTTTTTTTTTTCTTCCTCAAAGCAACGAGTGACAAGTGTTGTTCAACTTTCGATTCATTTCTTCATTTCTTTTCTTTTCTTTTTTTTAATCTAAATTGAATATTTTTATTCAGTAAACAAACAAGTGTTGGTCAGATTTGATATTTTGCCAAACTTTTTCGATCTCGAATTGTTATATCGAAATTTGGAAAACCGCCAAATTTTACATCTTTGTCTTTTTGTTTTTTTTTTTTTGTTTTGTTGTTTTGTTTTTTGTTTCGGTTTTTCTTTAATTTTTCTGATGCTCTCAACTCAATTCCATATTGCTTAAATTTGTAAGACAGATTCGACGTTGCGTGAATTCTTTCCAATGGTTCGATTTTGGGCGGCGTTTGCTCTTTTTGAAAAACGTTTAATTCGATGGTGCATCAGGCAAAATAAAGAGAGTAAATTGGAGTAAAATTACAACTAAGTTTTATATATAAAAAAGAAACAAAACAATACTGAGTTATGCATAAAACTCTCGGGAAAAAATCTGCATGCAATAATCAATCTAGTACAAAATTTGATAATAATATTTGAAAACAGTTCAATGATATGTCGTCACTCTCATAGCGTGCTAGTGGCACTGATATCTATGGCATTCTTTTACCAACCGTCCCTATCATTCATTGCTCTCGAAAGGTCATCTGCGCCGCATTCAGTATCTACGCAGACCTGGTCACGGTAGTTGTCTGTTGAACGACCCACACCGGCGTACCCATATGCTGGTTTCCAAAGGAGAACGTAAATTATGATGTCGACCTTGCTTCGCCAGCAGTGTTCAGCATGTCTTGTTCGTCTCACTCGGATGGTTTGTGTGATAGTGGGTAACTGGCCGTATAACTGCTTCCTCATGGGATATTGTTTCCCCGATTTGTTTATGATCAAACGTACCATTCTTTTGCAGCTCTCATCTAATTTATTCTCCAGTTGCTTCATTAGGGTCCAACTGGTACAGCCATACAATAGCACTGATACAACTAAGACTTGGAAGAATTGTAGCTTTAGATTTTAGTGAGATCAGATTTCCATATGAGTGATAATCGGTTTATAGCAGACCATGCCTTCCCTATGCTTGTATTAATATAGCTTTCTGTGGATGAAATATTACTACCTAGGTGAATGGATTATTCCAACGGTTTTAGAGGCTTATAAAGTTCTAATAATGTATTACTTATCGGCTTATGTATCAGTATTTACCCCCCCCCCTGCATAAGAAAGATGCGAACAAGGTCAATATTTAAGCAAAGTTTAACATATTTGAATTCAGAGTTTTCCTTACCCTAAACTGGTTGCCAAAACAAGATTAAAGAGCCCAATCTTTACTATTTACCCATAGTTGTAGTAAGAATAATAGGATCCATACCTTTTCTATGAGTATTAACGCTCTGGGAAATGCATACAGCCTCGACCAGGAATTGAACTCAGTTCGCCGTGTCCATTTTCTAATATATCTATTACACCACAAACACCTGCTAGATCAGCTTTTGTATAAGAGGAACTTATGCTAATTGTATCGAAAATGCATAAATGAAGAGGATATAAAAAAATACAACAGGAAAAGGTATAAGGACACGTGAAATGAGCATCTTATTTAGTGTAATGACTAGTCAGTTCACTAAGTAGGCCACACGATTACAGTTTGGGAGAATTCTTGCTTAAATATATTATCATAATTGATATTTTTATTATACTTTGTTATGTCCAATTCATAATTTATTATATACATGAATGTATAGGAAAATCATAAAAGAAAAATATATAAGGCTTCAGTACCACACAAGATTTCTAGTAATATGAGTATGTAAATTAAGTGAATCCACTGAGGCTCATCTAATGTGCCCTAGTGTCAAATTAAGTTTAAAGGTTAATAGATAAACCTATTACCAGTAACTGGTACTTACTAGTAAAAAAAACTTATATTTCCATGATATTATCATGAACAGTTCAAATTTTGAAAAACAAATTCTTATGAAGAAATCGTGGGTCGAACAATACATGAATACTACCATAGAAAGGTTGAATTTTAAACTTAAAGAGAGGATAATGAGCTACACTTGGTTTCAAAAATAAATTTCTGTAATTTAATCATTTCGTAACCATAAATTAAGAATCGATCTGCAGGAGAGATTTACGTGTGTATTCAGCCAACCTCTCGACAGGATGTAACACAAGGCCGATTTTTAAAGCTGGTTTGAATCGCTGTTTTTTTTGTTTTTTTTTTACAGGTTGCTAAAATCGCTAAAGAGCCCAGTCTGCCCAATTATTTACCCATAGATGAAGAATAACAAGTAGATTTATGCTTTTCCCAAGGAAATGCAAACAGACTTCCCACGATTTGAACTCGTATATATTCCATTTCTATGAAAATTATGATATTTCTGAATCATTATATACAAAAAAATATATGAGAAGGACGCATGTAACATGGAGATTTATTTGAAATATTATAAAGGCTTCAGCATTTACTTCCAGCCTCTCAAGCCATTCGGAAATCGCAACAACTGATTTTCCTAAGAACACTTGTGGAATAACAGAAACAATTCTCGTATTTGCCAAAGTGGACACCTACTCATACGGACCACATCTACCCATCCATCTCACATGAAAATGGAGATTCAGCCACTCATGAATAACAATGGCAAAATGCGGAGGAGCACAACAGCAACACAGATTTAATTGATATATATTAAGGAACATATATTAAAGAATTAAGAAAATGTAACACCATATAAAAAAAATTATAAATAGTTTAAAATAGGGATTTACTTTTCAATCAACCTGTGTATATATAAAAGAACGACTTTTAAATCAGTAGTTTTATGCGTCGGTTAAATGAATCTCAAAAGTAATAACGATTTTTTAATCTTCCTGATTTTTTCTTGCTGTTATTTCAATAAATGATTTGTCCTGTTCATCGTCTGATTCGTTGAGTTTTAATCAATTTCCTGTTTTTAGAAAGACAAAAACAAACGCAATTTGTAATGCACCAATCACAATAGATTTCCTTTCTGTGAAATGAATTCAAATTAAATTTACGTCGACTTGAGATATTTTAATCTTTAGTCTTTACTAAATGTTTCTTCACTAAAATAGTTTTAATAGTTATTTAAGTAAAGAACAAATCCAGGATTTATAACTTTGAAAGCTTTTTAGTTTTAAAACATTATATATAAGTTTATTCATGGATAAGAAATTAATCGTGAAATGAACAAAACTAACATGACCTGTAGATATATCAAAGCATGATAATTTGATTATTACAACGTTTGAAACTTACTTAAAAATTGAAAATAATTCAGTATTTAAAAAGTATAATAATCTTGATTTGACTGTCTCTCACTCTCTTTTCTTTTTTCCTTTTTTATCTTTTTAATATTTTCGATTGAATTAGATTAGCGTCTTAGCTTCCTCGCGCTCACCTCCTCCTATCTTTCCTCTACTCTCTTTCTTTATTTCTTATATTTTCCAGTGTAGCATGTAATTTTTCTTCACTTTATTTCTTTATAATAAAAACGGAATGGTCCATTATTTAGCTGAGGTGACGCTAATCATAATAAATAAGAATTCTGATGAAAAGCAATACCAGATAATTAGGATTTAAATTTTGCATTTAATCTTGGACGATTAGGACGGTCTCATTTTTAACCAGAGGGTGTTGAAAGATGATAACGGTCGTACAATCTCGGAACTTTAGTATTAATATATAGATAAGATTATTCAAAATTCTTGTATAAGAAATGAAACGTAGAATAAATAAGATTATAATTCGCAACTTAATTTTATTTAAAGCATGATTTCATTAAAATAGTAATTAAAATAATCATGTAAATTGCAGGGTAGAAAATGACTACTGTGTCTTTCACTCCATAACGTATTTCACCATAGATGATCTCTTAAATACAGTCCGCTTTCTCACGAAATCAACGTTGGTCACTCCCGCGACTATAGTTGCACGGATGATTAAATTGCGAGTTCGAGAAAAAGAGGATGGTTAGGGTTTGGAGGAGGAGCGATCAAAGTAGTTTTCATTAACGAGAAGATAGCTCCTTTGGTTTGAATTCAGTTTTTCCTTCTTACCCATACTAAGGTTAAAGACCCTCACTCCCTCTACTATTTACTCAAGATGGAGTGAGAATAGTTGGATTTGTTGCTCTCTAAGGGTATTAGCGCTATGTGAAATGGAAACTGACGTATCTAGGATTTGAACTCATTGTGACAATTTCCAATGACGCTAAACATTACACAACACGCCTCCAACTTATGACGAACACAACGAGTAGGCGACACCGTTCCCTGCCTTTCTTATTCCGCAATCAACCCGTTTCATTCTAGTCTCGTCTGGCCCAGTTCTGACCGAAAAGGATAACCTGGGTACAAGTGATTTGAATTATTTACAATCTACAAAATCATGACCTTTGTTGCATAATATGCAACTTGATGTTTTATATCAAAGTCATGCTTGGTTGGTTGGATTTTACGGTATGTCAATCATCGTTGGGTTATTTTATGCCAAAGACGTTTGTTTTATTCATTCTTGATGGGGACGCAATTTTGTCTTCAACTCAATTTGTTAAACACATTTTTAACTCATTTTTTCTATTTAACCCATAGAGGGAATCCTAACAGGTACTGCCACTGTGGGTCAGAGTGGACCTGGGAGTAATTCTGATGATGAGGTACCCCACGTTCCCCAGTGCTCTAAAATTGAAACTTAGAAATGAAACAGAATTTAACACTATACTCAGGAAATTAAGACCCGCATCCACTGCCTTCTAGCACCCTAATGATAAAAAGGGTTGTGGCTTGTCATAAAGGCAATAGGAGCAGGACAATCGTATAGGTGCTAGGACTTGATGTGAACATCTGATTGTGTTCCTCTCCGACCGACCGTCTAGCTCAAATAAGGGACAACGTGCTGTATGTCATGGACAGTTCAGTCACAAGGGTGGTCCTAATAGAGGGATGGGGCTTTTACCTCTCTACATAGGTGCAGTCGGTGTATTCTACGACCCCACCCGACAGGGTAGTCAATATTGTAAGGCAAAGTCATTGTAAAAACGTCTATATTTATAGGACATAAATATACAGTATTATTCATCTCTAATACTAACCTGCATTTCAATCCATATATTGATTCTTATTTAAAAGCAACAGACAACATTCAATCTTCGTCTCCTATTTAATATTGATAATCAACTATAAATTCAGTTCATTTTATTAGGCGTATTTTGGCAGATAAATAGAGAAATTTCAATCTGTTATTTTCCATCAGAGAAACGTCTATTTACCTTTAAGTTACATTATCATTACTGTTGATGTTTTCCACCACATAATGTTCATATATACTTAATTCTGGTGTCGTCATGGGTCCATTCTAGCGAAATAGGTAGGCGGATAAAAGTGACCCAATCATAACGCCTACTATTACCATAACATTCTATTATATCGATATTTTCCGTATTCGCCAAGCACATTTCTGGGTTTTCGAGCAGCAACTGTGTCAAAAGTGGATGATTGTACATACGACACCTTAGCTTAGTCTAATCTATTGTGTGGCGTTCTTCTAAACTGACCAAAACTCTAAAGAAATAGTTTTGCTAAATAATGGTTTTTATGGGTATTGCACAGGTTGGTTTTAGTGCAAGCTGATTATTATATAATCGTATATAAATTAGGTCTCGTACATTTTTAGAAATACTAGGAAGAATATGCGCCCTATGGGCCTAAGTATTTAAGTTTCAATGCAATAAAATAGATTAAATTAGAAAGATTAACGAAATTAAATAAGAACGCATATAAAAATTACTTATTTGAATTATATTTTAACTGGTTTCTATAGAGAATCATTTATAGGATTGATTTTAATATGTTGGAGAATAGAATAAAACAATAATATTAGGTATGAATGACATCAAGTAATTATTTATTAAACCCAGTTTTATTAAAACCACAATGAAAATTTATCACATGATATATTATGTAAACCTTTATTTTTAGTGATGTATGGCGTATTGCAGGATTTCAAACGCACTAATAACATGGGTTCTTTAAGGCAAATCTAATTCAGATTTTCATAGAGACATCGTTAATAAATAAGATTTATTCAATTTTTTTTCAATCATTTTGACTAGATTTGATTAGATACTCATTGAAAACTTTACGTAATTCCTGAGCATTCTGACATAAGCAGTGGCGTAGTTTAGGTTACGGACAGACAGACCTTACCTATCTATTATAATAAGATGTATTTACTTGAAAGGAAAATCATTTTTACTCTATAATATAGAGTGATTAATGCGTTCTTTATTTTACAGTGAACCTGAATGTACATGAAAACACACCCCATATATACATATATATATATATATATATATATATATATATATATATATATATATATACACACGAACTGTCACTGCCTTAGCGTAAAGCATTACTCGTCTGTAGTTTACAGACTTAAATTATTATATATATATATATATATATATATATATATATATATATATATATTGGAATGTGCGTACTTTTTTTTAAAGAACGTTATTTCACTCATAACCCTGTTAGCGATGAGAAATGATTCATACCTTTTCCATCACGTGGTTGTCCAATCAGCTTCCTTGCTATTTAGATGGAGGTCGTTAGGGAGGTTAGTTATCGTCAACATGAAAATGATATGGAATAATCGAAGAAATGTTTCCAGTTTTGTGTTTCCGTAGCCCAAAGGAGAGCGATCTCCTTTGTAGAAGCGAAAGAAAGCTGTTTGTTATTAATACAGAAGCCTTGACAATGTCTCCGATGTATTCAATAAAGATTTATCTCAAAAGGGAAAGGACTTCCAACTCTTCCAATCCATTACGAGATTCGTTTTATGCTAATGCTTTTCAAGGATTTCTTCGTACAGCATTCTTCATTAAGTGGAAGATATTTGAGTTTAGAACAAAAACAAAGTTCGACTATGGAGTTTGGGTTTTGGGCATCGAACACTTCTCTTTCTTGTAGAAACTTTATCAGAAAGAGGTCTCAACAATTTCATCATATTAATGAACTATACTAGAAGAACCGGGAAGCCATCCATGATGATACTGATGCTTCTATTCAGGAATGTCTGAATGTTTCAGTAAGCATATCATGGTTATATCCTTTTATATATATGTATGACCTTATTGGAAGTCAGAAGAGTTATATCTATTACGTGGCGTTTTAAATTTTGTATTTTACCATATATGAGAATCAACAGAAGCTACCATACACTAAAAACAGAGGCTCGCTAACTCCTGTTAATCAATGATGGCCCAGACGATGGTTTGATGGTCACACCGAAACGCTGTATAGTTGGCTACATGAATATCAACTTTTCATGCAACTTGTTATTGCATATATATATATATATATATATATATATATATATATATATATATATATATATATGGGTGTGTGTGTGTGTGTGTGTGTGTGTGTACGTGTTATTTATCAATATTGTGAACCTTTTCGGTGATATAGGAAGCATTGGAAATATAAAGAGAAAAAAAAACAAAAAATTAGGGTTCTGAAAGTTATATATATATATATATATATATATATATATATATATATATATATATATATATATATATGTGTGTGTGTTTAAAGAATGAGGTTCAGTATAAAACCTGACCTACAAAATCATATCTAAGTTGGAAATTTAACATAGTAAGACGATTTTAATTAAACTGTTTTAACGAAATTGAACTTTTTTAATCGTAGTAGTGGATCCTTTTACTTGTTTCAAGATATAACAGTTTTCGTAGATTCACAACAGATTCTTTGTTCTTTTAGGGACCTGTTGTTGTTCTCGCTAGTTTGGGTAGACCTTTCGCTCTCAATACACGCTACGACTTCTCTTTTATTGTGATTCACGGGACAACAAACCTTATCTTCCATCTGTGTGGTAAGCTTACTGGTTCTAGCAACTAATGAAATCTGAGGATTTCGGCAACTTTCATTAATAGTTATTTTCACATCACGTTGCAAGATAAAACATATCAAATAAACAGCCTCTAGTAACAACTTCAGTTCTAGTAATCTTCTGTAGAAGGGATTTTTTATCCCAAAATATTAAGAATTGAGAATAAATCACAGGTTAACAAACAACACCAGAGTTACCATCTTTTTTTCTTTACACTTGCATTGTGATAGCCTTCAAAACCAACCAACGAACCAATATAAACACAATGCTTCAAGCAAATGATTAAACCCTTATATATATATATATATATATATAGGGTCATCCACAGACACGTGTTTCGACTTATCAAGTCTCCTCAGTGTGGCTAGACATTTTGTAAGCTACCTACAGCCGGAATTGAAATCCGATCGGTTGGGTGTCAGTCCGGCACCATAACCATTAGGCTGTCTTCACTTACAGAATGGGAAGGGGATTTTAACTGTTTTAATACACACATCGCTTTGCGTGTAAAGGCCGTCACAAAGTGCTCCATTCCTTAGAAGAGCGTTGCTATATATATATATATATATATAATATATATATATATATATATATATATATATATATAGGGTGTTTGGGATAAATTTCACAGTTTCATGAGGCAAAAGAAAAAGTGCCTGGTAACTACAAAATTTAATGGAGTGTAAAGAAATTCAAGAGACACGGAAATCACGTCCAGGGAGCATTGGGCAGCAACCATAATCTCCTTATTTTGATGGTCGGCACAGATCATCATGATACAAGTTATTCTTTTCCTTGATTCAGATGGGTTCCAGTCATCCATTCTATCTGCCATCACGTATATGAATGAAGAAGGGTCCAAGCTTTTAAATGATTCTTAGTGTATGTCAATACCTCCAACTTATGGAGAAAAAATAATGTAAAATGTATCCCGAATACGCTGTATGAATATATATATATATATATATATATATATATATATATATATATGGGAGTAAATATGGAAATTAATCCGACAATATAAAGAAAATTTGAAAAAACAAGTGTTCGAAAATGGGATGAATTTAATAATCGATGTTTAAAACATTTCGGTTACATTGAACCTTCATCAGGATGTCTCTTGGGGTGAAGAAAATGATGGATGTTTTTATATGTGACAGGAGATGAAACTAAAAAGATTTTCATCTCCTGTCATATAAAAACATCCATCATTTTCTTCACCCCAAGAGACATCCTGATGAAGGTTCAATGTAACCGAAATGTTTTAAACATCGATTATTAAATTCATCCCATTTTCGGAACACTTGTTTTTTCAAATTTTCTTTATATATATATATATATATATATATATATATATATATATATATATATATATATATATATATATTATATATATATATACATGTATATATAATTTTAAAACATGTATTGGTGTAACATAATATATTGTTATTTATCTTTTAACTGTGCTTTGTCTATTCATTGCTATTATAAACAGTACCGCACTGTCAATTTAAACCTTTTCAGCTTTTCCATAGCTTTTATTTTAAATATGCGACCGTACCTGAAATATTTTCTTTTCATAGGATACCATGATACGAATAAACATTGAAATAAAAAAAATTAACACGCTGCTAGATTTTACGACACGAAACCTGATTCTGTCCACGCATAATGATAATAATGTTGAGTTACAGTTAGCTATATGCTCAGAAAAATAATCAGTGCTCCAGTTTATAGAAACACAGACAGACAGGCAGACAGACAGACAGACGGAGGCGCAAACATTCACAGACACACATATATCTTCTAATAATAATGGAGATTCGCTTCCGGTTTTTGTCTGTAACCAAAATTACGCCACCGCTTACGTCCCATTACCCAAAATCGTCATATCATAGAATAAATACACTAAAAATTTGAACATGCAACATTGTTTTTTAAAACAAGTTTTAATAAATACATGACTGGTATTATATATCTCTGTATAGTTTGTTTTATTTTAATACATATTTAAAGTTTACATTTCAAATTGTTTTATTTTTTAATCCTTTAATGAACTTTTAACTCCCACCCCTCAGGTAATATGTTTCAAAAATCTATTTTACATCGCCCGGAGGGTGTTTGTTTATTTTGTACTAGTATGCATTAATATTGATAATACAAGCAAGAATATGCGCCCTCAAGGCATAAGTATGTATTTTAATTTAATGGAATATATTAATTTAGAAAGACTAACGAAATTAAATAAGAACGCATATAAAAAGTTCACACTTATTCTAATATATATATATATATATATATATATATATATATATATATATTAATTGATTTACATGTGAAATCATTCATACGATTGCTTTTACTTCGTTGGAGAATAAAACAATAATAGTAGAGAGCAATAACACCAAGATATAATTTATTAAACCCGGTTTTGCTAAAACCTGTATGAAAATTAACCACACTATATATTATGTAAATCTTTAATTCGTAGTGATATATAAGATACAATGACGGGTTTTAAAAGCACTAACAGCATGGGTTGTTTACGGGCAAATCTAACACATATTTTCATAGACACATCGTTAATAAATAAGATTTATTCTCTGTATTTATGATTTTGACTATAAATCAAATACTCATTAATAAACCTATGCAATTGCTGAATGTATTGTGATATAAGCAATGACGTAGTTTCGGTTAAAGACATGCAGACACTGACTCAACATTATAATTAGATAGTTTGTTATATATGTGTGTGTGTGTGTGTGTGTGTGTGTTCAATAACAGGAAACTGAAACGTGGTTTTTTTTTATCCTGTTTTAATATTATCTTATTTTATATTGGAAATATATTGTGATATTTCCTGAATTTTCGGTCAGTTATATATACATTCTCACCACCTCAATATATATATATATATATATATATATATATATATATATGTGTGTGTGTATGCGTGTGTGTGTGCGTGTGTGTGTTTGTGTGTGTGTGTGTGTGTGTGTGTGAAATCGAGCGTCATAGAATCACACCCATTCAATAAATATATAAACACAAACTAATATATATAGTTATACTTATTTCAGATTAAATATCAAGGCAATAAATCTAGGCTTAATGATCACATATGTGGGCTGAGTTTTGAATATGAATACAATATCAACAAAACTGAAGTCTACGCCTGAGACTAGTCAAATTCGCAATTTTCTTCTGTCAGTGTATTCACACGCGGACACACACACACACACACATATGTGTGTATGCGTGTGTATGTGTATTCTATTAATAATATTCAAGCCTAATACATCAGATAAGTCAAATGCGCATTTTTTTGAAAATGTATACCCACACGTCCTCACACACACTCAAACTCTCGCGCACATTTTGTTTGTGTGTGTTTATGCGAGTGGTTGTGTTTGTTTACCTGTATCCCCATACAAACCCTATTTTATACATGCATCTATGAAGTCATTTAAAAACCCATTAGTTACCAATTTCTCTCTTAAAATGATCCGTTGTTTTTTTCTACCTATTGACTCTTTCTGTTCTCCTGAGCAACCGCCAACACGTTGTTGCTTTTTCACAGAGGAAGCGTAGATCATTTTTCAATGGAAACTTTCACAAGTGACACACACACACACGGCATCGCTAGAGGCTTACAACTGCAGATGTGCCACATTTGCAGAAGCAGCCAATAATCTAACACGATTCCTCACATTCCAGGAAATCAATGTTGAAATTCTATTGCACAGTTTTCAACATTTTCCCCCAATTCTATTTTCATTTCTACTTTGATTTAATTTTTTTTCTTATTTCTCATCTATGGTTTCGTTCCATTTCATTTAAATTCATTCCGGTTTTTTTTATATAAATATCGTTAAAACAAACAGCGCCTGTGCCTTTTAGATTGAAACTTTTTTTAAAGATATCACGAGTAAAAAAAAAGGAAGAATAACATGGTTGATCTATCGTGCAGTGACTTGAATATGATAAAATTTAGAGCGATGATGCAAAGGAACATAAAAAAGAAACGGGAAAGAGGCATGAAGAAAAGAAAAATGAAAAAAGAATAAAGTACCTTACATCTATATATGAGTACTCGTGTTCCTTAAAAATACGACCGTTAACATCTTGCAACACCTTCTGGTTAAAAAGGAACGTACAATGAATACGATTCCGTAACACCAAGGGATAAAATAATCATAGACTAACTGAGATGACACTTAGATAAATCAATCATTTTCATTTTTGTATACAATCACAACATATACCCGATTAGAATAGCATAAAAAGAAGAAAAATATTTTGTGTAATTTTCAACTGTTATATTTCATAGTTTCTATACATCAGGTTTTTTTTTGTCCATAAGTAAATAAATAAATAAAATGAATAAATTGTTGAACATGAAGGGTAAGGCCATAATTGGTGACCTTGGCACTGTCCCTAGGGGTCTGGAAAAGAGGCTATGTGAACTGAAAACCAGGGGAAGAATCGGGACCATCCAAACTACAGCATTATAAAGATCGGCTAGAATACTCACAAAGAGTCCTGCAGATCTTATGAGTGTTGAATTATTTTAGATATAAGGCATGAGGCAAACGGTCACTCCTAAATATAGACCCGTTGACTACCACGTGACCACCGAAGGCATTTCTATTGTCCAATCACTGGCACTGCTGCTGCTGCTTCTGCTGTATTAATAGACCCCATTCTGAGCTTATGTCATTGATACTTGGATTATCTTGGACGACGGACTTACAAAGAATACCCTAACACCGGATTCTTATTGGCTTGTTTACTTACTTAATACATCTGGAACTAAGGATGCCGACCAGATACTTAACAATGAGGCATGCTGTCACTCAGCCTCCAGTGATCTAACGGCTCAGGCGGGTGTGAAACATTTGAATGGAGTGAAATAATAATCTCTATATTGATACTCGTGTTCCGTAGGGTCGTTATTTTCTAGCAACAGCCTCTGGTTAAAACGAGACCTTACAAATGCAAAAATATAAATCCTGATTATCTGATATTGCTTTTTGCCGAATTCTTCTGACTTGAGTGTCGTCAACTCCTATAAATAATGGACTATTCCGTTTTGATTATAAAGAAAGAAAGAGAGGACAAACAACATGCTACGTCCAAGAATATGATAAGAAAGAAAGAAAGAAAGAAAGAGCGGAGGGAATGATAGAGAGAGGATGAGCGTGCGGATGCAATAATTCTAATCTTTGTTAATCGAATATAAGGAAAAGGCAAGAAGGACAGAAAGAAAATAGTGAGAGTGAGAGTTAAATCAAACACATACATTTTGCATATTGATCTATTCGGCAATGGCTGTTAAATAAACATAGAAAACGTTCATATTTGCTTGATGTTACTGTAAGGAATATTTTCCTGATGGGATTGTAAATTCTGCAGCAATTTATCTACCTGATCAATGGATTGGATGGTTGTTTCGTGTTTAACAGTATACGAACCCTTGCGAGTTATTTATCGCTATTTTGAATATGTATATATGATTTCTTTTTTTAACTTCATGTGTATTAGTAAATTGGTAGAAATAATAATTGGAAAAAGGTTAATTCCATGTCAAATCACCCAGAAAAAAGTAATATTGTCATTTAATTCTTTCAATTCTTCTGAAATTTTACCTAAGTGGGGAATATGTTAAAGTAAGACAATCCCCAAAATTTGAGCCTCCAATTCCAAAAATTGTCTGAGTGTTATGTTTTAAGTGTTTCAGCTATTGAAAAAGGTTTATATAGAGCAAAATAAGTGTAAAAGAAATGATCAGTATTATGTTGATGGTTGGATATATTTGAAATAATATAGACACAATACATTTTTATTTTATTAATCATATTGCCTGCAAAAGTGTGGCAATATAAAAAGCTGAATAATAATTCTATGATAAATGAGAAGACATGTATGTAATAAATTTCCGTTCTAATTTCAAAGGCTCCGATTCCTTTCTCTCAGATCTCTTTGATTATATAGTTGTAGGGTATACTGGGCTCTTTAAACATGGCAAGGCAACCAGTCTAGGAGAAGGAAAAATCTGAATTCAAACTTGTTAGTCCGCTACAGAAATTGAACTTGTATCACATGCCGGTTGTCTATATATATATATATATATATATATATATATATATATATATATATATATATTATATGAGTATAGATAAAAGGATATGAAAACAACACAATATGCTGTTAAAGTGAAAAGATTTTATATCATATTCATAGCTAATATTGAACAATATTTCGATTTATAAAAATCATCTTCAGGGCTTGTTTATACTCCGGACTTATCAATAGCAGTGACGAAAATAATATGAATTCAAAACGAAAACATTGATGTTGCAAAAAAGTTATGCGGTAGTTTCAAATATAAGCACATCCGCCAACGCTTTTCTCGGTCAGCGACAGTCATGTATCTCTTATTGTAACAGTTTTTGAAAATAGAAAACATATTCCAAACTCGACTCACTTTAACAGCACATTGTGTTGTTTTCATATCCTTTTATCTATACTCATACCGTCGGATTCATTTCCTTTCTCTTAATTTATATATATATATAATTATAAAGTGTTGAGTGTTTGCCATAACAGCGATTTGAAGAATACAGCCGACACTTGTTTGTCAATATAGTTAACATTTATTTAAGAAATTTTACAAGCCTGGATAACTGGCCATGTCTTTTTTTCCGGTTTTGTTATTTTTTTTATTTTTTATTTTAAGGAAAAGACAAGACTTGAGATAATATTTCATTACAGTAAGGCAATGTGTATCAATGAATTACGATTCTGACTATTTTATAATTGATTGTTGTAATAAAACTGGTAAAAGTTGATGTGCAACGAAAACAATAAGTTATTTTTTCGTTAAATGGATAATGAATTTTCTTTGGTTAGTTTAGTATCAATATTGATAGTTTCTGTTTGGTTATTCATTGAGTGAAATTTGGCAGAAAGCCATCTCTTTCCAAATGCACTTAAGATCTGCTGAGATAGCAAAATTTCAAAGAATTTTATTTAAAAAAAAAAAGATCACGAGCAATCATGTTATTCCTTCGTGGGTTGCTTTCAATTGTTATCTGACTTATCTGATTACCCCCCCTATATATATATATATATATATATATATATATATATATATATATATATATATATATATATATATATATTATGATATATTAATATTTTGAAGGCCAGTACAATGCGTATGAAAAATAAAAACAAAAAGATGTTATTTTTGTCTTATCGATTTCGAAGCATGAGCTTCATCATCAGAGTTTATTTTCAGAAATGACGTGCTTATGTTTTTATTTGTGTGGTTACAATTTCTCTTCTTATTTTCTTTTCCTCTCTTTTTTTTTCTCTTTCTTCTTCTCCTCCTTTATGAATGAAATGGGCGAATAACTGTAATTTCTTATTTCTCTCTTTTTTTTTTAAGTTTGTGTAGAACAAATATTCCTAATATCGGTTGTCATCCGGTCAAATGTTGCGAGTATGTTGCAAGTGTTGCAAGTATGTTGCCAGTGTGTAGCCATGTCAAAATTCAAAAATAAAAAATGAATAAATAAATAAAAACCGTCAATAGAAACATTTACATACTTAGCTTTTGCTTCACTTTCCCTTTTCTTTTCCTTTTCCTTCTCCCTGTTTTTCTTCTTTTTTTCTGGTGTTATTTCTTTTTTTCGCCTTTGTTCTCTTATTTAATTTTTTTCTTTAGTAAATTAGTGAATAAAAGATTATCTCAAATTATGTATTAGTATTGATAGAAAAAATAAACATATTTTTTTTAAGAAAATATCTTTTATGGGTACTTTTTTCTCTTTTTCTTTTAAACTTTAAATAGATTAAATATTATATTAATTATATATTAAAATATCATATAAAAATTACATATTAGGATTGATGCAAAATTGACTTCTGATGAAGGCTGCAAAAACCGAAAATTCTGCATCAAGAATAAATTAATATTTTTGGAGTACTTTTTATTTCTATTCTCCAAACACACACACACACACACACACACACACACACACACACACACACACATATATATATATATATATATATATATATATATGAAATAAAGTAAATGACTAACAGCCATATTTATGTCTGTAAATTTAAGGTCTGTGACCTTGCTAACAGTGAAGATTATTGCCGAAAGTGCTCGATCCAAATCGTATGGAGATGCTTACACATATTTAACCCTAACTCAAGTTCCCTTGTAAGCAAACAAGAAAATTTAATTAAAATATTTAAAAAAATTTCTTTGCCTAGGGTCGTTAACCAAATATTCATTATCGATGGCATGTTGCCTAAATACACAATTTATATGTGTGGATGTGTGTTTGCGGGCTTGTACGTCTCTCTCTCTCTCTCTCTCTCTCTCTCTCTCTCTCTCTATCTCTCTCTCTATCTATCTCTCTCTCTCTCTCTCTCTATATATATATATATATATATATATATATATATATATATGTGTGTGTGTGTGTGTGTGTGTGTGTTTGATTGTTGATGCGTGTGTAGAAAGAATTTGTAGTTGTGTATAGCTGTGCATATACGCACATATGTATATATAAATATATTCATATATATATATATATGTGTGTGTGTGTGTGTGTATGTGTGTGTTGTGTGTGTATGTGTGTATATTTGTTTGTGTTTGCGTGTGTTTCGTGTTTTTCCTCATGGCTGCATGTGTATAGTATTGTACATAAGTGTATATATATGCGCATATATAGATATCGACATCTAAGCAAGCAAAAACTAACATGGTATTGTTTTTATTCAATATTCACACATGAAAATATACAGTTATATATCATTATCACAAATTATCATAATGTTATGTATTTATATATAAACTGAGGTACCAAACAATTATAATCTACCCAATAGAGTGCAGGTCTTTCCTTCTCCTGAATAACGACGGTCATGCAAGTTGACTTGCAGTCGACTTAGTGTGGGTATATGTACTTAAAAATGAAAATGGAAGAAAGGAAGGAAGAAAGGAAAGAGAGAGAGAGAGGAAGAAAGAAAGAAAGCAATGGAGAAAAGGAATTAAGAGAGAAAGAGAGAAAAAAGAAAGAAAGAAAGAAAGAAAGCAATGAAGAAAAGGAATTAAGAAAGAAAGAAAGAAAGAAAGAAAAAAGAGAGAAAAAGAAAGAAAGAAAAGAAAGAGAAATGAAGAAAGGAAGAAAGAGAGAGAAAGAAAGGAAGAAATGAAGAAAAGGAATTAAGAAAGAAAGAAAGAAAGAAAGAGAAAAAGAAAGAAAGAAGATATATATATATATATATATATATATATATATATATATATATATATATATATATAGAGAGAGAGAGAGAGAGAGAGAGATAAACAAAAGGAATTAAGAAAGAAAGAAAGGAAAGGAAAGGAATTAGAAAATTAATGAAAATCGATTAAGAAAAAAAAAGGAAGGAAAGAAAATGAATTAAGAAAGAATGAAAGTTAATTAGCAAGGAAAGAAAGGAAGAAAAATGTAATTAAGAAAGAAAGAAATGAAGATAGAAAAGGAATTATAAAGAAAGATTTCCCGCGTCTGTCTATAACGGAATTAAATTTGCTTTATGTGGCTGTAAGAAAGTTAGTTCTGTAGCATGTCACCTACCTGATCCAAGTGGTTTAAATCTGGGGAGTCTATGGACTAATAGAACACCTGCAAATCAGATAAAGAATTTAGTATTATCCGCGCTCTATTATTGGTCGGGCTATCCTGAAAGAACAAAGTATCACCCAATCACAAGCATGAAGTGGTGAGAGTTGTCTGCAGCACAACTGAATTCAAACCAGTTAAACTCCTGTGTATATCTTATGTGTCAAGCCACTGCTAAACTACCACAACTACAGTGTCACAACTACACTTTTTAAATTATTACGCCGCACGGGATTCTTTCGAGTGAATCAGTGTCAGCAATTCTGAATAATCATGTTTCTAATTGTTTGACTCTTTAGTTTATGTAGATATATCTATGTGTGTATCTATATATACTTGTGTTTGACTGATTAATTCATTGAATAACTTCAACCCGACTAGGATTATATAATGTCTAAACGTTAGGGAATTGTGTTCATCGTATACTTCTCTTTCCCTTTATTGTCTTGTTGCTTATTTAGAGTTTTTTTGTGCATTTGTTGGGGGCCGGGTTAGCTCAGTCGGTAGAGCGTTCGGCTATAAAACACAAGGTTCCTAGTTCAATACCGGTCCTCACCAACTCAGCGTATGAGTAGCACAGGGATCTGTGCGATAAAGTAAGGAGCTGATGGTAGGTGTGGCGCTCCATCCCAGACGCCAAAACAATCTCCTTGATCTAGTGCTATTGAAAAGGGGATAGACTCCCTCACTGACTGGCTGATACCGACTTTGGGCCGCCCCGACGACTTAACTTAATTAAACGTAAAACAGTAAAAGTAAATGTAGCGAGGTGGCCAATTGTTGGTATCCGTCGAACAGCGAGGTAGTCTATCCTCTTTTCGCTAGACCAGGGATATTGTTTTTGCTGAGGTCGAATGCCACACTTACTTACTGCACATATCAAATTACCAATATGTGCTGCGCATACACTGAGTTGGCGCGGATCAGTATCGAACTCAGGACCTTGCGATTCTAAGACGGGTGCCCTACCGGCTGAACTAAACCGGCCCCCTCGTAAACATAGCTTTTAAAGTAATTATTCGTAATACAAAGCGATTTACAGTTATATGGTATCATATATACCTATCTAATACTATTAATTGTTAAATTGATTTGACCCATAGATGGGACCCTAACGCGTACTAACACCCCGGCTAAGATTGGATCGGGCAGTAATGGCAATGAAGGAGTACTACACACTCTCTACATCTCCAGAACTGGAACCTCAACATCAGATGCAGTTTAGTATCGTACCAAGAACATTCCTTTTAGGGAAGTTCTTACTCCACTGCTGTGAATATAGTTAGTATATGCTAAGCTCCGTCAATAGGGTCAGGTCTGTATGTGTGTTTACGAGTTTATGTGTTTGCAGGTACGTATATGCCTTTATGTTTGTATACTATGTTTGTTTTTTTATCGTAAGATAAAACAAAAAAGTGTATGAAGACGATATATTTACAACATAAAATCTACGATTAAGAAAACTCTCATTAAAGTTTGTCTTATTTCCACGTGCAATCATCGGAGAATTCAACATCGATTGTGTAACTTTAGGAATTGGCTGGCAATTCAGCAGGGGTTGTCCGCTTATCATTGCAAACACTCAGTCCCATTTATTGATGAATCGAATATTGATACAAATTATCACAGTTTGCACGTGAAGGTAGCTAATAAATTTTATACAAGACAGTAGACAAAGAGTGTGGTTCCTGAGAGAGAGAGAGAGAGAGAGAGAGAGAGAGAGAGAGAGAGAGAGAGAGAGAGAGAGAGAGAGAGAGAGAGAGATTTAATTCTTTCTTTCTTTCTTTTTATCTCACTGTTTTCTTTCTTTCTTTTAATTTCACTGTTTTCTTTCTTTACATTTATTGACAATTAACAATGCTGGAAGAAGTACCTTCGTTTTTCTTAGATAATAGCGAAAGTAGTACTTCTGGTTCCTTAAAACCCAAGAACCAAATTACAACACAAACAATATCAAGTAAGTGTGGATTATATTATGAATTACTAAAATACAGAAAATCCTTTGATTTCTTTATATCCGTGTCTTCAACCCACTATATTTGATATGCTCAGATATACTAACGAGCGCCCTGTCGTCTGGGTCTGTAGAATACACCAATTGTATCTCTGAAGAGGAGTAAAATAACCCCCCCCCCCCAATGAGGTCAGCAGTAGGCCGTGAGTGGTCAGACGTAATGCTAAAAGACGAGATCCTGTCAGCTGAAAAGTTCATAACATACAAAATTTCACTTTGGCCCTTAGTCTAGAGGGAAGGTCGGTGAGGCCTCCTACGATCAATCGGCTGGTCACTTCAAGCCCTAGCACTATCATTGTCCAAAATCCCATTGTCCTTATGGAAACTTCGAACCCTTTCTACAATATATGTGATATAAGGCGGTGGGTTAGGGCCATAGTGTCCTGGGTATGACATTAAACTGCATTTAGTGGTGAATTTCCAATTCTGAAACCCTGGGAAATGTGGGGTACACCTTTATTGCCATTACTCCAATGTCCACCCTAACTCAGGGAGGTAGTGCCTGTGAGGATCCCATCTATGGGTTACGAATATCAAAAATGAGTTTAACAAATATGTTAAAATCGAGTTTGAAAAAAATTAATACCCAATAAATATGAATAAAAAAATGCATTCGGCATAAATTAACACAAAAAGGGTTGTCATTTCCTAAAATCCAACCAACAAGCCAAAATATATTAACAAATATACTATAACTTTTGCAATGGATTTTTATTTATTCAGTGTTGATGGGTTTCGCTAGTCTTCTAGTAAATGTTACACTGTGAATATATATATATATATATATATATATATATATATATATATATATATATATATATATCAAGAAAAATGAAAAAACACAGGTTTAAATGGGTTAAGTGGTGAGTTTATTGGCCGACGCTGCAGTGTTTCGATCTATTAAATAGATCATCTTCAGGGCATAAGATAAGAAATTATATATCACAGAATGATGAGAAAAAGTGAGTGGTAATCCTTCTTATTCAGTCTGTTTAAAAAATTTTCTGAAGTTTGAAAAAAGGAGACGGTTTTGAAATATGACATCAAATATTCTATTTTAAGGTGTGAGTATGTAGCGCTGTTAGTGTGTGTATTGAAGGAAACATTGTGCATTTTTTAGGTATGTGGTAGTGTGTGTGTGTGTATAAATTTTTTTCTGTAGCGATAAACGACAGCGGAAGTGAAAACTCAAGGTTGTGTGTGTGTGTGTGTATTATAATAATAATAATAATAATAATAATAATAATAATAATAATAATAATAACAATAATTCATTCACTTATACGTAATTGTAATATTAATATATATTAATCGTCAAATAATCAGTACTAACTATAAAACAACAATACAATACTCTTTCTAACAAAAAAATAAATAAAATAAAATAAAATAAAATCTTTTCATTTTTTAAATCCCCAAAAAATAGAATATTTGATGTCATATTTCAAAACCGTCTCCTTTTTTCAAACTTCAGAAAATTTTTTAAACATACTGAATAAGAAGGATTACCACTCACTTTTTCTCATCATTTTGTGATATATAATTTCTTATCTTATGCCCTGAAGATGATCTATTTAATAGATCGAAACACTGCAGCGTCGGCCAATAAACTCACCACTTAACCCATTTAAACCTGTGTTTTTTCATTTTTCTTGATATATTACATACCGTCGGATTTACTTCCTCTCTTCACATATATATATATATATATATATATATAAATGGACATTCAGTTTAAAAATAATTATTTAATTAACAATGCGCCGAACATTTTATCTGAGGGGAACAGAACAAAGTTTCATTTAAATAGTCTTATTTTTTTTACTTCTTTAATAAGTCTGATGATTTTTACTTACTTGTAATAAAAAGCCGCTCTCAGTGGATTTTAATTCCATCTCACTCAGGTAACATTTTTCAAAATATAATTCTTACACCACCCGGAGGGTTTTTCTTTGCTAGTATATATACATACATATATATCTATAATATATATATATATATATATATATATATATATATATATATATATATATATATATTATATTTTAATATACCAGACTTGTTGGTAAACCCTTGCGGTAAGAATAAAACCGGCAAATAAAAATATACTACCAAACATCACCTGGGGAGAAAAAAATTCGTAAAGGAAAAGACCAAGATAGTCGTACCAACCGAAAATAATCAGGTGATACTATAATACTTGGCCAAAAGAAGAAAAAAATTCAAATATGCTAAACTCCGCAAGAGAATTGACCTTGTTTTCCGTCCTACTCGTGAGAAGATGTTCGTATATATATATATATATATATATATATATATATATATATATATATATATATATATATATATATATAATCACAAAATGTTTGCTTTCTTTTGTTCCTTAACAGAAATTTTAATTTCCCAATTGTTTATACCTTTCGTAAATACAAAACACCTACATTTCTGTTTCAACTTTCCTTTTGTTAGCTGAATAATGAAATTTTAAAATTGACCAATTTTCTAGAATACCCCAGATAGTTTCAATTCTGAATAGCTGACAGGGAGTTTTCTTTACTCTTTTATACATTTTCGTTCATTTTTTAGAAGTTTATTAGAGATACATGTAAATTCTTATGCATATGTTGTGCACATTTTCATTTACATAATATCTGAATTTTAGATATTATGTAAATGAAAATGTACACGTTTTTTTTTGTTTTTTTGTTTTTCATGGAAGAAAGGTTATTTTCTAAATTTAATTTTCCAGGGCCCAAAAGTTTGAAGGAAATAAACGCTTTGATAATATTTTTCGAACACAAACAATTAAGAAATAACATATTCTATTCAGGAGAAAAAATTGTAGTACATAATATATATAACTCGTTTTGATAATAGAAAACCCATTTCCTAAAATATTTTTGTGTTGTCTAAAATTTAAAATTTCAACATCTGTGCCAAGTGATTGGAAGTATATTTGTCAAAATGCAAAAAGATTTCGCATAGAAAAATTAATATATTTTAGCATTATTTTGTGTCTAGAGGTTAGGGAATTGTGCTCAGATTTACAATTTTTGTGTAGTTGTTTCTTGAGAACTTTTTTTTGCGCATAATCCTATATAATACAATTGTTGATTTTTTTTTTGTTTTAAATACATCTATTTGACCCAAACATAGGACCCTAACAGCTACTACCACTCCGGGTCAGCGTCAATTTGGGAATATTGTCAATAAAAGTATACTTTACGTTCTTCTGATCACC
>CM042150.1:4760820-4763320 GCA_023376005.1 Doryteuthis pealeii
TATAAAACAATGAATCTTTAAATCACTAAAGAGAGCTCAATGTATAATAAACTTTTTAGACTATATACAGAGCAATATATATCTTTGAAAGGAAGGAGAAACTCAACACCGTTATTCTATAATAAATTTATTTCGACCAAAATTGGGGGCTTTATAAATATATATATATATATATATATTATATATATATATTATATATATAATGGAGGTACATGGTATATAGTTGCGTGTTAAACGTACTTATTTTAAAATACATTTCTGTCTCGAACTCTGATCCCCTCCCTGTCATTCTACTGCACTTTATCCGTTTATTCCGTGTTGGTTTTGTCTGTTCGCTTTCTCTCAACACTTTGATATGTTGACGTTTGCATTAGCAAACCTTTCCTGATTTGTGACCCCCACCGCTAGACAAACGCAACGTGATTTGTATTCATAGGCCCCGCCGTGTTCCAAGTTTTGTCACATTAGTATTCTAACGAGAGCATATCCATAACAGCGAATAGTAATTGATACTTCTCGGGGGTGGGTGGTTGGTGCTGGGGTTGGAGCCACATCAAGTGGTTAGCATCTCGGTCGAACAGAATAGAGTGGGTAGAGGCGTTTTCATCTCTTGAGTCTTTCGAAACACCTCGAAGCGAGCATCAAGACAGAAATAAGCGAGGGCTGGAAAAACGAAAAGTTTTTCAAAGTCTTCCTGCCAGATACCAACCTACGAATAACATCGATTCGTTTCTGTCATATTTTAAATGATTCTTTGCAAAGTAATATTAGACGTTGGTTGGTTGGATTTTACACCATGTCAACCCTTATTGGGTTATTTCATGCCGAAGACGATTTGTTCTGTTCATTCTTGATGAGATATTCTTCTGGTCCAGTCAATAGTTATTTACTAAGCGTAGCTTAGATGTAGCACAAGGCCAGAGAATGGGGCGCCCAGTGAGAATCGAACTCACCATCAATGGTCTGCTAATCTGCCTTGCATACCATTACACCACTTGAGCTACACCTGGGCCAGTCAATAACGTGTGTACCCCGAAATGAATGAGATGTTTTTTGACGCTAGGAAACCCTGTTGGTTCTGCGCGTGCACAGATGGTTGTTCCTGTCTGCTGCCTTCCGAGAGCTTGTTATTTTTTAGTTTTCATTTCATTTTATTTTGTTCTCATCTCCACCGTCGATATATTAATTTAAACGAGAAAAAATGTGTCTGAATCAAAAAGAAATATTGCTGATATGGCTGAAGCTCAAAAAACGTAAATAAATCCATTTGACATTAGCTATATAAAATGTCTTAACGACACATTTGAATGCGCTTTTGAGTCAAATAAAATTTTCAAGATTTCCACAAGATCCGTGTGTGCAGCGTTTAGCAGTAATCGTGTTAATATCTATCAAACTTATATAATTATTTTGTAAAATTTCTCTTCGACGGAAAATAATATTTATGAAAATAATAAATCTACACATTTTATGATGTTATTCAGGTTACTAATTTGTTTAAATTTTGGATAATTTCTATATTTTAAATAAACTGTAACTGATTCAAAACTTCTGAAAACATTAATTTTAAACGAATTATGAATGAATGTCAATATGTTTAAGATAATAACCAAAATCTCAACTATGATATTGAAAAGCATTCTTTCTTTTTTTTCCCCCATCTATCTCAACTCTCTCTCTCTTTCTCTCACTCTCTCTCTCTCTCTCTCTCTCTCTCTCTCACACACACACACACACACACACACACACACACACACACTTCCCATCTGTCTGTTTGTCTCTCTCACTCGGTCTGTGAATCACTCTCTTTATCAGTCTATATCTGTCTTTCATTTACTATGTCAATCAATCTATTTGTCTGTCTGTACCCCCTCTCCTTCTCTCTCTCATTCGCTAAATTAATCTGTTTGTTTGTCTGTCTCTGTCTGTCATTTACTATCTCAATCAATCTGTGAGTCTGTCTTTCTATTGGTCTGTTTGTCTCTTTCTTTTTTCTGTCTCTCAGCAAAATACGACAATCCGTAAGTTACAGATAATCTGACAACACACTAAACAAAGCCATCTTCAATAAGGCAAAAAGATGACTAAGAGACAACATTAAAAAAAAAAAACTGTGTTTCGGAAAACCTAAAATACACTCCTAGCAGCACAAAACAGAGAGAGAGAGAGAGAGAGAGAGAGAGAGAGAGAGAGAGGTCAATCTCCACCTGCAATTCCTTTCCCACTAAAATCAGACTGCAATGGTTACTATGTAAAACACCCTGGCGAAAAAAGGACGTGAAACAAAAGATAGAAACTGAAGATATTTCTTATCAATGAACGTCAGGCGAGACAGGCAAGTTGAACACTGAAGAAGAAAACAATAAAATCGAATCAAGAAGCAAAGAGGAGAGAAAAGGTTTCAGCAGAAGGCAGAAAGAGGAAAGAGTGCATTACAAATGGGTAAGGAATTTCCTCATTAGGAAAGAGACAGAAACAAAGACAAAAGGAGAATAATAAT
>CM042150.1:4768320-4775820 GCA_023376005.1 Doryteuthis pealeii
CCTTTCTGTGATTTAATTCAACAATTTACTGGCTTTTTGGAAATCGGCACCCAAATGAGATTTTAAAAGATCAAAAGAAAGATCAATTTTTCTTTCAATAAAACAAAACAATCAAAAATCCTTGCAAACTTGTTATCCTGATTGATAATGTATCCCCGACTGTTCACTAATATCATTTTGTTTATTCTTTAGTGAAAAGTCGGAGAGTACCGAAAAATACCGAAGAATACCGAAGAATTTATCGATTGTTGCATTATCATAAAAACAAGATCGGTTAAGATATTAGCACGAAACATCATGGAAATAAGAACATGTTTTATCGTTCACTTTGTTTTGCTTTAAAAAATAATTTTTTTATAGATAAATTTATAATCTATACCTAAATACTTATTGTTGACTGGGCTTAGAATACGCTGACTGTATCCCCTACACAGGAGTATGACCTCCACACAAAAAAGGTATCTAAACCTTTTATGGTGGTGAGGATCTTGAGATCATGGAAATATGAAGTACACCTTCATTGCCGTTACTCTCATGTCCATTTTGACCCGGGGTAATATTACCTGTTATGGTACCCTCAGTTTCAAAATTGTACGTGTTAGATAGGACCGTGTAAAAAAACTTGTTTGGAATAAAGTACACAAAAATGAACGTACAATGAAAGTGATTCCCTAAATTCTAGGCATAAAATATCATATATGTGTTGACATGCATATAAAATTAACTAATCAATCAATATAATCAAACAAATACAACAGGAAACCGTATATCTGTGTTGATAGTTATGATCAGTTGAAATTAATTTCGATAATGTCTTCACCAACTTTTCAGAAACATTGCCATGAATGTTCTGATGGCCGTTTAGTTGGATTTTAAGGCATGTCAACATTTGTTGGGTTATTTCATGCTATGTTTTATACATTTATGTTGGAAATTCAATTTTTAAACTCATTTTTAAACACGTTTTTCTAAACTCTTTTTAATCTATTTAACCCATACATGTAACTTTAACAATTACTACCACTCCGGGTCAATAGAACCTTTGAGCAATGGCAATGAAAGGGTCCTTTACACTCCCCCAAAGCACTGAATTGGAACTTCCACATTAGATGTAGTTTAACGTCACAAGTAGGACATTAAGAACCTCGGCCACTGCCTTCTAGCATAGTTATAATAAAAGCGGTTTGTACATGCGACACTTGACTTTAGTCCTTACTAAGGCTACACGGGGGTCGGAGAGGCCCCCTCTGAGCAATCGGCTGGTCACGTCAAACCCTTGCAACTATATGATTGTCCTAACGATTATTGACCTCATGGCAAACCCCAACCATTTTTATTGTATATGTGCTTTAAGGCGGTGACTGAAGGGTCGTAGTGTCCTGGGAGTGACGTTAAATTCTGATGGTGACGTTCAGATTCTTAAGCTCTTGGGAATGTTGAGAACCCCTGCATCTCCATTACTCGACTCTGACCTGGAGTGGTTGTACCTGTTAGGGTCCTATCTATGGGCTTAATAGAAAAAGGTTTATTAAAAATTGTGTTTAAAAAGATTGAGTTAAAAAAATTGAGTACCCATCAAAAATGAATAAACAAAAACGTCTTCGGCATTAAATAGTCCAATGGTTTGACATACCGTAAAACACAACCCTCCAACCAACCAACCAGCCAACCAACCATTAAATGACAAAATATTGTCGTAGTTACTTTTGAAAAATGACGAAAACAGTAATAAGGTCAAGGATAAAGGTAACGTATTATTATAGATTATACTGCATAAAATAATACGTAATAGTATTACTTAAGGGATGAAATAATTTTAATTATAATAATAATGACGATAATTATCAGCTTTTTATTTGATCTAAAAAAGATCTCTTTTGTTTCTAAAAAGAAATAATCAATCTGCTATTTGTTTTCTGCTAAATAATTAGTTTCATTTCAAAACAAAAATGTTTCATAACATTTTCCTAATTAGGTAAATGTAGTCTCAATTTTATTTCTCTACATATCACTACTTTATTGTTTTATGTGCGTGAGTGGATTAAAGAGAACTATCTTAGAAATTCAGAAATATGTTAATTATTGTTCATATGTTTGTAATTATTTTCATTCCTTTTGATTTTTCGTAACAACATGTTTTAAAAAGTTTTAATAAATATATTCAACAGATTTCTTATACTGCCTGATGTTTTGAAATTAATATTGCGCATCCCTGTTTCTGCCATTGAAAACATTGTTCTTAATAATGTATTTCCCTATATATATATATATATATATATATATATATATATATATATATATATATATATATATATATATGTGTGAAAATAAAATGGAAATTAATCCGACAGTATGAATAAGATATAATGAAAAAACAAAAGATGTTTACAACTGAAATAGGCTCATCAGAAGAGAAAGTGTGCAAACCGTTCAAGAGATTTGGCCCCGAAACGGTTTGCACACTTTCTCTTCTGATGAGCCTATTTCAGTTGTAAACATCTTTTGTTTTTTCATTATATATATATATATATATATATATATATATATATATATATATATATATATATATATAGGTGTGTGAACGTATCGAGATTTTTTGTACTTTTTGACACACCTTGTATTCTAAAAAAATAACGTTATATTCATTGTTTATTTCTATCTTGGTAAATAGAGCTTCAAACTCGGCTGTTTTATGATACACCTTGTATATATATGTACACACACACACACACACACACACACACACACACACACACACACACACACACACATATATATATATATATATATATATATATGATTTTAATATCGTTTTTGAATAGTTGTGAATGTTAAAAAAAAACATGTACATATAAATCATGATTGAAATTTAATGCTAAAAGGGTTTTTAATCTGTGAAATATTTTGTTACATTTTTAATGTACATTAAATATAAATAATGAAAAAAAAAATGGTCTCGTAAGTAGGGAAAACAATGGTTTTTATATAATGCTTGGCTAATTTCTTTTACTCAAACTGATGCCCAACACGCTGTCTTGCTCACACAAAGCACAGTGTCCTAATGGGAAATCATTTATTAACCTTAGTGTCCAAAAGGCAACAACCTTCAATGTTTTTACGCAAATTCTAAGATATTTCCGTTTTAACTGTACCGAGCATGCTTTGAGTTAATTTATAGGTGCCTCATTGGTGCGACTGCCTTTCAGAAACTTCATTTGAAGTATTTCTTTACTCCCATTAACATTTGTTTGCTTGGAAGGTGACGCAGATGGTAGTTCGAACGTGTCCATTAGAAAGTCGAATGGAATGGTTGGCATGTTGTCAACTATGCTCTTTCTGGAGTCTCTCGGGCGTATTTGATTTTTGTGCCATTCCCAAAATTGATTTCCAACTTTTACCTCATAGATGAATTTTCTTTTTATTCAATGGATGGCACCTGGTGCCCAATTCGTTCACCCTCGTCTGTTATTTGAACCAAAAACGGGCGTGCTAACCGAGAATATGTTTTACTTTACATTGGCATGTGTATTCGTTGCAGTTTTTGAGGGTGTAAGTCTTTGTTCCGTGGATAAGTTTGCTTGTGTCAGGCCATTCTTCCAATATGTATTAATACTCTTGTTCCTTAATTATACGACTGTTATCATCTTGCAACACCCTCTAGTTAAAAAAGAGACCGTCCAAATCGTCTAAAATAAAATGCAAAATGTAATTCTTGATAATCGTGCTTATTGGCCGAATTCTTACTTCTCATGAGTGGCGTCGCCTCAGCTAAACAATGGACCATAGTTTTTATTATAAAGAAAGAATTGGAAGTAAAAGGACATGCTACACAGTACAAATTATAAGTAAGAAAAAAAAAAAAGAGAGAGACAGACAGAGAGAGAGAGACAGAGAGAGAGAGAGAGAGAGAGAGAGACAGAAGAGAGCGAGAGGATATGTGCATTACTGTTTTAATAAATTTTGACCGATGCATTTTTCGGTGTTTTAAAGTTCATCTCAGGAGTCATTAACACTTATTCCCTTGATGTTCTTTTTAACAGGATGTTCCATAATTATTTTTTCTAAGGAGACATTAAAAATGTAAAACTGTAATATACTGAGATGGAAAAACCAAGAATCGTAGATAAGAGGGGAAAGTGACGTCGATTTCTGATTGGTCAGCACAAGGTGAGAAAGAGAGTGGCGGGTTGTCCGATTAGGATGAGGTTTTGACGGGGACTGACGCAAGATGAGTGTCCTATTACCCAAGGCAGTTTACTTAAGATAAAATAAATGAGTCCAGAAAAAGGTACGTCTTGTGTTGTTATTAAAAACCTTTAAGAGCACAGGACAAGATATCCCATAAGATTCCAACGTAATTTCCAGACTCGAAGACAGGGAGAAAACCATCCAGTCTAACAACAGATTCACAAACGGACACACACAGGCCCCTCCAATCAATCGACTGATAATATCAAGCCATATCACCTATATGATTTTCCCAACCTTATTGCTATTATGGCGAGCCTTGACCATTTTTATAATATATGTTATAGAAGCCGGTGGCTGAGGGTCTTATGCTCCTGGGTATGACGTTAAACTCTATCTGATGGTGAGGTTTCAATTTGAAGCTTTGAGGAATGTGGAGTACTCATTCGTCCCCCCTACTTCCAGGTTCCCTCTGGCCCTGAGTGGTAGTACCTGTTAGGGTACTATGTATGGATTAAATAGAAACATGGATTAAAAATTGAATTTAATAAAATTGAGTATCCATCAAGAATGAATAAAACAAAACGTCTTCGGAATGAAATAGCCCAACAGGGGTTGACATGCCGTAAAATCCAAACAATCAAAATAATAATTCCTGTCTGTCCTGATCAATCGTCTATGTCAACAATGGAAGGACGCTAAAGACAATAATGTTGTCAAGCCATCTGGCATCGTAAAATCCAACAAACCAACCAAACTTAATATTTATTTACTTTTTAACGGGAGTTTCCCTAATTATTTTTAATGAAGGCATTAAGCATGTACTACGCAACCGGAAAAGAATATTGAGGAAAGTTGGAGAGCGTATCGACTGAAACGATGTTTTTTATGCCAATGAATCCGATGATAACATTGCGAATAATTCATGGGAGAAAAAGGGTAAATAATTGGATTAATTGTAGACCAAACTGGGAGATTAGCATCTGAAAGGCAGTGTAGCTGGAAAAAAACATCTTGGAAACTTGCCATTGATCTCACCCCTTACCCCTTTCTCGATGAGTTTGGGCGTGAAATGAAGAATAAAAATGTTAAGACCTGTCATAAAATTACATTGAATCAATAAAACATATAAATGAAACAAAATTATTAATTTCGAAACGATTGTCTTTTTTCCTGTCTGTCTATGTGATAATTAATTTTACACTTGATTGAACAAAAGAAACAAAAGAAATATCAGTTGTGCCATTATCTCAAAGTTATTGTTCCTTGCAATCATATCTGGAAAGAAAGCAAGGTCAACAGTTTGTGAGACTCGTTAGCTGAGGTTAAATCTTATACTCAAGTCTCAGAGGACGTATTTCCATTATTCATTCGGCTATTTCCATTATTCTATAGATTAATTAAACTGTTTCCTGGTCTATTTTGAAATGAACAGCCATTTCAATCAATGATTCATACCGTTCTTTTCGTGTGACAGTTTGGACTCTCATACCAACCAGGAAAACTAGCCCTGTCGGCTTGGGCTGTAGAATACAGTAGGGCCATCTCTTGGCCGTAAGTGGCGCCCCGTGATGTTTAAGGATGTAACCCTGGTGTCTGAGCAGTCAATAACATGCAACATTCCACGTTTGCCCTTACTTAGGCTAGATGGACGGTCGGAGTGACACCCTCCGATCAATCGGCTGGTCACACTAATCTCTACATTATTGTCCCGACCCTAATTCCTTTTTGTCAAGCCCTCAATCCTTTTTACCATATATGTGCTAAAAGGGTTTGCTGAGGGCCTTAATGACCTGAGTATGACGTTAAACTGCATGTAGTAGTGAACTTCCAATTTTGGAATTCGGGAGTATGTTTATTACCATTACTGCCAGCCCCACTCTGGACCGGAGTAGTAGTACCTGTGGTTACATAGAAAAATGAGTTTAAAAAATGTGTTTAGAAATTACTTATTGAGAATGAATAAAACAAAACATCTTCGGCATAAAAATGATCCAATGGGTTGACTTGACGTAAACCAACCAACCAGCCAGCCAAACAGGGGAACTTGTTATATCATGTAGGACCACATCAGTTATCTTAGTCAGAGGAGGCATTGATAATTTTTGTAGTCTCCCCTGTGTTTTCCTTTCCTTCAATTTGAAGCCGATAAGAGGGTTATAGAAAAAGTAATTGTCGATTAATAAAGAAAAGAACTAAGCGAACCAGTGTTATTGCTTTAGCTAGATCATTTTCTGCTTTATTAAAATAGAACTGTTTTCATAATTATATTACCCAAACAAGCAGAACAATTACAGCTACACGAATCTTCCCAAGAGACGGTGAATAATAATAATAATAATAATAATAATAATAATAATAATAATAATAATAATAATAATAATAATAATAAACGGTCCCCAAAAGATTAGAAAAGAGACTAGAGGAACTGAAAATCAGAGGAAGAATTGAGACCATACAGACAACAACATTGTTAAAATCAACTAGAAATCAGCTAGAATACTCAGGGGAGTCCTGGAGATCTAATGAGACTTGTCACTCAAACTCCAGTGAATGACCATCAGCTAACACTGGTGTGAAAAACCCACAAGGAGTAAAATAATAATCTATTCTTGAAAATGAAACACATAAAATTCTTTGGGACTTTGAGAAAAAGAGGGATCGCCTGATCACAGCCAGAAGACCAGGCCTAGTATTGATTAACAAGAAAAAGAAAACCAATTAACTGGTAGATTTTGCAGTTTCAGCAGATCCCAGTATGAAGATAAAAGAAAAAGAAATCATGGATAAATACCGGGACATGGCAGGAGAATAAAGAAACACGGAACAGAGGGACTGGAAATCAGAGGTAGAATTGAAACCATCCAGCCATCAGCATTGTTGAGATCGGCTAGGATACTCAGAAGAGTCCTGGAAACCAGAGGAGATTTGTTGTCACTTAGACTTCAGCGAGAGGACTATCAGCTATCGGCGGGGTAAAAAACTCTGAAGCAGTTTAATAATAATAATAATAATAATAATAATAATAAATAAAGTATTCGGGGTTGCCTTAAGTCAGTATCAGCCAGACAGCGAGGGGATTTATCCCCAAAGAGATTGTTTTTGAGTCTGAGGTGGAGTGCCATACCTAAAATCAGCTCCTTACTTTACTGCACAGATCCCTGTGCAACTCATACACTGAGTTGGCGTGAGTCGGTATCGAACCAGGAACCTTGTGCTTCCTAGACGCCCGCTCTACCGACTGTGCTAAACCGGGCAATAATAACAATAACAATAACAATAATAATTGGGATCCACAGGGAATTGTGCAAG
>CM042150.1:4780820-4803320 GCA_023376005.1 Doryteuthis pealeii
TATTTCTATGTATATCTTGATTTTTAATATCTTCAAATATAAATCAAATCTTCATAATTTGGTATGAAGCAGGCACCAGTGATATTTTATGTGTATAAATATTTACTTTTTCGTTGGTTTATTCTCGTAGATTCATCCGGACATACATACACACATATTTATTTTTTATTGATATAGATCACTAAGAAGGCCTGAACCTATTCTAGTAGTAACCAGGTTTGAATTCAGAGTTTAAAGGTTAAAGACCTCAGTCTGCCATACTATCTACCCATAGCTGGAGGGAGAATAGTTGTATTTATACCATTTGCAAGGGTATTAGCGCTATGTGAACTGTGGCTTCGTCCAGGAATTGAACTCGGATCGACGAGTCCATTTCCTACGACTAACCTGTACACCACAGCCCTTCCCATACACACCAACTGTCCTTTATATATGTAAAGAAGATAGATATGCTGTTTTAGTGATTTAATTGCATCTAGTAAAATCCCAACGCCGAATCATGATGGGTAAGTATCATAAATATTTATACCAGTATTTGTTTAAAACTTATTTCACGATTATATTGTTACAAATATGAACATTAGTCTCACTAAAGTAACTTTTATTAGCCAATATTGACAACGATTTGATCTCTTGCTGAAAATAACATTCATTCAGGCAAGGGACAAAGGGTCGCTTACCTTTATACGATCATTAAGCAATTACCATACATTAACTAAGATTTCTCTTGTAAAAATCAAAGCCACTATTACTGGGTGTTCTTTTAGTTAAAACAATTCGGTTTATTATGCGAGGAAATAATGTGGACCATTCGTTCACTATTGCCGTCATTTGGTATGATAAACAGAACAGATTTATTGTACCATGAAGACAACTCGAACAAATGATGACGCTTAATACGTTCAACAAAACAGAAAATGCTCAGCTCTATTCAAAAAATGTCTGACAAACAATGTTATAATGTTCGGGTCTTTACTATTTCAGTTTATTACATGAAGTCTTTTCGACTATGCAGCCCTGTCAGCTGGGCTTTAGCATACACCGGCTGCATCAATATAAGTTTTTGCTAATCAGCCAAAACTTGTGTGTCTTCGTATAGATATCTACAGGAGAACAACATTTATGAGGTCGTCGTTACATCTCCAGCAGTGTCCAGTATATCTTGTTGGTTTTAATTGTATGGTTTGTGAGATGGGAGGCAGGCGGCTGTGCAGCTACTCTTTTGTGTAGTACTATTTCCATGATTTTTCTCGACAGTGCACTGCATCGTGTTGGCATATTTCGGATATAAGAGGTGCTATAAATACCCACTTAGATTTATAGACTAGCCAAGGTCACGTGATTGACTCTTGTAACCAATCACTAGCAATACTACTAACCTGATAGAATACTTAAACCCCCACATTGGTCATAGCTAAAACTGCACTCTTTGAGGACGGACACACATAGGATTGCCGGATCTGTACCAATATTCACGAAGGACTTATATGATTACCAGTAACTGAGGACACTTAAGTAACCAAAGGATTCACATTGTGGACGGACTCCTTATCAAGGATTCCACAAGATAAGCCCTTCTGCTATAAGGCCAAGGAATGGCCCTTAAAAGCGTAACACATCGTTATGTATTTCCCAACTATCTTTTCTCCAAACGTATCGTTGAAGTTCAAGTGAAATATAGTAGCAGTGACACGGCTAGAGCTTGGAAGAATTCTCCGTTTATCATATAAAAGAGTTCAGATTTCCAAATGATCGATTCATGAATCAGAAGAATTGTGAATCTATTCTATGGACGACGAGGTTAAGTATTTCGGAACCATTCATTCCTAAGAATATTGGTTCAGCACAATATTTCTATAACCCTGTCGATTAGGACTATAAAATACGGCGACTGCATCTCTGCATGGGTGTCGACCTGTGATGCTGAAGGATGGATTTCAGGTAGTTGATCAGTCTATGATATAAACAGACTACTTACTTAGGCTACACTGATTGTCTATACGGCAACCCCCAACACTTTTTATCATATATGCGAAAAGGCGGTGACTGAGGGTTTTATTTCCTTGGTATGACGTTTAACTGCATCTTGTGGTGAAGTTCTAATTCTGGAGGTGTGGAGTGTAGGCTACTCCCTCATCGCCATTACTTCCATGTTTACTCAGAACCAGAATGGAAGCACATGATTTTAGGGTCCCATCTATGGTGTAAGTAGATCAAAATGAGTGCTAGAAGGATGTTAAAAATTATGAATACACAATAAGAATGAATGGAGCAAGCGTCTTTGGCATAAAATAACCCGATGGTTGACATGCCGTAAAATCCAACCAAACAATATGTCTATTCGTATTTCATGCAATTGTGCTACAAAGTTTAAGTTAAATCTAGTAAATAACAAGAACTATAAAAGGTCTGACTGATGACTGAGATATTTTTGTATTTCCAGTGATGTTAATGTTTAAACCTAGGATTTGCAATACTGATTTTTAAATTAATCAGGCAGACCCCACTTGGACAATTAAAGTTACCGCCTACTTCATCATTTGATCTCTACTAAGGCAGAACTTAGTTATTAACAATCAATACATTTTAATTAGAAACGATTTCCAGTCTATTGTTCCATTTCTGTGCAAGGAAACTTATACAATGAGAACTGTTTAAATATCTACGCTTTAATTACAAATTTCTCATTGGCCTCACCCATGTTTCCAATCATAAAACGTCCTTTTCAATCGCAATAAGAAATCTAAATTTTGCGCATGTCACCAATTAAATTGCAAAATTTCAGACCACGTTTGTAATTTCCTCTAAAGCTGACGATAGTTGCTATTGGAAATTCTAAAAATGGACGTGTGTTACGAAGTCTCAAATAGAACAGTTTCCAAAGCAAAAAGGGCGCGTAATGACGTGACTCGTACGTGAAATAGGTTTTAGAGAAATTATCACAGAGAACGGTTGGTTGGGTTTTACAGCATGTCAACCATTGTTGGGTTATTTTATGCTGAAGACGACTCGTTTTATTCATTTTGCTGGGTATTCAACTTTTAAAATCTAAACTCAATTTTTTAAACAATTTTTATCTCATTTTTTTATTTACTTCATAGATTGGACTCTAACTGGTACTACCACTCCGTGACAGAATAGACCTGGGAGTAATGGTGATGAAGAGGTACTCCACACTCCCCAGAGCTCCAGAATTAGAACTTAACCATGAGATGCAGTTTAACCTCATACCCAGGACACTAAGACCCTCATCCACTGTCCTCTAGCACATATACGATAAAAAGGGTTGGGGTTGTCATAAGGGCAATAGGGTTGGGACAGATGATAGACTTGATGTAACCAGCTGATTAACCGACGGGTGCCTCTCCGACCACCCGTTTAGCCTAAGTAAAGGCCAAAGCTGCATGTCATGTCATCACGATTCCATCCTTAAGCATTACGGAACTCCATCCACGGCCAACAGGCGGTCCCATTGGGGGGATTTTACTCCTGTACAGAGGTGTAGTCTGTATATTCTTCTGTGCAGGGGAACAGAAGCCGGTGGTTATACCTAGCTAAAATAATTATAATTCTAATTTTGAAAGTGGAAAGATTAACAGAGCTGTAACAGTGTCGGTGTTACTGTATGGCTGCCCAACTAGGATTCTAATGAAACGCATTGAGACAAAATTAGATGGGATCTACACAAGGATGCTGCGGGTGAAGAGAGAGAGAGAGTCATGGGTGTCCGTGCAAGATCTGATGATGATGATTTCCATATATTTATTTGTTTACCTTATATACGCATACATAATTTATCACAATAAATATCGGTACAATTATAAGATCTTTGATTAATTGAGTATGAGTTAGAGATACACTTGAAAAAGCTTTCACATTTGTGTGAGTCACAGTAAACTTGAAATTTCTGAAATAGATCGACGCAAAAGATGTGAAAAAAAAAGGACCGGCATGAATCAGCATTAATCAATTGGATGAAAATAACGTACGTTTATGGGCTTAATCTAGTGTCAACCATATATTGGCGAAAACTCAATGTCTTTGTTGAATGAGATACAGTTTTCTGTGTAGTTATTGCAGTATATGAAATGGATCGAAAGTAGCGTTAACAGTGCATTTCCCTCCTCCCCCAAACAGTAATCCAGGTCTGACAACAATAAAACAAGCAATTTAGGGAATAAATTGGTTCTCTTCAGAAAAGCGAAGTTTCGCATAATACAGTGTCATATTGAGTCGGTACAAAGACATAAATAAGCAAATAGAACCCGTTCTTAATATTAGCGAAGAAATTGCAACGAAGCCTATTATCACATTCGCGTGATGAATATTGTGAACTCACACACACACACACACACACACACACACACACACACACACACTTGTATTTCTAAATTTATAGATTCATATAGACGAGGATTAATATGTCGATAGGAAGTTAGGTTGGTGATTATGTAGACACAGATAGATCTTGCCATAGTGTAGTGGTTTGCTGTTGGTTTTGGAGACAACTAGTCATGTATGTATATATTATATTATATATAAAGTAAGTAAAGTCGTCGGCGTGGCCTAAAGTCGGTAAGCCAGACAGTGAGGGAGTTTTCCCCTTTTCACTAGCACTAGACCAAGGAGATTGTTTTTAACGTCATCAGCTCACATTACTGCATAGATCCCTGTGCTACTCTTACGCTGAGTTGGCGAGGACCGATATCGAACAAGGAACCTTTAGGTTACCAGCCGTGCACTCTACCGACTGAGCTGAACCAACCCTATATATTATATATTATATGTATATATTATACGTATACTAGCAGAAGCTGTGGATATAACACAGTATGATACTTTAATTATTACAACGTTTGATATGTTTACTTAAGAGCTATTGCTAAATCATTCAATACGTAAAAAGTATAATAATCTTGATTTAAATCGCTCTCACTCTGTTTTCCTTCCTTCTTTTCATCTTTTCATTATGTTCGATTGAAACAGATTAACGTCATCGCTTCCGCGTGCTTTACCCCTTCTCACGATCTTTCCCCTACTCTCTTTATTTCTTTCTTATATTTCCTCTGTATTTCATATCCGTTTTCTCTTCTTTCTTTTATTATGATAAAAACGGAATAGTCCATTATTTAGCTGAGGTGACGATACTCAGAAGAAATAAGACTTCAGCAAATAAGCAGCACCGAATAATCAAGATTTACAATTTTGCATTTCGTCTTGGACGATTTAGGCGGCCTCATTTTATCCAGAGGGCGTTGCAAGAAGATAACGCTCGTACGAACACGGGTAATAATATATTTTTTCATTTCATCTTGGACGCTTTGTACGGTCTCATTTTTTACCCCAGGGTGTTGCAAGATGATAACGGTCGTACGAACACAAGTATTATTACATTTCTGAATTTCATCTTGGACGATTTGTACAGGTCTCATTTTTAACTACAGGGTGTTGCAAGATGATAACGGTGGTATAAATGAAGAACACGACTATTAATATATAGATGATATACGAAAATTATTTATACTTAAACTTGATCTTCTATTTTGGAAATGCACTTCATTAATCGCATTAATCTAACATTATACAGTGGACATTTCAGATCAAAATTTATCTAATTGTGTCTGGCAACTGACTGGCTCGCATTCGAAAGGCTATGATAGAAAAATCTATAAGCAGATGTAATCAAATAAATAAAAGCGGACAAAATTTGGTGATTACAAACTGGGATAGTTTGATTGTTAACTATATAGATAGAAACAGTCATTGTTAGATAAAGAGATACGAACAGAGCAAGATGGGTAAATAGGTATTTACATTGAGATAAATGGAGAGATAGACAGATATACCAAAAGAATGAATAAAATGTCTTTCGGGATTTCTGATCTTAAGCAAGGAAATCTAGATAACTATTACTATCAATATATTTCATATACACGCACTGCCCTACTCACATAGAAAACCTATGCAATATATCTGATCATAATGGAGATTCGGTGTCTGTAACCGAAACTACGTCACTGTTTACGTCATAATACCCTCAGGAATTGCGTAATTTTATCAATTCATAGGCTACATCATTAATAAATAGAAAAAATCTTATTAATGAGTCTGTATGAACATCTGAGTTAGATTTGCCACAAAGCATCCAGTGAATCTAAAATCCTCCAATATGACATATATCACTAAGAAATAAACTTTCACATAATATATGGTGTTGTTAATTTGCATACTGGTTTAAAAAAAACCGGGTTTGATAAACAACTAGTTGGTGTTATTTATCTCTGATATTATTGTTTTATTCTCCAACGTATTGAAATCGATTATATGAATGATTTTATATAGAAACCAATTAAAATATAATTAAAATAAGTGTATTCTATTATATGCGTTCTTATTTAATTTCATTAGTCTTTCTAATTGAATATATTTCATTACGTTAAAATATTAGATACTTACTTAAATTGGACTTCTTCGACTTTTAAAATACGATTGATTACAGGCCGAAATAGGTCTGCTATGCACCAAGACTCTCGGCAAGTCTTAGAAAAAAAAATTGTATCTCAACAGATTGTATGTGCGTTATAAATATTGAGGAAAATCAATTATAGCTACCAATGCAAATTGGAAACCTAAGAAAAGTTTGCTCCTAAAACAGACATAGACCACACATGGTCCAATGGAATTGCTTCAACACACACACATACACACGCACACACACACACACACACACACACATTAATTGCAGAATGGGGTTAAATTAAAATCTAATATATTACTACCAATATTTGAGGAATAATTCAAAATAGTCTTCTCCTAATTATCAAGAATTATATTTCTTCCGTACATGTGTATGTAGAAAATAGAAAAACCCGAAATATTCCATAAGATAGGTTAATTCTAGATGGTGAAGTCGACTTTATTGCGTTTTGGTTTATGCAACCGTCATCAGGACATGCGGTGAAATGTTGTGCAGTGTTATTTGATAACTTGCGAAACTGGAGAAAAATGTGTCTGTATAGTATTCAATTTGTCGGATCTATCTATATTCTAATTAATAACATAGTTTGTTATAAATATAGATAAATATCATTTAATGTCGAGGTTAAAGCATATACAAGGTGTATCATAAAATTATCGAGATTGAATTTGTATTTACCAATATATAAATGAACAATAAATGTAACGTAATTTTTTTCAGAATAAAAGGTTTGTCACAAAGTACAGATTTTAAAGCTGTATTTACTAAGATAGAAATGAAGAATGAATGGAATATTAATTTTTCAGAATACAAGGTGTGTCAAAAAGCACCAAAAATCTCGATACTCTTTTGACACACCTTTATATCTCAGACATATACTCTGTAGACATTGGTCTAGTTGCCAAACAGGTAAAAAAAACTGAGTCATCAAGTACTAACACTATCCTAAATTTATATATATATATATAATATATATATATATATATATAATATATATATATATATATATATATCATGAAAGTAACACGCATTTTTATGGAAAGGCTATATAATAAGGATATAACTGTAGGACATTACTGAGATTCGAACTTACTACTTGTTAATAATGGTTTACGACATTTATGATTGGTCAACATCTACACACTAACTATAGTCCAGGCTACACGTGAGGTCAAGAGTAGGCCCCTCTAATCAATCGGCTAATCACGTCAAGCCCTAGCACCTATATGATTGTCCCAACCCTATTGCCCTTATTGCAAATACCCAACCCTTTTTATCATATACAACTTGTGTCATAAACGTATCGAGATTGAAGCTGTATTTACCAAGATAGAAATGAACACTGAATGGAACGTTATAAAAAATATTGATACTTTTTGACACACCTTGTATATGTTAGAAGGTGGTGGCTGAATGTCTTAATGTTATGGTTATGACGTTAAAGTCGATCTGATGGTGATGTTTTAATTCTGGAATAGAGTACCCTTTCATCACCATTATTTCCAGTTCCACCCTGACCTGGATTGGTAGCACCTGTTATGGCCCAATCTATTGGTTAAATAGAGAGAAATAAGCTTTAAAATGTATTTAAAATGAGTTTTAAAAACTGAATTTGAAAGAAAATTGAGTTAGAATTAAACGTTGAATATTCATCAAGAATGAATAAAAGAAAAAGTCTTCGGCATAAAATAAACAAATGCCGTAAAATCCAACGAACCAACCAATTATAATGACAACCTGGGACTATCAGTAAAGACCTTTTAAAGCGTCGCGTTTCAAGAAGATGATGATCACTGGAACAAGACACGAGAGGATGCTATCTCTACATATATAAATAGCAGTTGTGTGTATGTATGTCCGGAGGAAACTTTGAAAATAAAACAATTAATGAAAAAGTAAATATATATACACATTTACTATCTTCAGATCTTTCTTTTTGATCAAAAATAATGAAGATTTGATTTATATTCGTGAAGATAATTAAAGATAAAATCTAAATGATAACAGCATGGGATTTTTTTTCATTTAGTATTTTAAATAGGAGACATCAATTTTGTTTTCTTTTCAGAGTGTCTGGATCTTTTTACATAGGAATATTAATGAGGCATCCTGCGAGGATCCAACTCGCAATTAAACAATAATGGATCTGCGAGACTACCTTATTTACTCCCTTCTACCCAGGTAACGCCGGTAGCCGCTTCTAGTTACCTCTAAATTTCAATCAAAGCAACTCTAGCCTGACATCGTATCTCTTTTTGCAATCCAAACAATCGACTAGGTCAGTGGGGAAATCACATAGAATCCACGTAAGGAAAATCTTACATTAGTCACGGGTCAGTACCGCTAAACCTCAATGGGATTTCACAGAGGAATTATTCAACTTTTCTCCTTACTAAGTTGAATATTAAATACAGTCAATCAAAGAGGAAAAAACTTCTCATCTGAAGGACAAAATCAAAACACAATTAAGTAGCGAGGTATTCAGTTAAAATTTTGTTTTTGAAATTGTTGAACTCGGTGAATCTATAAAAGAAGATGAGACAAAATTGATTTCGGATCAAAGACGTGCATATAATTATGTGGGTCGATTAATCTCTGTTACAGAATCCGGAATTCTTTTTCTGCAACTGAGTGAATTGGCACAGATATTTTTTATTAATCATAACCAAAAATCCAAAGTCAGCAGAAAATCAGGAATCGTTGGAATAATGTTAACAGGTGAAAAAATTGCTGATTCTATGCTAAATCATTTTTCTTTTAAAACCCAATGCACGTGTCTGCAATATTAGATTCTTTCTTTTACTTTCTGAATTGTAGGGACCAAACGAATCGTTATATCCAATATTTTCTGGACCAAATGAAAACTGACAGCATTCTTTTAAAGCAATTAATAGAATGTATTGTAAACTCAGGTGAGTGCAATTATTTTAGGCAAGTTTAATATAAACGGAGGAACGACAAATGAAGAAGTTAAAAAAAGAAAGAAGAGTATAAAGGAAAAAAAAGTAGAATGAATGAAAGAGCATAAACAATAAAGGAATAAATATTATCTTACTTAGGCTAGACGGTCGGTCGGAGAGGACCCCTATGATCAATCAGCTGGTCACGTCAAGCTCAAACATCTATATGATTGCCTTGACCCTATTGCCCTTATGGCAGACTCGAACACTTTTAATCATATACGTGCTCGAAGGCAGTGGCTGAGCGTCTTAGCGTCCTGAGTATAACGTTAAACTGCATCTAATAAAGAAGTGGTATTACCTGATAGGGTCACATCTATGGACCAAATAGAAGAAAAATGAGCTTTAAAATGTGTTTAACAAATTGAGAACCAGAATTGAGAAGCCTGCAAAGATGAATAAAACAAAATGTCTTCGGCACAGAAAAATCCGACCAACCAACAATAAATATAATAGAATTGACAGGAATAGAACAGAGAAGAGAAAAACGGAAGATATAATTGGGACAAGAATAAATAAAGTTGTAAAAAGACTGAATGGATTAAGAATGAAGGAAGAAAGAAAAACGAAAGAAAAAAAAAGAAAAGAAATGTCAAGGTGAAATCAATAACCGATAAAGGAACAAATGAATAAGAAAAGAAAATAAGTAAAAAAGAAGAACAATAAAGAAAAAAGATATAAATGACGGTAATAAACAGAAAAACAAATAGGAATATGAAAGCCGAATAAGAATTTCGATTAGAAAATAATTAAATAGTAGAAAAGAAAAGAAAATTGAGGTAGAAATAAATAGATAAACGGGATGTAAATAAAAAAGAAGGAAGGGGTCAAAGAATTCAAGGTTAGAGTAAAATGAGAAAAGAAGGAAAGAAAGGCAAAAAGAATAAAGATATCTAAAAAATAAAGAAGAATAAAAAAGAACCATGAAAATGTCATAAAAGTAAAAGAAATAGAAAAAAGTGAAGAGGTAGCTAATAATAATAATAATAATAATAATAATAATAATAATAGAAAGTGAAAAGATAAAAAATACCTGGATCTTGCCAGAGAATTGAAAGGACTTTGGAATATTAGGGTGAAAGTAATACAAATTGTAGTTGATAGACTTGGAAACTGTCCCAAAAGGTTAGAAAACAGGATAGAGGAACTGGAAATCAGAGAAAGAATGGAAGCCATCCAGGCAATAGAATTAAGATCAGTGAGAAGAGTCCTGGAAAGCTGAGGAGTGAAAGACAACTTGTTTGCGCTGGTATGAAAATCTAGGAAAGAGTGAAATAATGATAATGATACAAATAGAAAGAGGAAAATCATGGTTAATACTAGGAAATAAAGTAAGTAAAGAAATATAAATGCTATGAAGGATAGTAGGAACAAAAAATAAATAAATAAAAATATGAATATTAAGAAAAAAGAAAGAAACAAAGAAGAAAGAAAGAAAGAGTTTTGTTGGTCCCTCTCTTAACCGTGCCCCAAACGTAATCCAGGGGATTGCAATCTGGGTAGTTAGCCGGTCAGATATTAGGTGCGAAGTGGTCACAGAAATTTTCTTACAGCCAAAACTTGGTTTTCCTGCCTGTATCAAATGGCACGGAATCCTGTTGCCAGATTGTTGTATATCGGTTCTAATAGAAACGGAAGTACCGTTTCGGCCATTGTTCTAGGAAACGGAAGTATCGTTTCAGCCATGTTTCACCTGAATAAAAAGGCAGAAGTAGTTATTCCATCAACTCAGTACAAGTGGATTACGTTGTTGTTAATTATTCGCGGGTGTTTGCTAAAGCAAACTGGGAAAGAGACGCAGGGGCTTTCAACAGTCACTCTTTCGATCCAGGGCAGCTCTACCTCCTTTAGACACTTAATTTATGCCTTCTTGGTTAGATTGACACAATGTTGGAAAATAAATGAACGCATAACGTCACCATGATATGGAATGGGTATTTGCTTTTTATCACTATCGGTACATTTTGGGGGACAGAAAAGAAATAAACTAAAGATATACAAGACGTGTCAAAAAAATATCGAGATTTTTTGTATTTTTTTACTCACATTGCATTCTGAAAAAAATAACGTTCCATTCATTTTTCATTTCTATCTTGGTAAATACAGTTTTAAAATTGGTACTTTTCTGACACACCTTGTATTCTGAAAAAATTATGAATGGAACGTGAATGATTTTCAAAATTTAAGGTGTGCCAAAAAGTACAAAAAATCTCGATACGTTTTTGACACTCTATATATATGTGCCTGAAGGATGGTAGGGACAAAAAGGAAAGAACCAAAAATATGAAAGTCAAAAAAGAAAGAAAGAAAAAAAGAATGAAACAAATAAACAAACAAACAAATAAACAAATAAAACTAATGAAATAAAGAAGGAAAGTGAAAATAAATGCAAATAGGGTTATATTTTCCTGAATTCTTTAATGATTTGTATAATTTGGATTAATCGGACTATTGTCCTCATCTTTATTGTTATAAACACAATGTTTCAGCCAATGTGCTCGACGGCCTTCTTCAGGTGTTTTTTGTCGAACTCAGGAATCTTCTCAAACTTAGTTGTTGACATATTTAGATATATAAGGTGTGCTGAAGTCCACCACTTTAACTTATAGACTCTGCGTAGGTGCGTGACGTGGACTAAAGCCAGCCAATCAAATGCTTGAATACGTAGTTAGTTAACTATTTAATCGACGATCCTGAAAGCCGTTCATATCCACGTATATGACAAGTGAACGGACCTGTAAGTAAGGACTTTGCTCAACTAAAAGATTCTACCCAACACTAAGGGACACCGAGGAACAACCAAAGGAGTCTTCACTAAAGATAAGCCTCTGCTTAACACAAGAGATTTTCACTGTAAACTTCTCTCACTTGAAGCCTAAAAATTACCACAAAAATCGTAACCTTCTCTTCGAACTCAGGAACCTTCTTGTCGAACTCAGGAGCATTCATGTCGTAATCGGGAGTCTTCCCGGAATTTCGAACTGAAACTTTTATTCAATCCATGATGTTTGACGCTTCTCATACTTAACACAGCTTGACACTTGTACCCAGTCATGATTAACAAAAAGAGAACAGTTTAAACCCATGGATTGAATACGGGTTTGTTTCGATGTTCCGTGAAGACTCCCGATTACGACATTAAGGCTCCCTAGTTTGAAGAGAAGATTCTGAAGTTCGATAAGGTTCTTGAGTACAACAAGAAAGACATCAGCTAAAAACGTTATGTTTATGACAAGAAAGATGAGGACAATAGTTCGAAAAATACAAATAAAGCTAATAGGATTTAGATAAAATAAAAAGGCGAAAATATATTTTTTTAAATAAACAAATAAATAGAAAGATTGAAAAAAGTAAGAAAACGTGTAGACACAAACAGTATGCAAAACAAAAAAAGTACAGAGAAAATGAGTGAAAGAAAGTGTGAGAAATTAGAAAAAATAGGAAAGTTAAGAAAGAAAAAATAGAAAGAAAAATAAATAAATAAACAACCAATGAACTAAGAAAAAAAAAAGCATAATGAGAAAACGGATGCAAAGTGAATGTAAATGCAAAGTAGTATATATACATCAGATAAAATGGCGAAAATATAAAAATAATGAAAAAGAAAAATAATGAAGAAAAAAGAAGAAAAACGTATAAACAAAAACAATAAGCTAAACAAAAGAGTAGAAAAATAATTAATAGAAAGAAAGTGTGACAAATGAGAAAAAATGGTGCTACGATGAAGTTAGAAAGAAAAAAACAGAAACGACATCAAGAGAAAATGGCAGAATCGATTGGATAAAAGTGATAGCGGAGGTCAGCGAGTAGGGACACAGTGAACTTCTCACGATGCAACATTTCATTATGATTTCACCAATGATGACGTCAGCGACAGAGAAGAAAAAAAGACGAAAAAATGAAAATAAAAGCCAAAAGAATCATAAAAGAAATAATAATGTTAAAATGCTGTCATACTTGAATGTAGAGCTAACCAAACACGCCAATATATATATATATATATATATATATATATATATATATATATATATATATATATATATATATATATTGCCGTAAGCTAGAATAACAAAATTAAAAAAGGAACACCATTTTCTTTTCAAAATTACCTCCCTTGTCTTTGTCTGCTTTTACAATTATTCTATTTTTTAAAATCTTTTTATCAAGTGCATTTACATAACAATGATATTTTATAACATCCGATAATACATGAAAGCATATTTTATGTGCCACTGGTTTATTATGCTGAATATATATATATTAACAGCAGTTATCAAATCTAGAATGGGTTACAAATCTTGACACAGAAATAATAATTTTGTTGATTGGATTTTACGACATATCAACCCTTGTTGTATTATTTATGCCAAAGATGTTTCGTTTTATTCATTCTTGATGGTATTCAATTTTTTTTAAAATTAATTCTTATACACATTTTTTAAAACCCATTTTCTCTATTTAGCCCATATGTGAAACCATAACAGATAGTGCCACTCTGTATGAGAATGAAATTGCAGTAATGGCGTTTAAGGGCTACTAGAGGTCCATATATATATATATATATATATATATATATATGTGTGTGTGTGTGTGTGTGTGTGTGTGTGTGTGTGTATTTGGGCAGCATTCTTTCATTTATGCATGTTGAATTAAACAAAAGATATATCTCGTGTTTAACAATTTTATTTGTGATTTTTTTTCAAGTTTTCTGGCCAACTATTTAATATTTGGGGGGAATTCGTGGATTAGACCACCAAAGTTCATGTCCCGAGTGCTTTCGGCACTTCAAAGTGCCATCATCAGGGGTTATGTGTTCCAGTTTTTCAAATTATATTAATGGATGTGGAGGCTGGAAGTTGGAAAATTGATGGGAAAGGTGCTATAGGCATTTTAAAATATGTATACTGTATTGGAAATTAATTTTGTTTAAGGATGGTTTGTAAAAAAAACACAAATAAAATTGTTAAACAGGAGATGTGACTTTTGTTTAATTCAGCACACACACAGACACACACACACACACACACGCATATATATATGGACTACGGCCATTCATAATTGTTGCATCTTTTTGGGCATGGCCCTGAAGACGTAGGTTTAAAAAGGACCCCATAACTGGCACACACAAAAAATTATCATTTACATACATCCATATATATATATATATATATATATATATATATATAATTGCGTATGTGTGAGATTGCTTAATATAATAGTTCACCGTCTCATTTGATTCAAAAGTATTCTACACGCACAAAAAATTCCAAAGTATTGTCCTCGCACATAAAGGTATAGATTTACTTATTTACTTCCCACATAAAAATACTTGTGTAGATATATCATAATGTAGATGTGAGTATATATATATATATATATATATATATATATATATATATATTATATATATATATATATATAATTCTGAAATGGAACACTTATGCACTTATTACAAATCAGTTGTTTTATATTCCAACGGACCAACGTTGAGAAAATACAATATAAATATGAATAAATCTATATATATAATAATTCGCACATATATTGTGTAATGTGATCAAACCAATATATATATATATATATATATATATATATATATATATATATATAATCTCTGGTATATCCGAACATTCAACAAAAAGGAGATAACAATAAAAGGCTAATTAGAATCTTTCACTCCGATATGAATAGACCCATTAATATAATGTTGGGCCGCGATTACAGCAGACACCAACCGCATTCCTAGTTTGTCCACTAACTGAGATATCAAATTCGACAATTGTTGAAGCTTTTTCAAAATTGATAATTGTAAGTTATGTCAAATAAAACAGTTCATATATATATATATATATATATATATATATATATATATATATATATATATAGTGAGTCATTTGTTTCCTCTCATGATGTGCATGTTATCAAAAAGACATTTTGTGTTTCATTGAGTGTGACAGCAGCCCAGCTTTGCTGCGACCTTAGAAGCCACACTGACAAATGAAAGACGGTTTTCTTTTAAAACTTAGACAGAGCTAATCTCGATGCTTCAGTCTATTTTCTTCAAAGCTCTTTAGTCTAGCGAAACATGTCTTATGTCATTCCTTTTAATTTGATGCTAGATTTTCCCAAGCACTCAGGTTAATATTGAGGCGTTTCAAATTGTCCTTCAATTTGTCTTAAAAGCGTAGGATGGAACGCTTAGCATTTGGTAATTGTCCGTATAAAATCTTCTTTGGTAGACTGTTCTCACTCATTCTAACAACGTGACCAGCCCACCTAAGCTGAACCTTGGCTAGTAAGGTTTCGATGCCAGAAATATTACATTTTTTTAATATTGTGCTATTTTTACAAATCCCATTTCATACCGCAAATGGCACGAAAACAACGCATGTGAAGTTGGTTCATGTGCTTGCAGTAAAGTGTTCAAGTTTCAGCACCATACAGTAGGGTAGAAAGTACGACTCCTCTGCTGATGATCATTTTTATTTTAAGAGATACATATTTGGTATTCCATCATCGATGTTTTAGGTTGCGAATTCAGTGCTTGCTTTACCTATTCTGGAATGGATTTCTTTGTCTAGTTTTTCATCAGACGTTGATCCAAGATATTTAAACGTGTCAACAATCTTGAATGCTTTTCCATCAATGAAGACAGATGGATTTACAAAACGTGGGTTGAATGCTGCAGGCTGGTACAGAAGTTCAGTTTTCTTTATATTGATAGTAAGTCCAAATGCTTTTGATGTTTCAGAGAATTTATCAATAATAGTCTGGATGTCTTCTAGGCTGTGTGCTAATAGAGCAGCATCGTCTGCAAAGAGTAGATCACGTACTAGCATCATGGACATTTTTGACCTAGCTTTAAAACGTTGTTGATTGTATAGGCCACCACTTGTTCTAAATTCAACATTTATTCCCTCGCTTTCTCGGGCATAGCAGACAAAACAATGCAAATAGAAGTGGAGCAAGAACACAGCCTTGCTTAGTACCGTTTGTGACAGAAACATCACTCGATTACTCGCTACATGATCTCACAGACGCCCTCAGTCCTTCAGGTAAAGAGATGAAAATCTGAAGCATTTTATCTGGGGCCCCTAATTTTGACAACACTTTCCACAGAGCTGTCCGAGATACAGTGTCCGAGGCTTTTGTGGAATCCAGGAAAACTATGAATAAGTTTTTATTTTGCTCTCGAACCTTCTCCTGAGCCTGTCGAAGACAGAAAATTATATCTACTGTTCCTCTACCTGAGCGAAAAACGCACTGAGTTACTGGTAGTGTTGATCCTGAGACAAAGTCATTAACGACCAAGGATTTTGCCAGCAACCGAGAGAAGTGATATTCCTCTGTGTTTGTCACAGTCATACTTGCTTCCCTTGTTCTTGTACAAATGGACAATTGATGAATCCTGAAACTGTTGCGGGACTTCAAACCCTTGTCCCACACAAGGTTGAAGAAATTGCAGAGCCTGTGTGTCAAAAGATTGATTCCACATTTATATAAATTAGCTGAAATTCCATCTTCCCAGGTGCTTTTCCATTTTAAAGTTGATTGATAGCTTTCTTCACCTCAAGGATTGACAGGTTAGCAGAGAGAGATTGTACAACGGGTCTCTGGGGAAGATTGTCTATTGCATGAATGTCGAAAGAAGTTTTCTGATTCAGGACTGTAGAGGAATGTTTTGACATGATTGGTGATAGCCCATTAGAGATTGGACCAAAAACACCCTTTAGATTTTGATAAAATGATTTAAGATCATATTTGTCAGCAGCCTCCTGCAAAGCTTTTGCCTTTGATGTCCACCAACTCTCCTTCATCTTCGTCAATCTTGCTTGTGATTTTCCTTTGGCTGATTTAAATGCATCTTTCTTTGTTTCACATTTTTTATCGTTTATCCAGACTTGATGACATTAATGCATATTTTCAAGGAGATCTTGTATTTCAGGATCATTTGAATCAAACCAATCTTGATGTTTCCAAGTGTTTATTTTGCCGAGCTATCGAGAATTTCCCGCAGACTCGATCATACCGCTGCAAACTTCATCCCCGATGTCAAAAGATATAATCTTGGAATCAGATATTGTTTGGAAAGAGCTCAAAATTTCGTATATTTTAACTTTGTTACATCTACCTTTCTTGGTGGTTTAGCTCTGTTTTTTTATGAACATGTTTCCTTACATGCATGCCAGTGCAAGCGCTTACAATCTTGCGACCTGACCAACATTGCCCAGTAGCTAGTGATCGAGTCAGCTTTATGTCACGACAATCATGACCACAAACTATTATGTAGTCAATGAGATGTTCGTGGCCTGATCTAGGATGTCACCAGATGGTTTTTAAACTGTTCCGTTGCTGGAAAATCTAGTTGGTAATCACAAGACTGAATTCACAACAAAGAGACAGCAGTAACAGACCATTAGAGTTTACCTTTCCTACTCCATGTTTATCAATTACTCTTCGCCAAGCCAGTGTATCACATCCAACACGAGCATTGAAGTCCCACATTACATAGAGTTTATCACTAAATGTCGTACGTCTCAGGAGAACACGAAGGTTACTGTAAAAGGATTCCTTTACCTCCTCATTGGAGTCCATTGTAGGCCCATAACAACTCAGCAAGGTCGCATATTTATTCCTTCCGATAGGTAAACGAAGAGACATCAGCCAGTCAGAAATACCATCTGGAAGCGATTCCAATTGTAAAACAATGTCATTCCTGATGCCGAACCCGACACTGGACTCTCTATTTGCATTTTTATCGAGACCCACCCAAAATATGTAACCACCATCCATTTCGTTCAGTTCCCCTTTGCCTGGAAGCCTGGTTTCTGATAGAGCTGCAATACTATTGTTGTTTTGTAAGTGTCCTTACATTCCAAGATGCTATGTTTGTTTCATTAATCTTAGATTTTCTGAAATTTCGAGTGCACAATTTGGATGCCCAGCCATATATATATATATATATATATATATATATATATATATATATATATATATATATATAATTCGAAAATGGCACTTTTTCCGAGATAAAACTGTTATAAAAATATTTGGCTAAATCTATAATTACTAGAAGGACCTGTGTATATACCACAGTATGATGATTTAATCATTACAATGCGTAATATGTTTTCTTAAGAGCTACTGCTAAGAGAGTTTAATATGGAAAATGTATGATAATCATATTTAGTTCTCACTTTAAAAAAATCTTTCTTTTCAGTTTTTCATTATATTCAATTGAAACAGATGAGCGTCACCGTTTCCATGCCCATCCCCATTTTCTATCTTCCCCTTTCTGTCTTTCTTTGTTATTATATTTTTCTGAGTATCATGTTTTTTCTTGTCTTTCTCTCCCTTATTTAGCCGAGGTGACAACACTCATAAGAAATAAAAATTCGGTGGATAAGCAACAACAGATAATCAGAATTTACATTTTTAAATTTCATCTTGGACAATTTGAATGGAATCATATTTAACCAGATGGTGGTGCAAGATGATAACGGTCAATATTTTAAGGAACACGAGTATTAATATATAGATAATAATAATAGGCATGTGTGTATGTGTGTGTCTTAACGTTAATGTTAGATATGTATTCGCGAATAACAATGTATAAATCGGCTTATCCCTGCCCCATTGGTTGATGATATTTTCGCAGGGGTTTTAAATTTAGATTTGTACATCTAGTTCACTAGTTTTCAACAATGCCAAATGACCCAATCTATCCTAAGGTGAGAAGGATATTAAGCGAATTAAGTACAAACAGCGTGAATTTGAACCCGTCCTGCCGATTCCCTGTTGTCCTCACTCTACGTTTTCCACACCCGCATACATAGTTGGCAATTCATACCTCAACTAAAAACTATGATGAAATGTAAATAAAAAATTAAACTACCTAGCCAAACTGGTTGATAAGGAGGATGAGCTGTCGCCCAAGCAGCAATTTACCCCTAAGGAAATTTTGATTTGACGGCTAGTATAGGTGTCTTTCACAGTTACAAACCCAATAATTCTTATAACTATTATTTTTACACTACCTTATCAGTAGTATTGTAATTAACGTTTGATTAATTATCATAATTAATCTTAAGTATTTAATTTGATATCGACAGTCAGTTTATAACATTATGGTAGTGGGGTCTAAAGGAAATGTAAAAAAGAAAGAAAGAAAATAATGCAGTTTGGTAACGATAGTGTCACAGGTGTTGTTGGATAGCGCTGAATTTCAGCATCACACCATCTTCGGGACTCCAGCTTCGGATTTGATTTCTGGGATTACTCTCCTAGTCTTTCCTTGAAATGACGTATAGCCGCTAGGCAGCGGAGGTTTTTATAACGGATTTTTCTTTATTCTAGATGGATTGTCGTCTAAGGGTAAGAAGGCTCATTTGGGGCGTAGTAAATTCTCCAATCTTATTACTTTTGATGTGGATGGCCGTTGAACCCCCTGGAGCTAATCCGCCTTTTGACAGCTCTTGTTTTTAGTGATACTGGGTGCCACACCCCTCATCACCAGACAAGCCGAGTCATGCCTGATGGGGGTGCCACTTTAGTCAGCGCAACCTGACCATGGAACTAGTATATAACATACATAAATAATACATATATAAGAGGCCTCAATATAACCTACAATATTGTAGACGAAGAGCTTTTCACTCCGATCTATAAAAATATCTTTCTTTATAAGGTGATATGATAGGTAAGGCAAGAATTCCTTAGTGACCCATGCTTAAAATGGTAAATAAAGAGTAGGTATATTCTGAGATTATCGGGAAATAAGATACCAAAGTTTGTAATTATTCATTTCCCGAAAGACAACAGAATAGACTTAAGAAAAACAGTTTCCTTTTGACAACTTCACAAAAATAACCTAAAATAGATTAATAAGATAAATAAAATAAAACAAGACAAAATAAAATAGAAAATAGCGGATCAATGAAATAAAAGGATTAATAATGAAATGGGTATTTTGTGAACTTGTAAAAGCCTTCCGAAATACTTTTTTCTTGAACCTGGTTTGGTCTTGTAGGTGCTACTCGTGTGGCGTGTCACAAACAGGCTGAGATAAATCGATATATGGGTTAATAGATACGGACAGACTATGATGTATAGGTAGAGACAGACCGAAATAGTTAGATAGATACATAGATAGATGTGTTACATAGCATACTCCTCGTGTATTGACGTATACTTATCTTTTCTGTAGAGTACGAGGTATGTCAGAAAGTTTCCAGGACTGGTGTCAAAAAATATTTATTTCAACTCCAAACTACAAGTTATCCACTTCAAAGTAATCCTCCTGGAGTCTAATTAACTTTTCCGCCCTTCTCTGCCACGCGTGCATGCACTCCTGGAAGGATTCTTCTGGGATTCTCCGTAACTCTGTCGTCACAGCCTTTTTTTTATGTCGTGCACATCCTCAAAACGGTTTCCGTTGATGATCCCTTGAGCTTAGGGTAGAGGATAAAATCACATGGACCCAGGTTGGGTGAGTAGGGAGGTTTATCCAGCACAGTGATGGTCTTCTGGGTCAGGAACTCTCGAATACTCTGGGCAGTGTGGGTAGGTGCGTTGTCATGGTAAAGCACCCACAAGTCGTCCTGTCACCTTTCTCGCCTCTTCTCGCCCATTGAACGACGAAAACCCCACAGTATCTCTTTGTAGATATGCTGGTTTATAGTCTGGCCCTGTAGCAAGAACTCGCAGTGGATGATGTTTTCTGACATATTGCAATTTTTTTTAACATACCTCATACATCTGTGGTTGTATACTCTTCTTCTAAAAAACACATATATATAAGAACATCTCGAACGAATTTAATTAAAAGATGTTTTTTTTTTCACAGAAAAGATAGACTCACTACTTCTAATACACTTCTCTGTCCCGATTATAGTGGCTTGTCAAACAATTCTTTTGATTTTTAAAACTTTCTAAAACTATTACTTTAACAAGAAATGTTTTCCTGACGATTACTTAAGGTCGAGATTAGTTGAGAAAAATAAACAACATAAAATAAATATCCTGTTTGTCGTATCATTTTAATATATATATATATATATAATGAAGCAAAATCATAAATATAGTTAAATTTTTCTACTAGAATATTCTCCAGAACGATTTCCTCAAAAATGTGCAAAACCATTTTCATAGTAAAGAAAATTGAAACATTTTCCAAATATACTGAATTATTTAATCTATTATCATATTAAAAAAAGTAAGCCCTTCTTCATTAATATCAGTATTCAATATTTGTTAACCTTTTACCGACCACGTTGTGAGATTATGCAAGATGTCTCCTAGAATTAGTTGATGAAAATATACACCCAAGCAAGAAAAATTATGGAACATTTCCCTCAAATACAGCATAAGAACGACATCACCATAAGACAAAAAGCAAAATATCTATCAGAAAACCACAACACTAAACTGTTCAACCATATTTGGCAGAAACAAAAAGTTACAGAGCTATAAAGATTATGTCTCCTGTAACCAGAATTGGCTCAATAATTCACAAATAATCCTTTATAGTAGGCATGCACCGAATATGTACTCTCCGTAAAATCATTCAAAGTGCTATCTAGAGAATTGCCCCCAAATTGGGGGAAAAAGTTATGTATTTCTTGAAATTGGTTGAAGAAGCAAAGGCAGCAGAAACGACTATTAAGCATTTTTTTACAATACTAAATTTTGCTACAAAACTAAATTACAAAACCAGAATTTTTGAAAAAAACATTAAATTCAAATTTCAAAAATGGAATCTCCGTGATATTTTAACATGGGGCTTCTGAAGAAGACTTTTGGAATTTACTTATAAAAAAACTGTGAAGAGTTTCACAAAATGATTGATTTTTTATGATTGAATTATTTAATTTTTTTTAAAAAGTAAAAATAAAAAATTGAATTTTATATTTTTCCTTATTATAAACATATTAAAGTGTATGCGCGATTCCACAGAAAGCGATCCACTACCTCTAAGACCCTGACTATTAGACGGATCATAGAAGGGGTGCGAGCAAAAAATCTAGAGGCAACACTATTATTCGTAGATTTCTCCAAGGCCTT
>CM042150.1:4808320-4818320 GCA_023376005.1 Doryteuthis pealeii
GAAATGTAATTAGTGCTGGATTTGAACTCGAATCGACGAGTCTATTTCCTACAACAATAACCATTACAACACGCCCCTCTATTCAAACTCATTTTACTCTCTCTCTCTCTCTCTCTCTCTCTCTCTCTCTCTCTCTCTCTCTCTCTCTCTCTCTCTCTCTGCATTGATGCATGTGTGTGTGTGTGGTGGGGTAAGTCCGTCTGTCTGAACGGCAAGAAAACTTTAAAGAATTATATTATGACATTGGCTCACGCACACACCCGTATGTGTAGATATTTCTTTAAGTAACCCAATCCTTCGAGCAGTCTCATTAAGTAGTTATGACTTACTGATTTAAGGAAGAACCTGTTACAACTGGTCTAGCACTATAAAAGTGATTCAAGGAATTTTATGTCTTTATACTAAATTCACGTCTGTGTTGAAATTTTATATTTTCCTCTTAATATGCTGTCTGTCATGACCATGTTCAAGTTAAAAGTATTGATATTTAATCTGCCTAAAATACAATTATATATATATATATATATATATATTATATATATATATATATATATATATATATATATATATACTTGAACAGCATTTTTACTTTATGCATACTGGATATTTCATGTCTGAAGAGTTTCTTTTCGAACTTTTCTAGTCTGTCCAACTCTTTAATATGAGGGTGGAGTCAGTTGATTAGTCAATGAAAGCTTTTGTCCTAAGCTCTCCAAAGGGCTATCATCAGGGGTAAATTTAATTGAGTTTTGTTCCTGTTTATTTCCAAATAAGCAATGTGGTTAAACAACTGAGTGGACATTTGGAATAAGCAGGAGTAAATGAAAGTACTCGGAACGAAAACTTTCTTTTTGTCTTTCTTCCTTATATTTTTTCTGTGTATCATGCACTTTTTTTCTCATCATTTTTTCTGTGTAGCAATGTCCTTTTCTTCCCTTTCTTTCTTTCTAATAAGAACGGAATGTTCTATTATTCAGTTGGGGCGATGACACTCATAAGAAAAAAGAATTTCCTGATAACAAGAGATAATCATGATTTACATTTTTGCATTTCATCTTGAACAATTTGGACGGTCTTATTTTTAACCAGAGGGTGTTGCAAGATGATAGCGGTCGTACAATCAAGGAAAACGATAATTAATACATAGATAATTGACGGGATATTCATTAGGATCATAAGTCAGATATAATACAAGACTTAAACGATAAAACAGTTTTGAAAAATATCAATTATCATAGAATAACAATAATTCAACGTTTTAGCGACATTTTGTATGTATTTACTCGGTGACTGTCAGCTAAATTCCCTTTCAAAGAGCTCTACAAAGTTTGGGAGTTAGTATTAGACATCGATATATATATATATATATATATATATATATATATATATATATATATATATATATATATATATATAAGGTGTATCATAAAAGTATCGTGACTGAAGCTGTATTACCAAACTAGATATTAACAATGAATGTAACATTTTATTTTTTTCAGAATACAAAGTATCTCATAAAAGTTCCGAGCTTTAAGCTGTATTTACCAATATAGAAATGAATGGGACGTTGATTCTTTTAGAATACAAGGTGCATCAAAAGTACAAAAACTCTCGATACATTTTTGATGCACTTTATATATATATATATATATATATATATATATATATATATATATATTCGATTCCGTTTATCGCAAAAGATTTATACAGACACGCAAAGCACACATTCATAAACACATAAAAAAGCCACGATGCTTTTTTCGATACAAACACTTACATATTCTAATACTTACACCGCAAAAAAGAATATTTGACATCATATTTCAAACCGTTCATTTTTTCAACGTTCTTTTTTCTCAGACTTCAAATTTTAAACAGACCGATAAAAGAACTATTACTCGCCTTTCTCCTTATTCTGAGATAAAAAAATCTTTATCACCTTCCACATACCAACAAAAGCTCTGAAGATGATCTAATTAATAGATCGAAACACTGCAGCGTCGGCCAACACACACACACACACACACACACATACATATATATATATATATATATATATATATATATATATATATATATATACTGGTTTGGCCAAAAACCAAAGAAGTGACATTAACTGTGGCACCATGATCACCTGGTCACATCATAAATATGTTTTTTTCTATTCATAGACAATGAACATTTATATTAAGGCAGAGTAAGAATGGTGATAATTAATGTAATTTTTCTTTAAACAAAAGTCTCTGTAGGAATTCTCTCAATTCCTTTTGTCGATAACAAAAGGCTAATGGTAGACAAAAAGTTTTCAGACTCTAAATTAGAATGCAGAATAGAAAAATGTTTAGCATTTCTGTGTCATAGTTTCAAAAGGGTTGCACTGTACTGAAAATAAATATCAACATTGGCAGCCATGTTTTATTAACTTAATAAAAACATAGAAGCTTAAATCATGTAAGGTGATCACAGTACCACTTAGGTAACGTGGTATCACGATGAATGTTCCTGGTGGAGTTAAGGGCTTTAAAGTGTTAAATTAAAATATATGTTACATATATACATGTGATCTATAAACACATCATTCATAGTCTATTATTTTTAAGAGGTGGGTTAGGTGAAAATAATAGACTCTCTGAATTTGATAAAAGCATAGATAACAAAACTAAAAATTAACTAAAAACCAAATTACGTAACCCCATGAATACGACTGGAGAAACAGTCGAAAGCGCTCGGGAAATCAGTATGAAAAATATCATGAATCAACTCGATCCAGATTCAAAAAGGATAGCCAGAAAACTGGAAAAAATATCTATACAAAAAATGAAAAAAGAATACTCCGTGTTATTCAATAACACATGTCTTACGAATAATTTGCTGCCAAAATACACAAAATTATATATATATATTATATATATATATATATATATATATATGTGTGTGTGTGTGTGTGTGTGTGTGTGTGTGAGTATAAATAAAGTAAAAAAGTCGTCGGGGCGGCCTAAAGTCGGTATCAGCCAATCAGCGAGGGAGTATATCCCCTTTTCACTTGCGCTAAACAAAGGAGATTATTTTAGCGTCTGGGGTGAAGCGCCACACCTACCATCAGCTCCTTACTTTACCGCACATTTCCCTGCACTACTCATACGCTAAGTTGGCAAGGACCGGTATCGAACTAGGAATCTTGTGGTTTCTAGCCGAACGCTCTACCGACTGAGCTAATATATATGTAGTATAGTAAGAAGTGTATGGAAGAGAGAGAGAGAGAGAGAGAGAGAGAGAGAGAGAGAGAGAGAGAGAGAGAGAGAGAGAGGGGGGAAGAGAGAGTTGTGATTCGGCTGTCCAAATGCATAATTTACATATTTTACTTCTATGCACCTTACAGAAAATATAGATTCGTCGAGAGCATTCTTTTTCAAATATGTAAATAAATTCATCTTTTACTAACACATATGTAAAATCTCATGGATGAGTTGAAATGTATAAGATAGATAAATAGATTGATAGATAGAGTTATTCTAATTATGCATAGTCTGCAAAAGTGTGTTTCACGCCTCTCTTAATCGGTGACATATATGGGTAATTTATGCGAGAAAAAAACTGAATTACAGAACAACTGATACGAAACAAAAAGAATAAATTGTGCCTATATATATATATATATATATATATATATATATATGTGTGTGTGTGTGTGTGTGTGTGTGTAAGTGTGTGTGTGTATGTGTGTCTCTGTGTGTGTATATATGCGTGTGTATATATGTGTATATATATATATATATCTGTGTGTGTGAATATATATGTATATATATGTGTGTGTGTATATATGTGTGTATACATAAATATATATACACATATATATATATACACACGCGCATATATATATATATATATATATATATATATATATATATATATATATATATATATAATGTAGCCAAAGCGGAAATATAAAAAATATAACCTGAAATCATTTAAATATTTGTAAGTTTAAGAAAATGAATAAAGTATGAAGATGGAGAAAGTAAGAGAGACGAAGATGAACAATTGATTATTTTAATAAGATTCCTAAAACACACACTCAAATTTGCATTTTACTCAAAAATACTTATTGAAAAGTATTATACATAAATTTAGTAGAAATGTGTATGTACAAATATAAATAACTATATATATATATACATATATGTATAAATATGAGAAAACATTTTTGAAAAATGTATCATTATATGTGCGCGTATATATATATATATATATATATATATATATATATATATATAATATATACATGCCTAAGTATTTAATAGTTTAAAAACACCAGTCCCCGCATCAGCTCTCAGTGGGCAAGGGGATAATCGGACTACCATGCGGTCAGTCTGAGTTCGAACCCTACCCAAGGATAGTTGTGTCTAGCCACACTGAAGAGGCATGATATGCCGAAACACGTGTCTGTGGATGAATTATTAATATATATATATATATATATATATATATATATGTGTGTGTGTGTGTGTGTGTGTGTGTGTGTGTGTGTGTGTGTGTGTGTGCAGTTTTTCTATCAAACACAGACGGCCACACAAGTTGAAACACACATACATACACACACACACGCAGCCCCCCACACACAGACACACAAACACACACACACACACACACATATATATATATATATATATATATATATATATATATATGTGTGAATGACATTTTGGATAAATGATAGAATAGTATACGGATACTGGCAAGCAGAGGGGAATAACATCTAAAATTGGTATTTCAATATTCTTCACGGATATATTGCTTAACTTTTCATGTTCCAATGAAAGACGATATTCAGACAGGTCGCCATGTCATCGTATCTTGATATACGCTGAACATATTCCCTACCAATATGTACCCTATCCCTTCAATAAAAATAGGAGGTACTCTGTGAAGAAAAATAAAAATGTGTCTGATGGTCAGGTTTCAAATTTGAAGTTCTAGTGTGTGTGGAATAATACTTAATTGCCATTACTCCCAGGTCTACTTTGAACCGAAATGTTGGTACCTCTTAGGATTCAATCTCTGTGTCAAATTGATCTGTTTGTTTAAGAATATTCCTATTAGATAGAAATATAACAAATATGAAAATAATATTGCAATGGAACGTTGAAAATATATATATATGGATCATTATGAAATGTTTAGAAATTAATCAAATCCCGGCATTAAATAATCCATAGGGAGTTGTTATGCCATTAAATAAAGAAACAAAATCAACCTTACAGACAGGAGATGGATGCATAAATAGAGGACAAAATATTTTTTCATAATATTAAGCAGACTAACGTAAATATATAAAGTACGTTGGTGCGCTGAAAACAGAAGTAAGAACAAATGTTTGTACTAATGAAGAATAGCGCACAAGAAATAATATTATTAGATTACGTATAAAAAGCATTACATATCACGGAAATACCAAATACCTTTAAAACTCTAGTGTTACGGTAAGAGTTAGGGTTAATTTTAGGGTTAGTGTGAGTGTTAGGTTTAGTTTTATTGTTAGTTTAAGGGATAGGTTTAGAGTTAGTGTTAGGGTTAGAGTTTGGCTATCTCGGTAGTTTCCGACATAAAATGCTATTCATACATAAAATGCGATCTAATAATATTATCTTTCGTGCACTATTGTGCATTTGTACTAAAATAATTTAGTCTAATAAAAGATGTCAAGTCATTATGCCATAATTAAGAAATTAGACGCACTTGCAAAAAAGTTTCGTTAAAGAAATAATCGGAAATATAGGTCACTTATTAATAATAGATATGGACATGGACTAAAAGGCTGAAGCTAATAAATTAAACATGAATAGTTCTTTAAAAGGTCAATTGGTTGTTGTGGGGTCAAGAAGGAATAAAAAATGTACATGACAAAATAATAATAAGTGATTGACTTTGTAATAAGAAACTAAATCATATCAAAGCCGTATTATTAGTAAAAGTAAATAAGCAGTTAGTTGTGCTAGGGCAAGGATAATTAAATTGGGAAAAGCCTTAGATCAAACGAACAGACTAATCGATGGAAATGTAGAAAAACATATTACAATAATTATTTATTTGTTGTCGTAATTGTTTATGCCAACATCAAAATACAAAGTAGTATTGTGCCAAAAGTTCCAAAATTGTACAACTATTTTTTACTAAAAATACTGTAAACACTAACGATTTGTCATATTTTTAAAGAAACACTCAGATCTACATTTTTATTTAGTAAACTCATTCACTTAATTCAAAGATTTGCTATTGTTTTCAAACATATATATTTAGAGCTTTTCAGCAAAACATAAATTGCATTTAGAACCGATACTAGAATAAACGTTAGAATGTTTGACAATCGACTAAATAATTTGTGGGGATCTACACTCCTGGTTAGTTGTATTTGACTCATAGATAGGGACATAAGAGCTACTTGGATTCCAGGCAAGATTGAACTGGGAGAAAGAGTTCTCAACGCTCTCTATTATCCCCAGAACTGCAGCCAAATCATCAGATGCAATTTAATCTACTACCTGAGACCCGCACACCAATTTGATAGAAGGGCTATCGCCCGTCTGCAAAAAATACATTCACTGTATTCTAAGCCCGCCCGACACACACGAACAAACACAGACACATGTATATATACGGTGAGAAAGACAGACAAACAGACAGATGTGCATAATGTTTTCTACAATTATATATATATATATATATATATATATATATATATATATATATATATATATATATATATATATATATATGAAGAGAGAGAATGATTCAACAGAAAAAAATGAACAGAAATGGTCATATATAATATACATGCTAATAAATATGATATTTTTATTATATATTATTAACACGTACTTATGTATTACACACACACACACAATATATATATATATATATATATATACATGTGTGTATGTGTGTGTGTATATGTGTGTGTGTGTGTGTGTGTGTGTGTGTGTGTTAAGATATATCTATATTTGTGTGTGTGTGAGTGTATCTCTTTGTATTTCCGGATATAAGAAAGAAAAGTCTAACACTTTTCTCAAATATTGTTTTCCTGGTAATTCTTCGGTTATTTTCGCTGCAATATAGATTTCGTATTTTGACATGGCCGATAATTTGTCAAGTCTGGAGAGAATGGCGAATATTGAGATGTTGAATGCAAATGTCAAGAAGCTGGCAATTTATTTCATCGGCGGGAAAAGCAAAAATGTCGAACACAAGTGAATGAGAAGGAAATTCAATTACTCAACATATATTCCTAGGTAGGTAAAGAAAAGAAAAAAAGAATGAAAAAATATTTTCTATTTAAAATTAAAAACCATATACAAGGTTTTTTTTTAGATTCGCAACAACACACGCACACACATACATTCACACACATGCAAAAACACTAACATATTTACACACAGACTAATACAAACACACACACGGACAGAAAAAACACACAAATACACAAACACACACACATACACATACACACATATATATATATAAGTTTATTCAAAAGATTATCTAACAAAACCAATACGTAGATAAACACACAATAAATCCCATTCATACATACATACGCAAATATAAAATCATTTTAAACACACACACACACACACACACACACACATATATATATGCGTATGTGCGTATGTTTTTGTTTATATATGATCGTATTTGAGTGCGTTTTTGTTAGTATCCGTGTCCGTGTGTCTATATGCAGTGATCAAAAATAATTTCCCATACATCTGTGACTTTTCTGTGTTCACTATATTTAAAATATTATATCGTCTTCGTATATATGTATGTATGTATATAAATAAATAATATATATATATATATATATATATATATATATATATATGCAGACGTTATATATACATTAATACATACATATATATATATATATATATATATATATATATATATATATATATATTTTGAAAATTCACATGGCCTATATATGGAAATAATGCCAATAAATCAAAGAAACTGTTAAAAAATAAAACAAAAATGTACTTAGATCTAAAGACATTTTTTCAATAGTTTCTTTGAGTTATGACCATTATTTTCACATATGGGACACGTTCTTTTTATCAAATATATATAAGGAACATACGTTTAAACTCTCATTTATATATATATAAATATATAATATATATATATATATATATATATATATATATATATATATATATAGTCGTTATAAAAACGTTTATTTGTAATTGATTCTATTATTGGTTTTAATTATACTCAGTCGGTCTACAAACGGCTTGAAAAATGGTTGAGACCATCCGAAATATTGGATGAAATAAATTTGATCAAAAGCTATACAAGGTTCATCCAGTAGAGATTTTGTGGTCCTCTTATATTTTTCGATGCTTCTAATGTAACCAAAAATGTCCCCAATGACAATACAAACAAAGAAAGACACACACACACACACACACACACACACACACACACACACACACACACACACATATATATATATATATATATATATATATATATATATTAATGAGTTAATATTATTAATATTGAATGTGAATTTATCTGTTATATTTTAAGTTGCTACTGATGTCACTGTTATCTCGCTTGGTGAGAATGCATCTTCCGCTTCGGGAATCTATCCGACAATATGTCTGACAAAACTATATTTTTGCTGCTTTTTCTATTTTTATTGTCTCGTTTGGAGATTTTCATGTTGATCATATTCAAGTAAATATTTTTGTTATCGACAACGATGAGACTAAATGAATTGTCATTGTCTTCACAATTGTGTGGTAAATGCACATTATTTTTGTTAGTCATCGAATAAAAATTGTTATAATTTAACCAAATTACGTATCATGTTGAATGTAACGAATAAAGCGTTTAAAGAATTTGATTGATTTATTAGAACGGCATGTCAACCTGTCTAGGATTATCTGTGTTCTTTGAACATTGTACATTTACATTTCGTGTGCAGTTCTTTCTTAAGTGTTTTTGCACACAGTTATATGATACAAAATATTCCTGCCTAATCTTATTTTAATGGAGATTCGGTGTCTGTCTATCCATAACCGAATGTAAATCATTGCTTACCTTACAATATCCTCAGGCATTGCGTTAGGCATTTATCACTGAGTATTAAATTCAAGTCAAAATCATTAAAACATAGAATGATAAATCTTATTTATTACGAGTCTCTATGAAAATCTGAGTTTGATTTGCCTCAAAACAGGACATCTTATAGTGCGTTTTAAACCCTACAATGAGTTTTATATATCACTAAAAAATAAAGGTTTACATATTTTATGGCGTGGTCAATTTGCATACTGATTTTAACAAAATCGGGTTTACTAAATAATTATTTGGTGATATTGATCTCTAATATTATTCTGTATTTCTTCAACGTATTAAAATCCATCCTATGAATGATTTTATATAGAAATCAATTAAAATATGATTAAAATAAGTGTAATCTTTTTATATATGTTCTTATCTAATTCTGGTAGTCTTTCTAATATGATATATCTTATTACCTTAAAACTTAAATACTTACGCCAGGAGGTCGCATTTTATTGTTAGTGCAAATAATTTGCACTCAGGTGTATGGATTCACTTCATCATATCTAATTCTAATTATGTGGTTTAAAGTAATTGTTTAAATTTAATGATGCTCATTTGTTTGCACACACTTATATGGTTTAAGTAAAAAAATATAATAACCCTAAATAAATAAGCATTCTAACTTCAAGTAACTATTATAAAAGTAATGACAATGAAGGGATATTTCAGACGCGCCAGAGCTCCAGAACTGGATCGTCACCATCAGATTTAGTTTATTGTCCTACAAAGGACACCCCTTTCATTTTGGAGTATCTTAAATCTTTGCAGAGTACACAGCGTATTCTAGGCGGTAGTCTTTCTACTATAATATATTTCCTTACCTTAAAACTTAAATACTTATGCCCGGAGGGCGCTTATTATTGCTAGTTCAAGT
>CM042150.1:4820820-4833320 GCA_023376005.1 Doryteuthis pealeii
TAAAGTAAGGAGCTGATGGTAGGCGTGGCGCTTCACCTTAGACGCTAAATAATCTCCTTGGTCTAGCGCTATTGAAAAGGGGATAGACTCCCTCGCTGTCAGGCTGATACCTCTATGGATAGTTGTTGTGTCTAGCCACACTAAAGAGGCGTGAAACGCCGAAACACGTGTCTGTGGATTACTTATTGATATATACTCCCATAAATTTTGTATGAGCTCTCTAATTAGTAATTAAAATTAACTCTCACTACTAGCATATAAGCAATGATCGTAAAATACATAAACTAACCTGTGTATTTAATAGTTTAAAAACACCCGTCCCGCTACAGCTGTCAGTGGACGAGGGGATAAGATATCACAGGCAAACAGCCAGTCTGAGTTCGACCCTAGCCAAGGATAATTGTTGTGTCTAGCCACACTGAAGAGGCGTGAAACGCCGAAACACGTGTCTGTGAATTCCATGTCAAATCATCCAGGCCATGTCACCCACCCCTTTCAATTTTTATGAAATTTTCTACAGATGTAGACTAGATTAAAGTTAGACAATCCTCCAAATTTGAGCTTCCAATTTGAAATATTCACCGAGTTATGTCTCGAAAAATTTGAGGGGGCAGAAAAATGGCGGCATTTTGTAATCTCTTTTTGTGTATAAAATGTGATCTAGAGCTCCCCTACTCCTAAAAATTGTTTATAGAAGCTTTTAGGCATGTGGAATCGAAGAATGTTATCAAAATATGCATAAAATCCTTTTTACGTTATTAATGATTTCTGATTTTTTTCAATGGAAGACCAATAAGTGAAAAGATCCCGATGTGGCACTACATATAATTTTTTCCTTTAAATTATGATTCTACATATATTGAACTTTATTTGTACCAAAAATGGAGTTTGGTTTTTGCTCACAAGCGAAGTTACAACATCAGTTAAGATTTGGCCTTTTACGTACAGCCATTGAATAAGCACCATATGGAGCAAAATAACTATCAGAGTTTGATAGAAATAATCAGAATTATGTTGGTGGTTGGATATATTTAAAATAATATACAAACAATATATTTCCCATGTATCAATCATATTGCCAGCAAAATTCTGACAATATACAAACGTCAATATTTCATTTTAGAACTGAAAATTGGAAGGTAACAAAAATGATTACAATATCTTAGATACCACCAATCTTCCCTGTGAAATTTAACCCCCCCCCCTATATTTAACACAATGAAGCTTGCATAAAAATTAAGATTATCTTGAAAAGTTTTTTTTTTCCATTCGAAAGAAGAAACATTGAACAAACTCCTGAGGATTTTAGAAAGCTTTTTCCAGCTTACGGAAATAATGGAAATTATGATTGAAAAACAATGTTTTCATTTTTGCACATGTTATTATCATTTAAATTTTATTTTGTAATTTTCTTCACGAATATAAATCAAATCTCTATTATTTTTGCCCGAAAAGATCCTTTCGGGTTTGTTTACAAATTACGAAATTTTTTCAATCATAATTTTCATTATTTCCGTCAGCTGAAATTTAAAAAGAAAATCATCAGTAATTTGTTTAATGTTTCTTCTTTCGAATGGACAAAATAATATTAACCCTTAATATATATATATATTATATATATATATATATATATATATATATATATATATATATATATGATTTTTAAAAATGTTAAAATACTTTCAATGAAATATTTACGACAGCTTTAATTAATTAAAAAAATATTATTGATATTTTATAATATAATTTGTTTGTTTTTTAAAATTAGATATGAAAAATGAACAAACAAATATAATTATTTAAATATCTATCAGTTGTATATCTAATATTGAAACTCAATAACTAAAAAACAAATTAACAGTAGTTAACATGAAAAAAAATATTGTTTTGATCTTCCGTAAATTATTTGGTGATGTTTTACCTCGGAACGCCTTTAAAAATGTCAGTTGTACATTTCTAATGCTATCTTATCGTAATTGCACAAACAACTTTCTTCTAAAATATAAATCAAACCTTTATTTGTGCTTTAAAACTGAGCCATGGTGATACTTAATACGTATAGATATTTACTTTGTCATTAATTGTTTTATTTTCGAAGATTCCCCGGACACACTAATTTGAAATTCATTTATATAGATAGATTATGTTGGAAAAAAATTCCATTTTATCTGGTTCTAATTCGTCGTAATTTGTAATTAAGTAAAAAACTGACCCTCTCTTAAATGTTTGCTTGTCTTTTTTCTAACCTCTCTAATATGTTAGTTCTATCTAGGGAGTTAAGAGAGAGAAAGAAAGAGAGACAGAGACAGAGACAGAGACAGAGACAGAGAGAAGTGTGTGTGTGAGAGAAAGAGAAGCTTTTCAGCAGACAAAACTAGCAGAAGAGAGAAGGCCTATCTACATCCCACACATCCAATCTTCTTTCTCTCTTTACGGTCACAGAGAAGACTAATGTTTTGTTCTGTCTTATTAATTCTCCGGTCGTTTTTATTTTTTTTAAATTTAATTTGCTTTGCAAAGTAACTTTCTTCGAATTCAGTTTAAAGGTTGTTTTGATATTTGAATTTCGAAAGTTGTTTTTACTAAACTTTCAATTTACAAAACATAAAATAATTGTTTAATTTCAAAAAAAAAAAAGAAGAATGTAAATAAGATTCCTACACAATGGGTCTTAAAATTGATTTTCGGTTGTAAAAAAAAACCTTACTAAAATTGAACATCATGTTTTAAAATAGATTTTTTTAATTACTTATTAATTAATTATTGATTTTGAAAATGTATAGGGTCAAAGGCGTAAGCACATCAAATAATTGTAAATAAAAAAGATGCTGTTTAGCTGATTTCGGTAAAATATAAAAACCTAATCGCTGGGAACTGTCAAAGTTGCCGCAAAATCCTTATTTTACAAAATACATTTAACGATGGAGAGAAACTGACTAAAAATCAGTGAATTATCCGGTTTTAATGAAATTTTCAGTGTTGATTGATTAATGAATGAATTTTATAATGCATCAGTTATTTTATTTCAAAACATTCTAATTTTTTTCCGGTCACTTAACTTTGACCCTCCCCTTAAAATATCGGTGGGGTTAAATAAAGATGAAACTAATTACAGTATAAATGAAGGTGTGAATAGTAGAAAAAATAATTAAGCGGAGCTATCCTCGTAGAAAATAAATACCGAAAAATACATTTTAAATAAAAACTGGAGATCTTTATTTTACTCTTTTCGATAATTATTCATTAAAATCAGATAATTACCTGATTTTTGTTAATTTTTTTTAATCGGAGGGGGGTAAATTTTGGAAAATACGGATTTTATGTCATCTTTGTTTACGATATATTTGAGCAAAATTGACCTAAAACATAGTTTAAAATGTATTAAAAATAAATTACATGTTTAATATTATTATTATTTTTTTACTGATGCTCATTATGTTACTACTTTTTGTCTTATACAAAAATTCAACATTAAATAATTGATTTAATTAATTTTAATTCGTTTTTAAAATGAAAAGCATACGAAATATGTGTAGTGCCTATTTTATGCTTATTTTACTGGTCCTGTAAATATTTTTATTTTGAATTCAAGTAATGTTAAAAATAACAACAGAATTGGCACAAAAAATTATTTATATTCATTTATATCTATATTTTCTGAAGGATAAAGATATACCTTTTTTTCTAAATGAAAAATATAGATACCGTTAATGACTTTGTGATCAAACATGTGAATTTTTACAAAATTAAAAAAAAAAATTTAGAGGCAATGATGAAGGTCAATTTGATTATAATGAATTTTTTTCCAAAGTGGAAAAATGTCATTTTCAACTTTCAATATATATGTATATATATGTATACATGTGTTTGTGTGTGTCTCGATTCCATATGTATATTAGTGTGTGGGGGTATTGTTTGTGTGTGTTAGAGAGTGCGTGTATATATAGTCATTTTTCCTCTTTTGCGACATCAGCCTGAATCAACTATTTTACGAACATAAAATACAAAAATAGTCGCGTTTAGCGAAACTGATATCATTAGATTTAAAGGATTTAAATTCTGGCCACCAAGTTAATTTAACTTGGTGGCCAGAATTTAAATCCTTGACGACGCCGTTTGCATTTTACTTTGCACTGATACCGATGAGAAAGGTATGGGCCTTCGGTTATCTCTTAAACTATGGGAAATAGTAGGGCAGCCTGGGTTACTTACCCTAGGTATGGTAACAAGTCTCGGAAAAAAAACACTCTGAATTCAAACCAGCTTTACTCCGCTTAAATGTTGACCTTGTGTCACTTCCTGTATGTAGGGGAGAAGTTAGGTAGATAGACTGTGTAGAAGTTATCCCCCAGATATCATAGATACAATACAATACTCACCGTCGCAGTGGGATTCTAACTACCGTCGAGTTAGCAGACAAGAACAACATGCAAGCTGTAAATTAAATATAGTCCTTGCATGCTACTGACATAGTGCAGACTGATTGCTGAAGAGTGGGTACTTATCCATATCTGTACTCACCCTGAGAACCATCAGCCAATCAAAACCCAGGAAATGAACTTGCCAGAGATCATAATGGAATAATCCAAAGCGGTATATAAACCACCTACCAATACTTAGTTAGTTTTGCATTCAACTTGTAACAGAGCTGAATACTTGACACAAAATCCAACAGACTGAATACAAATAGTGATATCCATTCTAACATATACTTCACACAACTTCATTTTTAAAGGCCTCCTTTTGGATACATTTCCCCTTCTAATTGAAATATTGTAACGGGAAGAACAATTATCAATCATTAATATGGGAAATAATATTTGAGCATTCCCAGACTCAAAATATCTTATGTATAATCTACCTGGAGTGAAGGCCGATATTAGTGTTGTGAATGATAAGAAAGATTTATATACAACAATGCAATCGATAACTTGACCCCACGTCTGTTCCTATCATGCAGTTCTTTGTAAGGAATAAAAACACCCAACAAAAGTAATATGACACGCCCTACGTTATAGTGTGTTTTAAAACCTACAATGTGTCTTACGTATCACTAAAAAGAAAGGTTTACATACTATATGGTGTGGTTAATTTGCATACTGGTTTTAACAAAATAAGGTTTACAAAATAGCTACTTGGTGTTATTGATTTCTAATATTATTCTTTTATTCTACGTATTAAAATCAATCCTATGAATCATTATTAGTTTAATGACACAAAATACTTACCAACATATTCCTTAGTTCTGGGATAGAATTATGTTTGAAAACAAAATCCATTTAAATTGCTTCTAATTAGTCGTAATTTGGAATTAAGTAAAATATCTGACCCGTCTCTTACTCACATTCTGCCAGTCACTTCCCTCCTCTCTATATATATATTGATTATCTACTCTTTATATATGTTAGTTCGTCTGTGAGTGTAAAGAGATATACTGGAGAATGAGAGAAGGAGATTGAACTTTCCACTTTATTTGTATGTTAATTTTTATCAGCAGCCATAAGCTCTGGGCTGGCTTATATATTACATATTTCATAAACCATTTAAAATTTTCTGGTCGTGACGCAGCTGATAAACACCATTGTTGGAACACAGCGGAGCTATGATCGATATCGACTTTGTTACTTTAGTAAGAAGTTTAAAAAACTCGAAACCCCCATTGCATTAAATTTTATTAAGGATGATACATCTAACCGCCTTCTAGAGATGTATTTTGAAACAAAACAAAAGCTTTCTCGCTTTAATCTATTTACTGGCTGGTTGGATTTTATGGCATGTCAACCCTTTGAAAAGTTTTGTTTTATTCATTCTTGATGTCTATTCAACATTTATTTAAAACTCAATTTTTGTTTTCAAACTCAACTTTTTAAAGATTCAACTTTTTAAAACACATTTAAAAAACTCCTTTTCTTCTTTTTAGCCCATCGATAGGAGCTTAACAGGTACTAACACTCTGGGTCCGTGTGGACCTTGGAGTAATGTTGATGAAGGGGTTCTCTTCATTTCCCAGAGCTCCAGAATTGAAACTTCACCATCAGATAGAGTCTAACGTCAAACCCAGGACATTAAGACACTCAGCCACCGCCTTCTAGTAGATATATGATAAAAACGGTTGGAAGGTTTCCATTGGGACAATTATATATTTATTAGGTCTTGATGTGACCATCCGATTGATCTGTGGTGGCCTCTCCGACCGCTCGTCAAGCCTAAGTTAAGGGCCAAAGTGGACTGTTGCATGTCATGGACTGCTCAGCCACCAGGATTTCTCCATTAAGCATCACAAGTCGCCACCCACGACCAACAGGTGGTCCCATTGGGAGGTCTTACCGTTTACAGAGGTACAGTCGGTGTTTTCTCCAGCTCTAGCTAACACAGTGGTTTAATCCATTTATGCCATATTTACTAGGTTGGCTCTGTTTAACGAGAAAGACTAAGACTAAAATAAGAGCCTTTCGAATATGAACGGGAAATTTGTAATATAATTTCGATTGAACTGGGAACGTTTCAAAAGATCCTTCTACAAGAAATTGGAAGAACTACGAAACCTAGAATAACTTGACATAATCCCCAGTAACCTGATGCAAAAAAAGAATGTGAAAGCACAGAACAAGGGCAGTCATACACTGGGAACTGAGTAAACACCTTAGGTTCAACAATGTAAAACGATTTGCATCAGCACTAACTAAATATTGTTCATACAAATAAAGAAAGTTAAAGACATTGTTTTTTTTTTGTTTCCAAATCGTCCATTCCGTTTAAGCAGGAAGCGTGGATCTGATAGTCGTCATTTTCTTTTAGTTATCGCTCTATTATCGGATCCCAGTTTGGCGCCGAAAATAACGTAGAATATTGAAAATACCAGGAACTAAGGAAAACATGGAACATAGTTGGAACACGGGAAACCTTAATACAAACACTGCATATAAGACTGGATGAACGGGACATTCGAGGAAGGACTATTTAGGCGATTACAGTATATGGTTTCGTAGAGGCGTTTCGTGTAATGGTTATCGTTTGCAGGAAATGGATTCGACGATCCGAGTTCAAATACTGGACGAGGCTGTTTACATTTCCCATTGCACTCATACTCTTGGGAAAGGCAGGCATCCAACAAATCTCTCCAGCTATATGTAAATAGTAGGACAGACTGAGCTCTTTAACTTTGGCTGTGTAATAAGTCTTGGAGAAGCAAAACTCTGAATTCAAATCTGTTAAACCCGTTTAAGAAATTGACCTTGTGTCACCTCCTACTCGTGTGGAGGGGTTGGTAAATAAATATATATATGTATGTTATTTTTTGTTGCGTCGCGTGGTGTAATGGTTATCACCGTGGGAAAGGGACTCGACGGCACGAGTTCAAATCCTGAGCGTTAATGGCCCTGCGAAAGATATGCATCCAACTATTATCCCCCCAGCTATGGGTAAATAGTAGTGTGGACTGGACTTTTTAACATTGGTTAGGCAGCCAGTACAGAATAAGGAAAAATCTGAATTAACCTGTTAAAACCTGTTAAACCTGTTAGACTCACAAAAGTGACCTTGTATAACATCCTACTCATGCGTAGGGATTGGTTAATATATGTATGCTTTTAGAAGGACGCTATGAATTCTGTTAGAGATATGGAATAATGGATGTATCTCTACTTTCACGGATAAGGTGAATATGTAAATTCATGGTAAACTGATTACAACAGCCCATAACAGCAATATGAAAAGGAATAACTTAGGACAAATAGGAAAAAAACAACAATATAAAATCTAGAAACAAAATGAAAAGAAAACAACTGTAAAGATTTACTAGGGAATTTACATAAACTATTACGTGGATATGGCTATGAAGTAGAAATCGCAAGGAAGAAACGGAATCTCTTTTAATAGTAGTACAATGTTATAAGAAGTAATTATGTCAAAACTAAATATGATAATACACAGAATAATAGCAACTTTCGATTAGATAGAAATGAAACAGTTAATCTGTACATATATAAAGGGCAGTTGTGTGTATGTGTGTATGTGCAGATGAAACTACGAAAATAAAACAATTATTGACAATGTAAATATATATATACACATTCACTATCACCAGAGCTTGATTTTCGTGCAAAAATAAGGAAGATTTTATTTATATCTGGAAATGTATTTAAAAATTGAGATTTGAATATTAAGGGAAAGGAAAGTCATTGGTTATGTTCATGATTAAAGCATAAATCAATTATCTAAGACCAAAAAAACAAAACAATGGATCTGCGAGACTAACGTTTTATTATTTCACCCTCTATCCAGGCAACGCCAGGTAGCCGCTTCTAGTAATATAATAAATGAATGCAGTAAACTAGCACAAAATGAATCCAAGAATTGACACGACAGGGAGGAAATGTGATTTACTGGGAATTTTGCTGAAGACTTAAAACTTGACTCTGCAGAGAAATGCTAAATGCAACCAAGCAGGTGCGTGTATAATCGTTAGAATCGAAAAAAAATGGAGGTAACCCCGAGTTCAAATCCTGGATAAGGCTGTTTGCATTTCACATAGCGCTAATACTTTTGGGAAAGGTATGCATCCAGCTACTCTCTCTCTCTCTCTCTCTCTCTCTCTCTCTCTCTCTCTCTCTCTCTCTCTCTCTCTGCTATGGGTAAATAGGACAAATTGGTGTTTTTAACCTTGACTAGGTAACCAGTTATTAAAGAAAACTTTGAATTCAAATCTGTTAAACACCGCTCAATATTGACCTTGTGTCGCATCCTGCTCACACGGAGGGCTTGGTAAATAAATAAATATATATATATATATATATATATATATATATGTGTGTGTGTGTGTGTGTGTGTGTGTGTGGACAAAGCAGAATATGTCCTAAAATGTGACACATGAAATTATCTGCATCTTTGAGATACAAACGGATCATCCGATTACAACCAGGAAACTAGACTAAGTATTCATTAACAAGAAGAACATAACCTATCTTCTGATGGATTTTGCCGATCCGATTAAAAGAATAAAAGTAATCGAAGAGATAGACAAAAACGTGAATATTGCCAGAAGGCTGAAAAGTCGGTGTAACCTGAAAATGATATCAATTGTTGTTGGTGCTCTTGGAATGGTCCCCAAAACCTATCTAGAGACTAGAGAGCCTAAGATCAGAGAAAAAATCTAGTCCATCCACACCACAGAGATGTTAAGATCAGCTAGAATACTTAGGAGAGTCCTGAATGTCTGAGATTTGCGGTCACTCAGATATCAGGGAAAAAGCAGATAAAACTGGTGTGAAAAACGTACATTGAGGAATAATAATAATAATAATATAATAATAATAAAATATTGACCATACAAAAAATTAAATTTTGATCATACAACAAAATGGTATATGCATAAACAAGAATCTGTTCTTGAGAACGAAACGCATAAAATTCTCTGGAATTTTGAAATAAAAACGGATCACCTTATCCCAGCAAGAAGACCAGACCTAGTGTTGATAAACAAAAAGTTCTAGCAGATCAGAGGGTAAAGCTAAAGGAAAATGAAAAAAATGGATAAATATCTGGACCTTGCCAGAGAACTGAAAAAGTTATGAAATATGAAAGTGAAAGTGATACCAATTGGAGTTGGTGCACTTGGAACGGTCCCAAAAGAATTGGAAAAGGGTTTGGAAAGTTTGGACATCAGAGGAAGGATTGAAACCATTCAGAACACTGCACTGCTGCAATCTGCCAGAATACTCAGAAGAGTCCTGGAGATCTGAGGAGACTTGCCGTCACCAGACTCCAGTGAAACACCATCAGCTAATGCTGATGTGAAAACTCGAAAGGAGTAAATAATAATAATAATGATAATAATAATGATAGTAATAATAATACCATTTTCAATATGTTACTGAATGTTATATGCAAAATCCGGAATCTGTCCTGGAGAATGAGACCCATAAAATTCACCGGGAGTTTCATATACTAACGTATCATCTAATTACGGTTCCCCCTCCATATTAACCCGCACATGCTATTTAGTTCCACGTATGTAGTTTTAAAATGTTTTATTTTTGTTTTTAAATTTAATTTTGTGGCCTATTTTATCTTTTTGTGAAAAGGCAGATGTTCTATTCGCTAATTTATATTAAAGCGAAACAGTTCTGGTCATAAAAAAGTTATATCCAGCAACCCACAGTTTCAAGTTTTTATGCTGGACACTGTCATTATACCAGGGTGAGTTAAATGTGATTTTAAATCCTTTTATTAAATGGGATTTGAAAGCCAGAACAGATGAATGTGCATTGTAGTCTAAATTATTCTTTACAAGTTGGAACTGCCACCGAAGCTAACAAAAAAAGAAAAAAAAAACAGAAAACCAAAAAAAAAAACGTAATATCAGAATAGGGAATACGCTTGAAAAACATACCAAAAATTCTCGATTTATAATCAGTTGTTTAAAAAACGAAAGTACATTTGATAAAATCAAATAATTCACAGAAAACTATGTAACTTATGTAAATCAGATCGTACACATAACAAAGCGTGCTGAGTAGATTTCCACTCGATATCAGTGATGGTGACCAGATAACTTTGGTGGGAAAATAGATAATGGCGGCAAAGTAGATTATCAAATAGAATCAATTAAAAAGTAAACAACGTTAAGCAAAAACTAACACTGCAAAGATGAAACAGAAGGAAAACGTTAATTTTTTTAAACTTACGAAATTAATTTTTGATGGATAGGTAAGATAGAAAACAGGATAAAACAAACAACCAGCTTACTCTGTAACTAGTTCTGATACACGTGTATATATATATATATATATATATATATATATATATATATATATATATATGGGCGTATAGACATATGCAATGATAAAAAGGAAGGTGTTATTTAATTAAAATATGATATACTACAAAAATATGTGCTTCGTATTTTTAACCAAATCAGATATTTTGCGATGAAACGAGAGATATTGCGAATTCAATTTTTGTAAGAGCATTCTTTTACTTCATCTCATATCTATCTATATCTCATCTCCCTCTCTCTCTCTCTCTCTCTCTCTCTCTCTCTCTCTCTCTCTCTCTCTCTCTCACCCTCTCACACACACACATACACACACACACTCTCTCTCTCTCTCTATATATATATATATATACATATATATATATATATATATATATATATGGAGAGAGAGAGAGATAGAGAGATAGATAGATAGATAGATAACATTATTTGGACTTTTTTGGGTTACATTAGAAGCATCGGAAATATACGGGTGACAAAAATCAAAATTCTAAAGGATGAACGTTGTGTTGCTTTGAATCTTCTTTATTAATGTAACCAAAATGTTACCAATAACATTATATATATATATATATATATATATATATATATATATATATATATATATATATATATAGAGAGAGAGAGAGAGAGATAGATAGATATAGATATATATGATTTTACACAAAAAAGGTGACTTACCGGTGAAATTGGTCACAGTGGTTAGTTGATGCAATTTTCACAATAATAAGACAGCGATATAAAATATATATATATATATATATATATATATATATATGAAGGAAGCATATATGGATTCAACACCACTATACAGACACACACAAACTCACACACTAGTCAGTTCAGGCATTACGTAGGGGAAAAAGGAGGGTAGGTGGCACACCCACTTACTTGAGAATGGGTACAACCCAGTTATAAATATTATATATATATATATATATATATATATATATATATGTGTGTGTTGTGTAAAGAGCAGGACGGAATCTGTTGATGAGGAGGGCTTCGAGTATAGCCAGTTGCAATTCATTGGATGAAGATGCCAAAATCGAGAACATTTCGGGTTTATAAGCTGCAGCAAATCAGGATTGTCCAACAGGTGTCGCCCAATGGTAGAAGGTGAATATGAATTACTTGGTGGAGAAGAGTGGTCAAAGTTGTTGTTACGTATATACGATGGAATGTGTTGGCCCCCAATCTTTGGGTGGTGCGCCCAATATAGCAAACATCGCATTTCCATTGGAATTTATAGATTAAGTAACTTTATATATATATATATATATATATATATATATATATATGAATAATCAGTCGGTTATTTCATAAATCCCCACCAAAAGAGGTGTCTAACTCTCTCAATGAAAGGGAGTGTGTCGTTCCTCTTGCCTTCTCATACTTTCAATCAATACATTGCTATAATTTAAAGTGACAGTGACACTTGATCGTTTTATTACTTGAACTCGGTTAGTAATTGTCTTTTTTGTTTTTAGATATGTATCCATTGCCTTTTAGTAGATAATAGAATAATTAATCATAGAAATTATCATTTTGTTCTGTTAATGTTGAAGAAGGATTTAAAGACTTAGTTGTCATGTTCGGCCCTCATGACATACATATGTAATCCATGGGACGTTCATAACATACATATATAATCCATGTGGCCCCAAAAGTTTCTCATGCCTGGTCTAGTCCACACTTTGAAAAACTGTTGGTCTCGCCTTCATAC
>CM042150.1:4838320-4873320 GCA_023376005.1 Doryteuthis pealeii
ATATTCCTTAATTAGATTAAAACTCCGTTGTTTTTCTTTTCAGATTGATTATTCTGTTCCAAAATTCGAAGTCCATAAAGATGTTGCAAGTTTAACTCGAATTTAATTCTAATTCAAGAGTTGCTTGACAGGCTTGGGGGTTAGTGCTTGTGCCCATATAGAATTTTTAATAATACACTATATACTGTGTGTTTTCATATTCATTTTTTTGGAAAAATAAAGATTCAGAATAAATTAATACGATTTTTGCTATTACCCTATATATATATATATATATATATATATATATATATATATATATATATATATATATATATATATATATGAATCTGATGTGTGAGATTGTTTGCTAAATTTGTGTGCTTGTTGTGATCATCGTTTCTAATCCTTTAAATCAAGTAACAAACTAAATTAAACAACCTTCTTGCTGAATATTTTTTGACGAAGCAACAATTTTAACTCTTGAAGAAGAGTTCAGTAATGTAGGTTGCTTGAAATTAACTCATCCTTAAAAAAAAGCGACAGCAAAATATATAGGAAAGAACCGAGGTACAGAAATATATGTAAAATTAGGGGGTTGGGAGAAATAGAGGACAAACAGAAAAGACAGAGGAGGAGAATTGAGTGAAGTGCAATCTATCCTTCGTGTCCACCTTTTTTACCGTTGCTGATTTGGGGCTTTCATGTACGAACGGACACGGACTCGTATGACTACCTTTTCATTCAGCCAATCACTAATCAGTTTTCAAGATGACGTTGCTCTGGCTTAAACTCATAATTACTTTTAATATTTACCAAGGCTTGTTTACTACAACACAAGATCTAATTAAAGTAGAAAGATAGTATTTCGTTAATCCTCCAATTAGAGAATGAGTCAGACTTGAAAAATAAAAGTCAATACTAGACACTGTGTAGAGAATAGACGACTGTAATGTAGTAGGAATTTTCTGGTAGCATTGCTAATGCTAATACTTACACCATAGTAGCCGTCTTATAATAATAATAATAATAATAATAATAATAATATACAAAAAAATGGTATATGCATAAACCAGAATCTGTTCTTGAGAACGAAACACATACAATTCTCTGGGACTTTGAAATAAAAACGGATCATCTTATCCCAGCAAGAAGACCAGACCTAGTGTTGATAAACAAAAAAGGAAGAAACTTGACAACAGATGGATTTTGCAGTTCCAGCAGATTACAGGGTGGAGCTAAAGTGTTAGCTGATGGTCTTTCACTGGAGTCTGAGTAACAGCAAGTCTCCTCAGGTCTTCCAGGACTCTTCTGAGTATTCTGGTAAATTGCAGCAGTGCAGTGTTCTGAATGGTTTCAATCCTTCCTCTGATATCCAAACTTTCCAAGCCCTTTTCTAATCCTTTTGGGACCGTTCCAAGAGCACCAACTACAATCGGTATAACTTTCACTTTCATATTCCATAACTTTTTCAGTTCTCTGGCAAGGTCCAGATATTTGTCTATTTTTTCATTTTTCCTTTAGCTTTACCCTGTGATCTGACGGAACTGCAAAATCCACCAGTTGCCAAGTTCTTTCTTTTTTGTTTATCAACACTAGATCTAATCTTCTTGAAGGGATGAGGTGATCCGTTTTTACTTCAAAGTCCCAGAGAATTCAGAGTCAGAATGGACCTGGGGTAATGATGATGAAGGTGTACTCCACATTCATCCAAAGCTAAAAATTCATAAGCAAATAGAGTTTAACGTTATACCCAGGACACTAAGACCCTCAAACATTGCCTTTTTGTACAATATGAGAAAAAGGGTTGGGAATCCTAAAAAATTACATTAATCAAGGCGCCTCTTTCAGTTACTTGTAGAGAATAAACTATAAGAAAATAACACAGTCGCCCTGTCGGCTGGGGCAGTAGAATACCCGACTGCAACTCTGCAACATTTGTTGGCTTTGGGTAGTGACCCGTGATACTTAAGGACGGAATCCTGGTGGCTGAGAAGTCCATGGCACTCCTCTTTGGCTCATACTTAGGCCCGAGATGCGATTTCTGAACAATCGGCTGGTCACATAATGCATTAGCTCCTATATGATTTTTCCTGCCCGATTATCCAAATGGCAAACACATAAAAAATGTTATCACCTACATGCTAAAAGGAGGAGGTTGAGACTTTTAGTGTTCTGGGTATGATGATCTAATGGTGAAGTTTCAATCCTGGTTTTCTGGGGAGTGTGAAGTATCCCTTTGTCGCCATTACTCCCATGTCCACTCTGATCCAATTAGGGTTCCGTCTGTGAATTAAATAGAAAAATGAGGTAAAATGTGTTTAAAAAATATTTGAACATTTTTTTAATACCATCAATAATGAATAAAACAAAATGTCTTCAGTATAAAATAACCCAATAAGGGTTGACATGCCGTAATATCCCCCACAAGAAATCATAGATGTAGCAAAATTAAATTGGTTAAAGATTTCTAATTCTGGTCTCAACTGTCCCTATCTTTTGTCAAGCTTGGTAGATGAGGTAAGTTTTTATTTGATACCGGCGCCTGATGCCGTTGTTTTAAGCTAAAAAAAAAGCAATATTTTATAAAAATGCTGATTAACAAAAAAGAGAAGAACTTATTTTTCTAACACGACACTTTTGGCACTGAGCCGGGTTAACCTAAACGTAATATCTCATTTACTGCTTATTTACTTATAGAACAACCAGGCGCCTCTTCATGACTGTAGATTGTAATTAATTTAGAATAAAATCGTTATCAAGAAAGATATTAAAACGAACAACCTACTGACCGAAATTTTCTTACGACAAAGCCCGAACGGAACTTTCTATTCGGAAGATTCGATTCTTTTCGAAGTCATTCAACAGAAACAACAAGAGAAAATCAATAGCAGAGAAGGAAGATGCTTAATTTATTATACAGTTTTTTTTTAATATTAAATGATTGATAGATTGATTTTAACGATAACTGTTACGCCGTGTAAGCATTTTCGAATTTGACCTATATTTGATTGATCGGTGCGTGATTTTAATTGTTAGAATCGTAGGAAATAGCCTTTTGAAGAGTATAAATTCAACATGTCTCCCTCCAGCTATGGGTATATAGTAGGGCGGAATAGGCTCTTTAACTTTGGCTTGGTAACCAGTCTTGGAAGAGGATACCTCTGCATTCAGACTGGTTTATCTCCGCTTTAGAAATTGACCTTCTGTCACATTCTGCTCGTGCAGAGTGGTTGATATATATATATATATATATATATATATATATATATATATATATATATATATATATATATATGTATATATTTACCAACCCCCACATGAGCGGATGCGACACAAGGTCTATTTCTTACGGAGTTTGTTTGAATTCAGAGTTTTGCTTCTCCTAGACCGGTTGCCTAACCAAGGCTAAGAGCCCAGTCTGCCTTATTTACCCATAGCTGAGGGAGAGTCGGATTCATACTTTCCCAAGAATTAAATGTAATTCGTCCAGGATTTGAACTCGGGGTGACGAGTCCATTTCCATGACTTTAACCATTATTCCATATTATATATATATATATATATATATATATTATATATATATATATATAATATCCTTAGATTCAAGTAAGTAATCATCTGTGAACAAATACACCTTAAAATAAATGTTAATCGTCATAATTTTTACACGGTTTTACAGTTTCACGTATTGCTATATAATACTAACTAGCAAAATAAAAAACACCCTTCGGGCGATGTAAAATAGATTTTTGAAACATCTTACCTGTGGGGTGGGAGTTAAAAATTCAATGTCAGCGAGTTTGAACCCTAAGTAAGTAAAATCATCAAATTCATTAAAGGATTAAAAAATAAAACAATTTGAAATGTAAACTTTAAATATATATTAAAATAAAACAAACTATATATAGCTATGTAATACCAGTAATGTATTTATTAAAACTTGTCTTAAAAAAAAAACAAGGAGGACTATCTAATGATGCATGTTCAAATTTTGAGTGTATTTATTCTATATTATGACGATTTTATGTGACGTAAGCTGTGACGTAGTTTTTGTTACAGACAAAAACCGGAAGCGAAGTACTTCCATAATTAATTAGAGTGGACCTGGTAGTCATGTTAACGAATGTGTAATTTGTCACTCTCCAGAGCTCCAGAACTAAAGGATACAGTTTATTATCATACCAAGGACACGACTTTTGAATTTCTTTTTAAACATAAAGATTTGTCTACATAATGTCATATATATATTTTTTTTTACTCATTCCTGCTGCGTATTTGTTTTAAAAAACACATTAAAAAACAAACAAACACATATTTTGTTTCACTGCTATATTTATTTTATTCGCAGATTTTGGAACAGGAGGAGAGAACGAGATATTGTCAAATCGGCACTTAGAATCTCAGCATCAGCAAACTTTACTCTCTGCTGGCGGATTTCTCTTCTATCTAACGACGGGACGGATAAAAAAACTATCAGTCCGCATCTAGACGCAATCCTCTCCGTATATATGAGAAAAGTAATTAAAAAAAGTAATTAATCTTAATTCTGGATGTTTCTAGAACATTCCAAATCTGACACCTACGAGTTAATTTCTTAGATTTTAATCATTTTCAACTTGTGATTCGTAACACCTTAAAATACTTAGACGTGATTTATCGAAACCGTTTCATTAACTTCAAAGGGCGCTCTATCTGAGAGTGGAATTAATTTATTTATATCTTTGTTGGACCGCATTTAAGGTTTCTGGTTGACCATAGCATTCTTTCTTTATCTTTATAACTTTCCTACCATAATCTAGTACAGAAACACAGAATAGAAATAGTCGTATTATAACGTGGTTGTTTTTGTTTTACGGCATATCAACCCTTTACGGATTATTTAATGCTGAATCAAGTCCTTTTGCTAAACAAAGAACTCAGTTGGCTTACAGTACATGTTGTTTCTTAAGGATCTACCAAGTAAGTACTGAACAGGTTCATCACTACTTAACTTTGTGATCTAGCGGGAAGATAGTGACTTAACAATAATTCATTAGTTGGTTGGTTTGGTTGGATTTTACCGCACGTCAACACTTGTTGGGTTATTTCATGCCGAATGCGTTTTGTTTCATTTATTCTTGATGGACACTTAATTTTTTAATTCATTTTTAAACACATTTTTAAAACTCATTTGTTTTATTTAACCCATATATGGTCCTAGGAATAAAGGCGATGATGGGTTACTCCAAACTCCCCAGAGCTCTAGAAATGGGTCTTCACCATTATATGCGGTTTAACGTCATATCCAAGACATTAAGACCCTTAGCCCCACTTTCTAGCAAAGGTTGTGAGTTTGCCATAACGGCAATAAGACTGGGACAATCATACAGGTGCTAGGGTTTGACGTAACCAGCCGATCGATCGGAGGGGGTCTTTCTGACTACCCGTCTTCCTTAAGTAAGGACCAAAGTGGCATGTTGCATGTCATGGATTATTCAGCCACCATGATTCCGTCCTTAAGAATCACAGGTTGCCACTCACAGCCAAATGGTGGCTCACTAAGGGGATTTCCCCCTCTACCGAGGTAGAGTCGGTATATTCTAAGTCCAAGACATAAGGGTGGTTATTGAAAGGTTAAGAAAGAAAAGAATGTTCTGTATTATGGACAGAAATATTAAAAAGAAAAAAAATAGGCGTCAAAGAATCCGACAAAAAGCATAACATTAGGATAATGTGTATGTGTGCATGTGTGTGTGTATGAGAGAGACAGAGGAAGTGAAAGAGAGAGAGAGAGAGAGAGAGAGAGAGAGAGAGAGAGAGAGGGGAGAGAGGGGGCGAGAGAGAGAGTTAAAATAGAGAGATATTAAGCATATTATTGTTGAGAAAGATGAGAAGAGTTTATGATAACTGTGCAGCCGGCGATATCTGATGGTTTTAAGTTGCAGTTCGTGACCATGGAATGGTTGGGTATTGGGGATATAACTGCCCACCGCTCGACATTTAACGCTGAGTGTCACGAATGGCTATATCACGTCATCACGGCTAGACAGGAAGTCAAGCAGTCATATAATGACCCTATCTGCCCACCCGACCTGTTGTCACATGGCGCAACCTCTTTACCCTGTATATATATATATATATATATATATATATATATATATATACACACACACACACACACACATATATATATATATATATATATATATATATATATATATATATATATATGCACAGTAAATGATAACAGCTTTACATACAAATGAGCCTGCAGTTATGAATATTATGAGAGCCTTGAGATATCTAGAACCAATTCTCAAATCTAATGTCTAGGATCAGAGAAGTATCTGTTCATCCTACCACCCTTATTATTTCTAAGTCAAATTTACGGTGCTATTGTTACATTGGTTACATTATTATACGGTAAAAATGGCCTTTGTTGATTAAAAACAAATTTTAACTTCATTTTACTTATGAAATATTTAAGACTTTTATATTGCTTTGTATTTTCTTCTTAATGCCCAATAATCATCATTATCAAGTCGTTCAGGCAGCATGGCTTTCCATGAAAATCTCTCACCGACACTCCCTATCTGTTATCATACCCGCGAGGTCCTCTGCGCAGCATCCAGTATCCGGCCAGAGCTGGTCAATGTAGGTCTTTGCAGAATAGCACACACTAACTTGAACATGGGCTAGTTTCCACAGAACGTCACAAATGAGTTCGTCTTGGCTTCTCCTGCACTGTACAGCATATTTTGTTCGTCTTACTCGGGTGGTTTGTGCGATAGATGTCAAGAAGTTGTAAACCTGCTTCATTGTGGGATGTTGTTTCCACGATTTGTTTAAGATCGCCCGCAACAATATTGTGCAACGCCCATCTGGCTTATTCTCTTGGCACTTCGTTAAAGTCCACTGTTCAATGTTTTCTGAATATTAAAATCATTTATCTTGTAATGGATTACTAGTGAATGAAAGTCTCACTAGGTGCACCATACTGGCTTTGTGCCACAGGTAAACTTAGTAAATAACTATCTAATTTTTTTGTTAGATTTTACTAAGTTCAGCTGTTAGCCGTTGAATTTAATATTTTTTATAAGGTTCATGATCTTTCATGATCAGTACACTATTTAAATTCAATTATTCTGCTATAAAATGTTTTCCTTTTAGATATAATAGTCTGTAGTCTGTAACCTTTTCTTTAGCTAAACAAATTCAGAATGAAGTAATTTTTATGGTTTTGTAAATATCGATTCAACCTTCAAAAAACTGTTGAGAAAATCTTTATTAAGAACTTAGTACAAAATTAATTATGTAATAAATGTTGAAAGTTAAACAAAACTTGCTGACACTAGTACAAATAAAGGTCAAAAGGAAAATGCTTTTAAAACTTTTCCTTTGAGGTTTTGTCATTTGTGGTGTGTGACATCGTAACAAGCGAAATTCCATTTCCACTATTCCGTTCATTTTCAACCTAATACTCTTAGAAAGGTGATGTGCTTACTAATCCTTCGAGTTATGGGGTTAATAGTGCCACTGCTGTTCTTCTACAAGGGGGAATTTGGCATTTAATTACTCACGAAGGTTGATATGGCATTAAACAAAGAAACAAAGCCTAGTAATTTGCGTTTTGATTGTATAATCTAATATTAGTTGTCATAACATCCTGGTATCTTTGATTTCGAGGTAATTGAATATTTTAAGAAAAAGAATTATGAGTGTACTTCTTTATGGCTACTACAACTAATACATATATACACTTATATATATATATATATATTATATATATATATATATATATATATATATATGTGTGTGTGTGTGTGTGTGTGTGTGTGTGTGTGTTTATTAAACTGTACTGACGATTCGTGTCGGACGAGATTTTGTTCGATACTTTCTAATTTTTTGGCTATCTTTTTAATGTCAGGGTGGAACTGGTATAGCAATCCACCAAAGGTTTCATTACTACGAGCACTTTCGGCATGTCCATCTGCCATCTTCAGGTATGAAACTGATGGCATGTTTTTTTGTAAAAACAACGAGCAGTAACGTAGGAATTGTTTTATCTTATTGCTACGTTACTGCACGTTGTTTTAAAAAACGAGACACCTGAAACATCCCATCAGTTTCATACATGAAGATGACAGATGGACATGCCGAAAGCCCTCGTAGTAATGAAACCTTTGGTGGATTGCTACACCAGTTCCACCCTGACATTAAAAAGATGGCCAGATATTTAAAACGGATCTAACAAAAATTCGTCCGACACGAATCGTCAGTACAGTTTAATGAAACATGTTTAAAAGAAAAAATGCTGCCAAAATACACCATATATATATATATATTATATATATATATATATATATATATATATATATATATAACTATCGATCTCATTTGTCTATTGCTTTTTGTAGTAACTGCAATATTACGCACTCATGGAGAAGCCATCTGAAAAGTTAATCTTCATATGGACACGCAGACCTTTTTCACATTGAAGGTTATTGTAACTTAATCTTCAAAACTTGATATGGACCTGCACCGGACTAAGCCATTTGAAGAAAATCTCTCCCATACACCTACCCATTATTTCGACGAAAGACTAGGAGAGTCATAATTGTTACATAAAAATCTTTCATTTATCATCTGGAACCTGGCTCAAGAAACTTTTTTGGATGTGGGCCACATTGGCAGTGCTTCTTCAACTTGCCGGCCAAGACAAATTCAAAGTAAAACTATACATAGTGTATATAGAACTAAGATAAAACAATATTTTAATCATTTATTTGAAACCACGTTAAAAATAATTTTATAAGTGAGACAGTTTTAGTTCTAGGGGAAGAATGATCACAATCTAGGAAAAAAGTCAAATTGTAATTTAAAATGTGTTCCTCCTCAAATCCAAATTGATTGTCTTGATTAATTAAGATAAATGTAAAGACTGAGCGTAAAAATAACAATGTTCTACCATCTGTCTTCTATAAGAACATCTTACAGTTATGAGAGTTCCACTATCAAGGGCAGTAATTATGTTTTAATTTTTACTTCTATTAGATTTTAATCTATTACATTTTCTTTTTTATCACTATTCATCACTAACTTTACTATTATTATACACAACTCATTCCTCATCCCAAACGATGATTAAATGCAAAAATAAATCAACTTGAACATTCGAAAATTCGAAAGTGTTCACCTTTTTCTCCCAATTAAAAACATTTTGGACCTTTTTTGAATCTCATCAATTCTTTAAAATAGATCGAAAATATTTCGAACTCCAACATTGAACTGACTGAGATTTTTGGGATAATTATTTTCTGGTATTGTCTTTTGTCGAAATTTTAGGGTCGAAATAGAAAATAAATATTCTGGAACCAAAAAACAAAAGAGACACTTATATATTCAAATTTAAACAAAAAAAGTTCCTATTCTGAAGACAGTGGTGAAAATCACTTCAAAACACTAACTTTAACACAGATCACTTAAAAATTTACATCTCATGACAGATTATTGATAATACATTTTATATTACGTTTCCTTTAAAATGTTTTTGTGCATGCAACTTTAAAAATCTCTATTGTTTATGATTCCAGAAAAATAGCATAATTCAAATGGTATACGTACCCAAAAGAATATTATGACGACAGGTTGTAGTTTGTTAACCTCTAATTCAGAAGTATTAAACTTTGTTATATTTCGAAAACGCTTATTATTGATCAGGTATAATCAAAAGTTGATTATATAATTTGCTGAATTTAGTTTTGTCTGGTAAACAAGCCCCAGATTACTTACCGTCCCTTCTGATCTTAAGTCATCACACAACTAGGTATTGATCTGTCTCACCTATGATTAACTCCGATGATCAAAACGAACCCGGGAATTTAAACATGACTTGGCAATAAGTTTGTTTAAAATTGATGTTGATTGCACTGAAAAGTTTTTAACAACATTAGCGTTAATTTAAATTCCTATTTAAGTCCAATCAATAAATTATTCCTTCTTCTAATTTCCTCCATTGCTTGTCTTTTTAGTAAAGTGAATTTTAATCAGATCAGCTTGAATTTTAAGTAACTTATCATGTCTGTCTTCAAATTCACACAAGATCGACATTTTTATTTAATGTAAACTACATCTTCAGTCTCCCACAAATGTTCACTAGTGAGCAGATGTAATGGACTCGAGACCGGTGAATATTTTTTTGTGTCGTCGGACGACTGGTCCTTCCGGAAGTTTGAAATATGCGCGAGCTGCAGTCGGGAACGGGATAGTCGAGACAGAAAGCAGCTGGATAAAGTCGATAGGGACGTGTTGTCAGTGGAGAGTCTCAGGACGGAAAGAAGAATCGTAATCGCCGTGAAAAGACTTTTATTGGAGGATTGCCTAAAAACAGGTTGCTAATTGTTGCCATTGTATCTGGAATCGATACGCGGGCCAATTGTGTGAGACTAGATATTAGTCAGCATATGTGTGGGACTACAGACTGATGAGAATTTGCGGTGGACAAGAGCCTTGGAGAGCGTTTGCGTCGGACTAGAGAAGAGAGGACCGAACCAAGATTCCATCCTTAAGCATCACGCACAACGAGAACGGTGTTGGACAGTTCACAAGACGAAAGCTGCCATTTTAATAATCATGAGATCAGGGTGTGGGTATAGCGGGAGGCTGCATAGATTGAACTCGCAACATCCAGCTTGTAAGTGGAGACAAGTTTTAAGCCTCTTCTCCGCCCCTGTTGGTTTGAGTGGTTCAGCCGGTTGGGAGACATAAAAGCCGATGTAGTCTCTCTCAGGGGCTAACCGCTTCTAAACGGCTTGTCTGTGGTAGTCTTCCTGGACTAGAATGGAGGATCAAAGTGTAGTATCTGTTAAAGTTACTATGCTCTGATTCTTACCTTATCCACCCGGCCTCGGCTGGGTCCAGTGTGCTTCGGCCTCTTGACCGGTAAAGTACAATTAATAGCGTCGATCCCAGAGGGCCATCCCCCCAGATCGACGCAATTTTTATGCGCCCACGTATATATAAGACACATTGCCGCATTTTTAACGGAAGGAAAATCTAAATCAGATTTTCATTGAGACATCGTTTATAAATAAGATTTATTCTATGCATTAATGATTTTGCCTATAAATTAAATCCTCATTGATGAATTTACGTAATTCCTGGTGGTATTGTGACGTAAGCAGTGACGTAGTTTCGGTTACAGACAGACATACACTTTATTATAATAAGATATGAATGGTCCAGTATAGCAACTAGATTTTTTTTAAAATTAGGAATTAGCTTATATGCATCTTATAAATGACGATCTGTTTACTTTTTTTTATTTCTAGCATGAACTAGCTGTAAATATAGCATAGTTGTCTTCAAGGTAAATATATAAGAACGCAGCCTAAACCACCTGAACTGTGAACATCTTATATCTACAAACCACAAGAAACATGTTTGTGAATTGCAAAAAAGAAAAGAACTACAATTGTTCGTCTAAAATATTTTCCTCCAGTTTATTTGCAATTTTATTCAGCAGGTGCAGTGATAACATCGAGACGCAAAAAAATAAATCTTGAATTAGGAAAGGTATGACTAGTCGAGCGACCTTTTCACCCTCACCCAAGTTAGTTCACTTAGTTATTAACTGAAGTAATTGGATATTTATCCGTCGGTGCCATTGGCTGCTGTTCAAAGCGGTGAAAAATACTTCAAATATGGATTTAAGATTGACAAGTATTTTTCACTTGGAAGATTGGCTCAGCATAATCTTCGTCTATTTCATTTTGTGCCAGATCTTGCAAAAAGTTATTTACTAGTAGTGGCACAAGGTCAGAAGTATGAGGCATCCAGTAAGAATCGTATTCGCTAAAATCTGCTGCCCAGATTTAGTTTTGTTTTGTTTTACGGCATATCAACCTCGGTGGGTCATTTAATGCCGAGAAAGTTCTGAAATAAATTCGTTCTTAATGGATACTCAATGTTTTTTTTTATAAACACATATTTGTATTTAATCTATAGATGGGACCCTAACAGTTACTACCACTCCGGGATAGGTGTACCAGGGAGCAATGGTGATGAAGGGGTGCTCCACATTCCCCAGATCTCCAGACCTGGAACTTCACTATCAGATAGAGTTTAACGTCATTCCCTAGACATGAAGGCCCTCAGCCACCGCCTTCTATCAGATAGATGATAAAATGTCAATACGGTTGGAGCAATCATATAGATGCTAGGGCTTAACGTAACCAAACTCTTAACCGTCTATTTAGGCCTAAGGGCCTAAATGGAACGTTGCATGTCATGAACTGCTCATCCACCGGGATTCCGTCCTTAAGCATCACGTACAAACAGGATACGACACCATGTCAATTTCTTAAGTGGAGTTTAACAGGTGTGAATTCAGAGTTTTTCTTTTCCAAGACTGATTGCCTAACCAAGGTTAAAGAACCCAGTCTGCCTTACTATTTACCCAAAGCAGGAGGTAGAGTAGTTCGATGCATACCTTTCCCTAGGCTATTAGTTCTATGTGGAATGCAAACAACCTGACCTTCTGAACTTGTGCCACAAATAATCTCTGCTTAGTAGATAACTTTTTGCTAGATGTGAAATAAAGTGAAATAGAGGAAGATTATGCTGAGTCAAATATTCCGAGAGAAACATACCTGTCACCCTTAAATCCATATTTGGGTTTGTAGACATTGTTACGTGGACGTCCCCTGTTCCTAGTGGTAGGAATAATGGGTCGCCCATACAGACATATAAACATGCTTATACCGCGAAATTAGGTAGCGATCAGAAACAGTCACTCTCTTTCTCTGCCTCAGTCTCTCACTTTCTCTCTGCCTGTATGTATGTCTGTCTGTCTCTCTGTCTCTCTCTCTTGCCCCATACTAAGGGTTGAAAGCCATCCCTCTAGAATCAAATCGGATGTGACGTGTTTATAGTGGTAAAGGGAGGACAGGCACAAGTTCGAAAGCGAGGGTCAGTTGGTTTTAGACACGGGACTGGAAGTAGTGTGGGATGGATCTGCGAGAGAGAGAGAGATGGGTTCCCATGAGCACCTTGGAACAGAAAAAAAAATATGACAAGCAGAAATCTAACCGGTAACTGGGGAAAATCGCGGAACGATGACAGGTTAAATAGTAACCCCGTTCAATATCGACCTGAATATAACAATAAGAACATGGTAACACATTCTCCATTGTCGACTTGGGGGAAAGTCTACCCATATTCAGTCCTTTATTTACTGAAGCTTCACTACAACAAATAATAGAAACTTATTCCCTACTCACATGTTAAATAGCTTAGTTTAGCTGTGGTACAAGTACGGAGCACTGAGTGAGAATCGTTGTCACTAACAAGGGGGTACCTAGATTTAGTAGATAACCACCTATTTCCCAATCTAACAAATTAGTATAAATACAGTTGTTAATCGTAAAGAAATAGACACTCTGAGATCAAATAATGTTAGGATTCCATGACACAGGTGCTAGGAAGAGAAATTAGCCCTTTTTAAGACTATCAGTTTAACAAGACATATTTAATTTTAATCCTAAAATTTACAGCATACACACATTTTTCATGATTTGAAATTTTCGGATTATTGTCCTCATCTTTTTGTTATATATACAAGGTTCAGACAATATGCTCTCCAGTCCTCTTCAGGTGTTTCTTGTCAAACTCGGGAACCTTCCTGTTGAACTCTGGAGCCTTCATGTCATAATCGGGAGCACTTACGGAACTTCGAATCAATCCACGGGTATAGACAGTGTACAATGTTAAGCTATTTTATGTATTCTGTGTCATTATCGCCCTTGGCTAGGATTGAACCTGCAACCTAGAGATGATTATTACTTAGAACTGTATTAACTCAGTTCTTAATCCAAATTTGGAAAAATAAAATTGTATAAATTATCAAGCTTCATTTTTAAAAATTCAGACAAACACGTTTTTCAAATTGTATTGATATACTTTTTTATTGATAACTTACTGAGTTCTGAAGTTAATGGTTTTATCAAAAAATATTGATAAAATTTGTGCGTGCAAATTTATCCTTGAAATCTGATGCAAATTTGAAAATTACTAACATCAGAATATGCTAATTAAGGACAAAATACCCCTTTGGTTTGCACAATTGGTTTTTTTGGGGGGACTGAAACGTTTAGGAATATACTTTTATGACTATTTCTGAAAATGTTTACTATTTATAACCAAATTTAAACAATCCTAAACATGTCTATTTCTTAGGGCCACTGTTAAGTATCAGTTCGGCATCCTAGGTTCCAGATGTAATAAGTAAGTAAGCAAGCCAATAAGAATCCGGTGTTAAAGTATTCCTTGTAAGTCCTTCGTCCAAGAGAATCCAAATGTCAATGAAATAAGCTCAGAATGGTGTCTCTATTAATACAGCAGAAGCAGCAGCAGCAGTGCCAGTGATTGGACAATAGAAATCTACCCCACGTCACGTGGTAGTCAATGAGTCTATATTTAGGAGTGACCATTTACCCCATGCCTTATATCAAACAATTCAACAGCCACAAACATCGAAATATTTTCGGTATATCAGGAAATATAAAAAACACCGAGGTAGAACATAATACTCATCTTGTCACGCTTGTAGCATGGATATCCATGACAATCTCTTGTCAACTTCCCTACCCTCCATTGCACTCGGTAGGTCCTCTGAGCAGCATCCAGTATTCGCGCAGAGCTAGTCAATGTAGGTATTTACTGGGCAGCCCGCACTGTTCTCCATGTGCTGGTTTCCATTGGAGAACGTCACTTATGAGTTCGTCCCCGCTTCTCCGAGATTGCCTAGCATGCTTGTTCGTCTCACTCAGATGGTTTATGAGATAAAGCGCAAGTGGACGTAGAGCTGCTTTATTGTTTTCATGGTTCCGCGGTTTGTTTAACATCACACGCAATATTCTTGTGCAGCTCACATCTAGATTATTCTCTGGCGCTTTGTTCAAATCCAAGTGGTGCAGCCACTTGTCAGTGAGATCGGACAGTGAGATATGACTTACAATCTATGACAGACCATGCCTTCCCTATACGTACATTAACGTCGATTTCAGTGGATGAGATATTAGTACCTAGGTACGTGAATTGTTCCACCAATTTTAGAGGCTTATCATCGAGGATGGAGATGTCTCCTTTATATTAAAAACACATGATACTCATATAAATGTTCTAAAGTAAAGATTTGCATTCTATGTCTTTAAGGTAATTTCATTTACTTATGCCTCTGCTTTTAGAAATCCTGCATAATCAATTTTTTTAATTGATAATATTTATTCACCAAAATTGATTTCCAGTATAAATATCAGGTACATGACACGTAAAATTCTATTTTTAGAACCAAAAATCCAAATGAAACAGAGTCTATCAATTTAATTTAGTTTTATACTGCTATGTGCTATTAATACTCCCCTGAGTATTTTTACTTTTTTTTAATATTTTTGTGTTTTCCTGCATGCGTCAGAAGTCTAATAAATATTAAGTTCTTTACAAATAAGTATATTTGGAGGTCATAAATGGAGTTCTGGTGATTTTCTGGCTCATAAATATTATATGCTTTAACATAGTTTTCAACAAGTTTGCAACGAATATGGCAAACGCTAAAACTAAAGCATTAATATATATATATATATATATATATAATATATATATAGTGTGTGTGTGTGTGTGTGTGTGTGTCTGTGTCTGTGTCTGTGTCTGTGTTTGTGTGTTGTGCGTCTGTCTGTGTGTCTAGTGAGACAGGAGAAAGAGTGAGAGAGAGAGAGAGAGAGAGAGAGAGAGAGAGAGAGAGAGAGAGGGGGGGGAATGATGAAAACCGAAAAAACTCAAAATAAACAATTCTGATATGTATTAAAAAGACTGTTAATCTAGAGAAACCTAATATTTAATTGGCTACTATGACAAATTTCAAAAAGTAATCTGCATATCTGTTGCACTTTCTTTTATCTTCAATTAATGGTTGATAGAAATGTTACAAAACCGTATCTTTGGTGGGAGTAGAATTATTTACATCAATATATTTGGGAGAAATATGAGGAGGTTAATCTGTCAGTATGTATCTTCAGGACTTGGATATAGTTCTTGCTTCAAAATATTTTGAGAATGTCCATCATTGAAACAAGAACTATATCCAAGTCCTGAAGATGGTCTAATAGACGGAAACGTTGCAACGTCGACAATAAACATCCAGGTTCCATAAAATCCCGTGTTTGTCTACCTTTCTCCACATCAATATATTTATGAATGACTGACATAAATTGTTTGGACTATTATTGAAATCTTATTATAATGGAGATTGTAAGTTTGTATTCCCTTTGTATATTTACGTCACATTTCTCCATGATTTTATTTTTAAATACAACTCAATTATTTATAAATTTGTTTTACATTATTATTACTGTTAACCATATCTACATACAAAAACAGGAAATCGTATTTATAAATACAACAAAATGACGGTTTACAGTCTGAACGGGGAGGCTAATTTGTGCTAAGTATTATTGATATCTCATTGTTTGGTTTTATTTTAATAAATGTGAGCAAAAATCTCGTGGTGAATCTGAAAAGAATCCATTAGCAAGAAGAAATAACTGTAATTTTATTCATTATTTCCTATTCGAACTAAATAGTTAAATTATGAAAATTTAGCAATGAACGACGGGAGTGATGGAAAAGTAAGTTTTAGTTGTTCTGTTTTTTATAATACCCCCCCCGTTTCACATCTTTTTATCTGTATTCTTATTTAGTTTCTTAAGTCTTTCTAATTTAATATACAATTTTATTACATTAAAACTTAAATACTTCCACCCGGGGGTGTATATACTTGCAAGTAATTATAGTTATTTTATCTCAGAACCTCATATAATTATCTGAGGTTCTGAGATGAAAATATTATCATTATTATGAAGTATTATCCTAATTATGTATAATTATCAAATATATTTTAACAAAAGAAAGATATATTAAATTAGATATAAATAAGTAAATAAATAAATGAATATAATAATAATATTGATTATATATTAATAATAATAATAATAATAATAATAATAATAAATGATTAAATTGATTTATATTACATCCAACACAAAATATTATACATCACCATGGCCACCAAACACAAATACGCTCTTTAATACGCACATACATATGTACGTGCAATCCCGCGCTAGGATACAGTCATAACGTCACAACCAACATGCATTTTCATGGACACGCGCATGACAACATACGCGCAAGTACAAAAAAACCCCGCATTCACGTAAACATACAACACGAGAATACAGTTATAAATAAATTCTATCATTTTCAAAAAAAATATTAATTTAAAAAGAAATGTCATAACTAGACTGCTTCAGTTCCAGTGATCTTTTGAAAAAGATATATTATCTCGAAAATTCAAGAATTAAATACAGGTTAACACACAACATCATTGTTAGCGTATTATTATTTTTTCTTTACACCTGCATTGTGATAGCCTTCTAAATCAACCTCCTAAATAATCATGTATATTTTACATAATAAAATTCTTAACACTCGTAAAAAAAATCCGAGTTCTTGGTGTAGACATAGAATATTTAACTGAGCTTAACACTTCTACCAGCTCATGATTAACCGAATAAGAACAGTCTACCCCGGTGAATTTAATAAAGGGTTTGGTTTGAAGTTTCATGAAGGCTCCCGATTGAGACATGAAGTTTGGTTAGTTCCACAAGAAGGTTCTCAAGTCAAAGAGTAGGTTCCCGAGTTCGACACAAAACACCTGAAGAAGGTCTGAGGATACATCGACCGAAACATTGTGTATATAACAATAAAGATGAGGACAATAGTCCTAAGTATTCAAATAATATAAACATTGTTTGTTCGATTCCTTTTAAGCCTTGTGTCACACTGAGATACCTGTGTTGCTTTTCTTACATAAACAATTCCTAAATTATTGATGGCTCGTAGTTGTCATATAAAGTGATAGTTACAGCTTAGTGACTTATTGATTTAGAACAGGTGTGTCATTTACCTGTCAGACCCTCAAAATCTCCGCCTCATTCATTACCACATCTCACCCAACGGGAAGAAGTGTACTGTTTATTTCATTTCGTAGAGATTGCTTTCATTGTTGCTTTGTTAATAACTTTAGAGAAATTCAATATTATCTCCAGTCTCTCTCGCCTTTCGCAATACATTATCTAAAATCTTTGAACTCAAAAATTCCAAATAGAAATCGAGTTATTTAAATTAGCGTAATTTCAGATCGTGCGCACACAATCATGTATAGATCGCCTTTGGCCGTGAAATATCTCTATTTATCAACCTAGTTGTCTGGTGAAGATGTACGTAAAGCAACGGATGTATTGTCACTGATATGATATCAGCATACTAAACAATATGGCGATACAAAAGTTCAAATATCCGTCGGTGTTATAGTTTATATTTGTTCTTACGTTATTCTTTTTTTAGAATTTTGTACGCTAAAATAAATTATTCCGCCGAATAAATTACAGCAAAATTACAAGTTTTATACGCATTTTCGCGTATTTTTCTCTACTAAAATAGATATTAACTTCTAGATGAGAAAGTAACATTCTCGGAAAAGTTCACCAATATCTTTGCCTTTAAGCGAGTAGTCCAAAATTGGAAACTAGTTTAAGGATCAAGTTCAGTGCCCCAGAGAGTTCCTGAAAATTGCATTCGGAGAGTAAAGACGGTATTAGTGGGAATTGCCTAAGGAAGCAGGTAGATACATTAAAATACCTTTTGTTCTATTTGATGTTGTCATTCTAAATAAATTCCAGGCTATTTGTGGTAAATTTAATAGTGTTACGGGTTATACTGGTTTCAGCAAAGATCAACGAACTATGTAATGTACCTGAATCCACACAATAAAATGATTTGTGTCGTATATTTTTGTATTTCTGACTCTGTAAGGTATATATATATATATATATATATATAATAATATATGTGTGTGTGGTGTGTGTGTGTGTGTGTGTGTATATATATATATATATATATATATATATATATATATATAGCATTCAAAGAAAGAAAATACTTAACAAGCTGTCATTTGGCTAAGATAGATTTATTTCAACCAGAACCTCCATATGAGTCTAGTATGATCAGATAGCATTTACATAAAGACTGAGAAAAACAGAATAGAGAAAATATTTTTTATGAATTTCTGGTCGAAATGAATTAGTTTTAGCCAAAGCAAGGTTTGTTAAGTTTTTTGCAACACCCTTTGTTTAAAAATGAGACCGTCCAAATTGTTCAAAATGCAATGCAAAAATGTAATTCCAGATAATCTGCTGTCACTTAATCGCAGTTTTCTTATTTGCCCGATTTTATTTCAACCAATTTTTAAAATAAAACATTACAAATGGTATTGTGTCCCTTAAATGCCCAGCGTAAAATTAAATTGAATTGAAAGGAAAAAATAAGTTACATGTTTGTTTTATTTGTAATATTAAAATTGTCAATTATGGAATATATTTCGGTAATTTTGATCTTACAGCGTCCCGGTCTCCTGACTTAATTTAGACTATATTTTATCGAGCCAGCGTCAAGCGAATTTATGACCCAACTTGAATATTTTGCTAGTCGTGTTTTTGTCACTTTTTTATCGGCAAATATATATAGATATCTTAAACGCCTTCCCACAGATTGTTATCGGCAAATCAATGTAAATATTTTACAAAGAATGTGTCTGGGTGTATCATTGTGTGTGTGTGTGTGTCTTTGTGTGTGTGTGTGTGAGAGAGAGAGGGAGAGAAAGAGAGGGAGAGAGAGAGAGAGAGAGAGAGAGTTAAATAGGGATTAGTACACCTTTTACATAATGAATTATTTGCAATAGTTCTTAAGTAAACATATCAAACATTGTAATAATTAAATTATCATACTGTGGTATATCCACAGGTCCTGCTTGTAAATCTTATTTTTTAATAAGGTTACATAGTCAATATATATCAGCTAGAATTATCCAAAATGCATCAGAGTTCTTGGCTGGTATTGTATCAAGCAATGTTAACGACTAATGAATTATTCGCTATGCAATATCAGGCTAGAATTAGTCTATTATTACTATAGTAAGATCATTGGGTGCTCTGTAGTTGCCTTGTGTCGTAATAAGCTCCGCTGACTAAATGTCATCAAAATACCCATAAACCTCGGCAACACAGCAGAACGGTGGAAGCGTGATTTACAGGGGACAGGTGAAAGTATCGAACGCGAAAATGTATTCCTTCTCGTATTTGACTTCTCTTACAAAATGTAAGAAAACAAATTGCGAGCAACCATGTAGAAGAAAACATTTTGTTATTTATTCATCAACTTCCTGGGCAACAATGCGATAATTCTTGTAGATTGTGGTTTCCTGTAAACTGAATTAGTGAAAGAAATGTACGCATTTCTGACAGTATCTCGTTATAGCTGAGATTCGTGTTTGTCTGTCTGTAAAAGAAACTACATCACTGATTACGTCATAATACAATACCCTCAAGCATGCGTAACTCAATCATTAGTAATATATATATATATATATATATATATATATATATATATATATAAATATCTATATATATATAAAAAAAGAATTATAATCTATTTTGGGGACCTTCTTTTTTATAACACAACCCACACACCCACCCACACACACACACACCACACACAATTATATATATATATATATATATATATATTACTGGCTTGGTGGTAGTAATAGGGTCCCACTTTAATTTCAATTTTTATTTCCAAGTCATTATATTTAATTATACTATCATTCTCTAAGACTGGTATGATATCATCTGTTGGTACTGAGAAATCAATTAAATGGAATGTTTTTCCTTTAATGTCCTTAACCAGAATAGCTGGACCATTGCTCTTTATTTTTCTCGCCCTTTTGTTGGCAGGATTTCATCTCAGTAGTTATTTTGTCCCCTCTCAGCAGATCACACCAGTGTTTTGATTGTTATCTCCTAGGTCTTCTTTTTGTTGGTTGGTTGGATTTTACAGCATGTCAACACTTGTTGGGTTATTTTATACCGAAGATGTTTTGTTTTATTCATCCTTGATGTGTACTCAATTTTTCTTTTGGAAAAACATTTTTTTACATATTTTTATCTAATCCATAGATGGGATCTTAACGGATACCACCACTCCGAGTCCGAGTGGATCCGGGAGTAATAGTGATGAATGTGTACTCCACACTGCCCACAGCTCCAAAACTGGAATCTCAGCATCAGTAGAGTTTAACGTCATACCTAGGACACTAAGACCCTCAGCCACACCACGTATATATAAAAAGTTAGGGGGTTGCCATAATGGCAATAGGGTTGGGACAATCATATAGGTGCTAGGGATTGACGGGAACCTTCTGTATGTATAAATCATTCATAATATAATTTTTGGATTAATTGACGCATTGTTCCTTGTAAAACATCATCTGTTATTTTAGATTTAAACCAAAATAGGATATGGCTTTTTTTCTCAGAGCAGATGAGTTGAATCTCGTTCGGGTAAACTCATTTCTATTTATGGTGAAATACTACTTGTAAATTTGCTTCTGAAATAGGAAGGCAGACAACAGAAGAAGAAGAAGAAGAAGAAGAAAAGAAGAAGAAGAAGAAGAAGAAGAAGAAGAAGAAGAAGAAGAAGAAGTATTGAGATAAGAAAAGTTTCCTTCACAAATCAGACACAAAGATCTAATTAACATTCTATGCTGTGGCATTAATAACTAAAATCCAATCACAGTCGTTGATTGCGTTGTTTTTTAGGGAAACTTTTCTGGAGGGTAAATTCTTTCACACTCTTTCATTCTACATGCTAGTTTCTTTTTCCTTTTACCAATGTGAGTTTCTTTTGTTTAACCCTGCCTGACTTGGGCTAAATATCAACAGTCAGCAAAGAACAGTGCATGATATATATATATATATATATATATATATATATATATATATATATATATATATATATATATATGTATATATATATATATATATATATATATATATATATGATTATGTCGCGAGTAGCATGGATATCCATGACAATCTCGTATTATATATATATATATATATATATATATATATATATATATATATATATATATATATAATACGTATATATATATATATATATATATATGTGTGTGTGTGTGTGTGTGTGTGTGTTTATATATATATTATATATGTCTATATTATATATTATTTGGGATTTTGTAGGAAGCATTAGGTGTGAAATATAAGAAACCCAGTTTCATTTTATTTCTTAGATATTTCGGGGATGTTATAACCCTTCTTCAGGTCGAATAGATTGGCTGATCTGTCCTTTTTGGTATCTATATATACTCTTTCGTTGATGTTAGTGGTATCATCCGTGACCTCCTTGGGTGGTATGGGGACGGCCGCTTGTAGTGACCTCTAAGCTTCTTTATGCTACAACTGTTTTTTTTTTTTTTTTTCGGTTGCGTGTCTGGTTTTTTGTGTCAGCAGGTTCATTGGTGTCTCGTAGCTGTCATATATACCATCATGTCACACTAATAGCACGGATATCCATGCCAACAGTCCCTATCATTCATTATTCTTGGGGGGGGTCTCTGCGCTGCATCCTGTTTCCAAGTAGAACTGGTCAATGTAGTTCTTTGATGAACAGCCCCTACTGGCGTGCCCGTGTGCTAGTTTCCACATGAAAACGTCACTAATGAGTTCGTCCTTGCTTTTCCAGCAGTGTTCAGCAAGTCTTGTACGTCTCACTCGGATGTTTTGTTTGAGAAGGGAAACTGTTCATAAGGCTTGCTTCCTTTTAGGTTTTCACGCTATCATTCTTCTTCATTCTCTAGGCGCTTAGTTAGGGCAATGTTGCAATGTACTCTACACTCACACACACACACACACACACACACACACACACACATACTCATATATATAATTATATATATATAGTAATATGGAAAATAAATCCAACAATATATACACTTATATATACATTGTTTTAATAAATATTATATATATATATATATAAACACACGTTGTAATTTAAAAATTTGAAAACTTTTTTCAACCGATATTTAACCATTATATTTTAAGACAATGAAGATAAGGTTATAATATATATATATATATACAATATATATATATATTATATATTAAAAATGAAAGCAGTATAAATTTCACCAATGACAAAAATTTATTACAACACATTATATATTTGTTAAATTAGGGCTATAATTAGTTATTTGGCAGCAAGGGATCATTTGGCCCACGTGAGCAAATTAATTTAGTTTTAGGTGGAATAACGTGTTATGAGCACATTTCTCTCACAGATGTGTGCATCTTAATTTTTTGGAACAAACTGATTAAATTTGAAATTATTTTTCTAATTTCAAGGACCGCTTGTCACATGACTGAAATGATCCTATTCCAGCTAAGCAATTAAACAAACATTGGAATCATTACTAGTTATTCACACCCATCTAACATAATGTCTCCACCTACAATTGGGATTCATTCATGGTTTTTTTTGTTTGTTTTTTTCTTTCCTTCTTTTCATCTTTTCATTGTTCGATTGAAACAGATTAGCGTTATAACTTTCCCGCGCAAACCCTCACTATCTTTCCCATACTCTCTTTCTTACTTTCTTATATTTTTTCTGTGTAGCATGTCCTATTTATTACCTTTATTATTTATAATAAAAACGGAAATGGTCCATTATTTAGCTGAGATAAGAAATAAGATATCGGTGATTAAGTGACACCAGAAAATGAGTATTTACCGTTACTTGTTTGCATTTCATATTGGACGATTTGGACGGCCTCATTTTTAACTAGAGGATGTTGCAAGATGATAACGGTCAGAAGATTGAGAAACAATCGTATTATTAATTCATATTCTACAGTTTGAATTTGTTCATCTTTGGTCCCTACGGAAATATTACAATATCAAGCAGATTCTTACAATACTACCCAGAGGATTCGCACTCACATGGGAACATTTTTATTAGCATTAATTGCATGTTCTTTTTTCCTGAACTTGTACTGCCGTTGTGAAGTAGTTTGTGTACTGTTTTAAGAAAAAAATGATTACTCTCTGTAAAATCCAAAAACATTGGATGCCTCCCATCACCCCCCAAAAAAACTGTTATTAAATATTATTTAATATATATATACTAGCTGAGACACCAACTTTTTTATTAAATGTATATACTAGCAGGGATACTCGTGATTGGTTGGGGGAAAGTTTACTTCATTGTTTTACGAAAAAAAAAAGAAGATTAAACTGCTTGTAAAGTCCAAAAACCTTGGATGCCTCCAATCAAATAAAAAAACAACTTTATTATTAATTATTAAATGTATTAGCACTAAATAAATAACACCCTCCGAGCGATGTAAAATAGATTTTTAAAACATATTGCCTGAGGGGTGGGAGTAAAAAATTCTTGCTGAAGAAGAATGAATCAGCTGAAACAATTTCTTGGAAAGTAGACAAAGTAGAGTGTTAAACTGTCCAAAGAAATTACAAACTTTTAATTATTCTTTACAGTGTTATAGAGAAAACTAAATCCTATTGGAGAGAATGGAAAAGGTAAATTTCTTTTGGATTTTGAAATGTTAAGATACGTAGAATGTTATCCCAGCAGGAAGCAAACATGAAGCAGGACGAGTAAGTAATTACTGACATTCCACCATGTCAGTCAAACACAAGGATCATTATACTGGGGAACCACGTATAAACCGAAGCTCAAGCGAGGCCAATGTTTTTAAATTTCGGGAATCCCGTTGCCATCCCTCTTTTGATGTGCCTCATACACTGGGAAATAAACCCAGCCCAGCCCCTTTAAATCGAGGAGGCAGGTGTCATTTGGTGGGATATCCCTCTAGGATCACGCTAATCATTAGATATCTTACCAGTTCATTAGCCGAAATAACTGGACGCAGGACAGAGGGCCCGAAATCCATAGGTTAATAAGTAAGGGATGCGAGACGAGCATTCGCCATAAAAATGTATTTCAAATTTGTTACAAATGTGCTTTAAATTCAAGTTAGAGTTTCCTAATTTTTACCTTATTCAGAATTAAGTCCTTTTTGTAAAGGGTTAAGACATTATGAATTTGCACTGTTTAGAATGATTTTCAATAATTCTTAATACTAACTATGCTTTAGAGTTAAGGGTTAGTATACTCATATAATAGATGAATTCGATAGTGCAATGTATTTTAAAATGTTAACGCTCGAAAAGCAATATAATATTGAATATGTTACAGGAACTTGATATCTAAATTGCTTGATAAAAATATCAAAGGAAAAATCTTTAAATCATTGATAAAAACTTATCACAAAATTTCAGATTAAAATCATCAGATTGATATTGATTTTGTCTTTTTCAAAGTCGCAAATTGCTAATTGGAGTCATCAAAAATATTCTATTACATTTTAACCGGATATGGATTATATCGCCCGAAATATGAAATTACAGTGGTAGTACCTGTTAGGGTCCCATCTATGGGTTAAAAATGCGTTTTGCAAAATGGGTTTAAGAAGAATGAGTTTTTAAAAAATGAGTAAACTTAAAGAATGAAATAAAATGAGCAATTGGGTTGATATGTCAACCGAATTGCTCAAAAATCCAACCAACCAACCAACACTAATTGTCTTTACAACAGGCACTAGGGTTTGACTATGATCGTCAATATCTGAAACACGGAATATCTGTCCCAAGGTAAACGTACACACCTAAAAACAATCCCCCACAGCTGCGCTAACAACAGTTGTGGAATTTCAAGTGAAAATTCTTTTAAAATGATGTTGGCTCGTCAAAGCGTTACGCTCGGTGATAATAAAATTCGATCGATATGAATAATTTGCATCATTTCTAGAGAGAGAGAGGGGGGGCGGGGAATTGGAAATCACACGGCGGTGACTGTGGCGCAAAGAGAAGCGAAGAGGAAAGAGCAGCGCTAATGTAAATTCGAAAAGTACGTTCTGTTCAGCTCCCAGACGTCCACTGGCAAATTGCAGAGAGGAGACAAACGTTGCTTTTGCAATATTAACAAGATTCAAATATAATAAAAGTTAAGAAACTGCAACGACTGGACAACCATTATCTCTCCTCCCTTGTGATTCGCTTCGACCAAGATTTTCGCAATTCTATTCATAAAATGGACGGCCATTTTCATGCTTTCCTGTGAGTGGAATTTAATGGACAATTTTGTTTCTTACTCTTGTTTCGCTATTCCTTACTGATTTAGAACAACATTTACTGTGGAATTGGGGGTGGAGTTGCAAGGCGGTCCAGGTGAATATTACAGTTTGCTACTTGGGAATTCAATCTATAGTGAATGCTCAAGTAACATGACCATGTGATACACTAAACTACATTAGTAAATATCTACACGTAGCAAACCGTAAAACAGTTCCGATCAAACACGCAGTCATTGCTAATGTGTTCGATATTCAACAATTTGATCCTGTGTGATTTTAAGTTGGATATTAATATTTACTGACATTAGCGTTGAATAAGGACATACGTGATGAGCATTTAGTAAGAATGATTTATTAGATACCGTTAGAGACGTAAGAGGAAATATATCTGACCCATAGATGAAACCCTTATAGGTATTACCACTCCAGCTTTGAGTGGACCTGTAAGTAATGGCAATGATAGAGTACTACATACTCTACAGATCTCTAAAAACTGGAGCCTCAAAATCAGATGTATTTTAATATCCTACCTAGATCCTTTATCACACAGATCAGATTACCAAGCTGTGTTACTCTATACCAGAGTTTTTCAACCGGTGAGCCACGGCCCACTAGTGTACCGTGAAGCTTCCTTGGGTGTGTCGTGGGTGTTGAGGACGGTTGATCATCCTCTGATATTTCTATTCTATTACTTTTATATTTTTTGTTTTAATTTAATTGTTTTGTTTTAATTGAATATATTTTTAAAATCATGCTACATTTGTAGCAAATTTTCACTATTCCTTTTCCTTTTAAATTTAAATGATAAAATAATTATATGTTTATATACTGATTGTGGACCTTGATAAATTTACTGCATAGTTCACTGTGCCGTGAGATGAAAAAAGGTTGAAAAAATCTGCTCTATACACTGAGTTTGCAAGGATCGGTATCGACCTTGCGATTCGAAGGTGGATGCTCTAATGACTACGCTAAACCGATTTAGTACAAGTGGTAAATTACATTATAATTGTATTTTGATGTCGATATTATCATTATTACTCTAATATAATTCGCAATCTATTTGCAAATTTTACTTTTATAAGAAGTGAAATTGAAAATTCACCAAGTTAATTTCAATGAATATTTGACATCACATCCGCAGGCTTAGAATTTACACCTTATATTTGAATATTTTGGAAATAGAATTGACTTATACTCAATTTAGAAATGATATTTCCTTTAAACCTTTATGTTAAACTGTTGCGTCAACCCGCCTTTCTTCTATGGATATTGCACCAAAATTCACGTAGACTTTTGAAACACAAAAAATTAAAAGAAAAAACGCTGTGCCTTTAAAAAAATTGGACACATGATGTAGTAGATATAGGCGTTGGTGAAATGCAATTTCTAAGTGACAGTTATCTCTAGGCTACAGGTTCAATCATGGTCAAGGGCGGCGGTAACATGGAATAATAATTAACGCAGCTTAACACTTGTAACCAGTCATGGTTAGAGGAATGAGAACAGTATACCCTCGTGGATTGAATAAAGGGTTGGGTTCAAAGTTCCGTGGAGGTTCCGTGAATATTACGACAAGAAGGTTACTGAGTTCGCAAAGAAGGTTCCCAAGTTCGAGGAGGTTCCTAAATCCGACAAGAACCAACTGAAGAAGGCCGGAGAGCACATCCACCGAAACGTTGTATAGATAACAATAAAGATGAGGAAAAAACTTGATATTTTTTAAATTTATTTTTATATTCAATTTCCATGTCAATGATAATTAAATTAACACTTTTCTTTTAAATGGTTCCAAGTAAATATTCCTTTTGCAATCATCTCTTCTGACAGTCGATGGGTTCACTCCCATTCATTTCTTTTTTTCCCCATGAGTTAACACAAAAGGAAATATACTCTTTTTATTTACTTATTAAAAATGTAATGTAAATCCTGTTGAATATTATTACTAGCAGTATTATCATTTAATTATTACAACCTTTGATATGTTTACTTAAGAGCTATTGCGTAATAGTCCAATATGTAAACAGTATAATAATCTTGATTTGAATCTCTCTCACTCTTTTTTATTTATTTATTTTCCGCTTTTCATTATGTTTAATTGAAACAGAATAGCGTTATGTCTAGCACGCGTTCACCCCTTCTCTCTATCTTTCCTCTAATTTCTTTCTTTCTGACGATATTTTTTCTTTGTGGCAAGTTTGAGTTTGAACAAGAAATTATTTTTACTTCATATGAGAAAGTTTTTAGAACACTTTATTTGGTTTGGTATGTTTTCGTTTAATGGCATATCAATCCTGTGGGTTATTTAATGCCAACTCTATAATATTTATACAATCAACATTATATAATGTATATATATAGCAATTATATGACGGTAATATAACAACAAATGAATAAGTAATATCTAACATAACACAATATATATATATATATATATATATATATATATATATAAATATATAAAATATATACTCGATTGAATTAATTAATAGCAGTCGATTATATCATTTATTCAATTTTGTATTATTTTGTGATAATTTATTATTATTATCATTCTAAAAACAAATTGTAGAACATTAAGTAATTAGAGTCGTTTGTGTGTGTGTGTGTGTGTGTGTGTGTGTGTGTGTGAGTGAGTGTTTGTGTATCTGTGTCTATGTGTTGTGTCTGTGTGTGTGTGATGGGTTTAAGGAATATTTTTGGTTGTCTTAGAAGCATGTAAAAATGGTCAATAATGTATATAGTCAATTACAAGCATTGTTGATATGCTATATGGGGGTGTTTAAGGTGAACAGATCAGTGTTTAAGCCTTATATATATATAAAGATAAATATATCTAATCACCCGGTAAGATTGGGATGATTCTATTATGTATATCCTCCGTATACCTATAATACAGGCTCATGCAGATGCACACCTATAGATTTATACAAGGATTATTTTAAGTCACTCATTTTATGTATATAATATGAATATGAATATAAATATGGATATACATTCATTATATACAGAGCAATATTTACACTTACAAACAGAACGAAAAACTCAACAAACCGTCATAGAGCTATTATAATTTCATTTAAGGCAGAAATTCCATACAAGAGCCCAGTCTCGCCACACACACACACACACACACACACACACACATACACACACACGCATATATATATATATATAATATATATATATATATAGTTCTTTTATATATTGCATTTATAATAAACATCTTCAATAACTAATACACTAATCTTAGCAATCCCATAATAATAACAGACAGTCCTAATGTTAAAATGCAATATATAAAAGAACAAGAAAAAAACTAACATACTACAACTTACAATCCCCTGATGACGACCGAAAAAACGGTTGAAAACGCTAGGGTAAGATATATATATATATATATATATATATATATATATATATATATATGAAAAGGGAATGGAAGTGAATCTGACAGTATGAAATAAATCTTTTTTAGAAAAAACAAACAAATGATATTATAATTCGCTGACAGAAAACTGTTTCGACCTTTTATTAAATCGGTCTTCATCAAGAGCGAAATGTTTGTGATAGAAAGAAGGTGTGAGTAAACCGCGAATTATAACACCATTTGTTTGCTTTTCTAAAAATATTTAGTTCATACTGTCGGATTCACATCCATTTACTTTTCACACTGTCTTTTTAAAAAACAAGATACCTGGATTTCTACATCTTTCCAGAGGCTAATGTGGTGTGCAGTGGCTGGAATCATGAACTTTTTAAATACATTTTTATACATTTTTAAATATATTTACAACAAACTCTTTTGAGTTTTCTTTGTGGATTATAATGCTTCTGATTTAAAAAAAAAAAATAAATAAAATTATTTTATTTTCTAAAAGATAATATGCATTTTCAAAATTTTTAAAATTCCGGCTCCGAACATGAACGTTCATTGTACCACTTTTGTTTGTAACGGTTTACTCACAGCGTCTTTCTATCACAAACATTTCGCTCTTGAATAAGACCGCTTTAATAAAAGGTCGAAACAGATTTCTGTCAGCGAATTATAACATCAATTGTTTGTTTTTTCTAAAAATATTTATTTCGTATATATATATATATATCAGCGTGGATCCGTGATTGTTAGTTCAATAGAAATGTTTTGAATGAAAGGTCAGTCCTTGTAATAAATGAAATATCCCTTATCCTTGAATTTCATCATAATCAGGGGAATTACTTTAATGCCCGCCCTAATGCGTCTTGTTGCTAGGAGACTGAATTGCAATATTACTCATAACGACAATATTCTTATAACGAATGTATCAATCAGGATTTTATATGAATAAACTGAATATTCAATCAACATAAAGCTGTTCGGTGGATGTAAGAAATGCCTGGAGAATTCATTGCAAGACTGATTTATATAAAGGGTGTGGGGGGGGGTGAGAATATTAATCTGAAATATCCAAAATGTTATTTAACTTGCAATTTTAAATGTGGCTCTAACCCGACCTAACTAATATCTTATTATAATGGATATTATCTGTACGTATGTCTACAACCGAAACTATGTCATCACTAACCTCACACTTCCCTTAGTTATTATTAAATAATCATCATTTAATGTTAATTAGCATCTTATCTATTAAGTATGTCTCTATGAAGGTCTAGCTGATTTAGCTTAGCGTCAAAACAGTCGATGTAATTAATGCATTTACAACCCTACAATGTGTTTTATATATCACTAAAAAATGAAGGTTAATAATATGGTGTGGATAATTTGCATACTGGTTTTAACAAAATGGACTTTACTAATAATTATTTGGTTTTATTTATATGTAATATGATTGTTTTGTTCTCGGACATGTTAAATAAATCCTATGTATGTATTTACCAATACACGCACACGCCACACACACACACACACACACACACACACACACACACACATATATATATATATATATATAATATATATATATATATATATATATATATATATATATATATATCGTTATCCTCACATATTGATATTACTGAATCTTTTTATGAAACTTAGATGAGTTTTTAACGATGTTTAAGTCAATACTTTGAAAAAGTCGATCAGTTGGCTAAAAGAATCCAACTGACAGGTATGTAGGATATGATTCTATTTAGGATCATCAATATCCTGTACACCCACAATATATGTGTGTGCTCACGTTGATGCAAACTTATAGATTTATACAAGAATTTTTACAAATCCCTAAGTGAGTTCAATGTATAATATCTAATAAATTAATTATATACAGAGCAATATTAATACTTTCAAAGAAAGAAAAAATTAACAAACCATCAGTGATCTGGTCGAAATAAATTTACAATAGCCAAATGATGTATATATAAGTATATATATATATATATATATATATATATATATATATATATATATACATACCAACTCCAAGTTATGTGTTTATTCCCATTGTGTCTTTTGATAATGTGATGGAGATTTTCACATAGAATGTCTATGAAGTAAAATATATGTTGATAGTTTGTGTGCATAGCAACCGAAATGCATCCAATACTGTGAGTGCATATCTGTGTGTACAAAAAATACGGTAGCTGTCTGTCAATATTTCATTTGTTTCAACAACACAGTTCAATGTAAATAGAAAATATATGGTAATGTCTTTTGACGTAGTAGTTAGGGATTTGCTTTAATATTTTTTCATGAGCACTCCCTAAAACGAATAGGGACAAAGTCTTTGGCATACAATAGACCAGTGCGTGACATTCCAATTATCCATTTTTTGTAGAAAGGTGAAAATTCTCAAAGTATGAAATTCCATAATTTATTTTCAGTGGTAATAGCTCTGAGTCAACCAAAATGGTCGTGTTGACACTTAAACTAATACGTTTTGAGTGTCAGAAAGTCTGGCAGAATTATTACCCGGATTTAAAATAAACATTGCCCAACCACTAGTAGTGGTGATTTTTGAGAGCTATGTTTCAGTAGCAGCAACCATGCAATTTTAAATGACATCTTAGCGTAGAATGGTGATATTGTGGGGTTTGTAATTTAGATTTATTTGAAAAATGGTGACATCTCGTGTCCGGCTTACTCACCAGAACTATCCTCTTGTGATTACTTACTCTAGGGGTAGCTTAGGCTAAAGTCTGACCAACTAAAAAAATTTATTCGTCATGAAATTGCAGTAATGCCAGTGGCAATGACTTGGTGAGTGCTGCAGAAATGCCCGCCGAGGTTTCAAAAGTATATACCTGAAGAGGGTGATAAATTGAATGATGTAATCTTTAAAGCTAAGTCATAACTATTGCAAAAAATATAAATAAAGTGAATTGGCTCTTAAATTCATAAGTGACGTTCTCTTTAATAATGGTAGGCTTGTTTCACTGAGTAACTGCATAAAACCTAAACGTGGTTTCGTATATATATATATATATATATATATATATATATATATATATATGGAGAAATGTAGACAAACGCGGAATGTTACAATGGATGAATATTTATTCTTGGTGATAATGTCAACGCTATAACATTTCGGTCTCCTTTGCCTTCTTCGGGATATGAGTTAAGTTCTTGTGTTGTAGAATTAAATTCTGTTACGGACGAGTATCTTTAGTCCCGAGTTGGAGGAGGAGGTGGTCAGCTGCTGCAGATACGGGGTGGTGCTTGAGATGGAGTTCAACTATGGGGGCAGTGGTGACATTAGGAGATCCGTCATTTTACTCTGACACACACACACACACACACACATATATATATATATATATATATATATGTGTGTGTGTGTGTGTGTGTGTGTGTGTGTGTGATTTTGTGATTAAAAGTTGAGGAATACAGTGGATAAAACTCTGTGGGTTTACGAAGCTTCATCGAATTGAAATTCTGTTGAAGTCTCGTAAACAACAGAGGCAAAATATCAATCGAAATTGTTTGTGTCTTATCCACTGTATTCCTCAACTTTTAATCACATTTTGTCGGATTTTAGTAATCGGTTATTTCCTCATATATATATATATATATATATATATATATATATATATATATATATATATATATATATATATATATATATATATATATATATATACGCACTAGATTTTCAAAGCGTGTTTCGTCATGCCCAGTTTGATACACCCAAAGATTGCATTCAACAGTTACATATCCGTACGGATGAAACTGTTATCATTGTTTAACAATCTCATCTCTTGAGATTTGTTACCATTAGTTTCAACGCAGCTAAGTTACCACCAGTGTATTATGACCTGCAAAAAGTTCATCTTGATTCACCCAAAATATCTATTCACGTCGATTAAAATTCCTTTCTTCTATTCCGTGCATCGTTCAATTTTGAAACGTTGAAATAAGTAACGTTCTTTTCTGGACAACTACACATGGACACACCAGTATACTGTGACCAGAATTTTTTTTCAACAACATTCTAAAACATTTTCCTATATCTATTCAGGTCGAATTAATTTTTTTTTCTTTTCCCAGCATCATTTCATTTTGAAACGTAAAAATAAAATCGGCTTAGAACTCAGCTTTTTTTTTTTTTTTGAATGATTTAAATGCATATTATTTCTCTTTTTCTTTAGCTTGGGGTTATTTTTATTTTACCTCAGTTCATTCCCAAATCTTATCATGTTTGATTTCACATTAATATTACACTGTCTTTTGTCATATAAACATTTTAATTCTGTTTTTATTGTCACAAAGAGATCGTTCTTTATTTAATACCCTAGGCGTCGGTTTGCAAGTTTTGATCTGGAACGACGAGACTTCCGGGGCGACGGATAAGTGGAGATTCATATAGATTCAGAGTCAAATAACCAGGCAACTAAAAGGAAACAAAAGCATGTCATTCATGTTATAGAACTTTTCTCCCAAACATGAATAAAACAAATTTCCACTCTATGTTGATTTTGCATAGTAAAGGCGCCAAGAAGAATATGTAATGCATACGGAACTTTCCAAATTATGCACTGCGTTACGGTACTACGGTAGGGTACGTTTCAAACATGTGCCTTTCCAAATTGTGTGCGGCACTCATACAAGGAACAGCTTTCAGCAATTCTTCTATCTGGCGTCACATTTTTTCTAAATCATTTTTTTAATCAAAATATTATGAGTCACCTAGACAGCTTTTTAGGTGAAATCAATGTTTAGAAATAGTTTGTTTTCAAGAAACTTCTGGGCGTCGTGCTGGCTACAAATCCGTTAGAATTTCAGACAAATCGGTAAGTGCAAATATGGCATCTTCGTACATCAGATTGATTTGTTGTTCATTTTTCAAGATATTTTCAGTTGCTTTATGATGATTTTCACTATAAAAAAAAGATTTAAAAAAACAGTTGAGAAATTGATAATTGATAATGCTACATCAAAATGTCTCCCAAAAATGATATGACGACATAAATGTATGTAAATAATTATGGCTACTTCTCAGGTCACACACACACACACACACACACACACACACACACACACATATATATATATATATATATATATATATATATATATATATATATGACCTGAGAAGTAGCCATAATTATTTACATACATTTATAAGTGATAAGTTAATTATATAAAGATTTTTCTAATTATATAAACAATTATAGAAGGTAATATTCATACTACTACTACTAACTACTACTACTACTACTAATAATAATAATAATAATAATAATAATAATAATAATAATAATGTCACTCAGCCTCCAGTGAACGACCGGCGACGAGCGGTGTGAAAAACTCCATAATAACAATAATACAGACAGTCAGCTTATGTGGTCTTGGGTTTTTGTATCTAAATCTGATTTTTGGACACTGTCAGAGAAATGA
>CM042150.1:4878320-4901131 GCA_023376005.1 Doryteuthis pealeii
TTAATTTCTCCTTATCTGGTGTTCAGCCAGAACAAACTAATGATAATGAAAATGCTTTAGGCGTCTATTTTAAAGTCATGTTTAATAGAGCATTCTCAAAGACTTTCTCTGAAACATTCTTGGGTATTTTAGTATTGTGGCTTTTTGCCAAAACGAACCAAGTTTAATGGATATCTCATGGTCACCTGTTCAACAGTGCTGGTTAATTGCGATATCCGCAGTCATGAGTTTGATTAACACTTTATATTCCATATTGGAAACTTTTTCCAAAGTTGATCTGAATTAATATATTGACTACTTGCACAAAGCGTAAACAAGGATTTAGTCCAGTCGAAGAGGCTTAGAATATGTTGACAGTATCAACTGCAGATATTTCAGACCCGACCCGACACCACCAACAAACAAGCTGTGTCGTGTATAGGACAAGAAACTGGATATGATGCAGAGGCCCAGGTTTTTGGAGGTCAGGGGAGTGTGGAGTAAATCTTATTTGCCGTTACTCCCAGGTTTACTAAGACTTGACCTGGTAATGGCCAAAATCTGAGGCTCAAATAGATCTGTTTAAAATATATACGTATTTGATTGGACCAGAAATTAGTGTGTTCGTTGGATTTTACGGCATGTTAACCCTTGTTGGGTTATTTTCTGCGGAAGACATTATGTTTAAATTTTGATAGGTATTCAATTAAAAAAATGTTAAACATATTTTTCTATCCAACCCATGGATGGGAACCTAACTAGGGGTCTATGTGGATCTGAGAGTAAAGGTGATGAAGGGGTACTCAACACCCACATAGCTCCAGAATTGGAACTTCCCCAACAAATAGAGTTTAACGACAAACCCAGGGCATTAAGACTCACAGCCACCACATTTTAGCACACATATGATAAAAAGGGTTGGGTTTGCCGTAAAGGCAATAGAGTTCTGACAATCATATAGGTGCTAGAGTTTGACGTGACCAGCCGATTTATCGGAGGGGACCTCTTCGAACGACCCCCAACCTAAATAAGGGCCCAAAAGGAAGATACGTGTATTGGGTAAACTGCATCTGTTGGTGAGACTCCACTTGTGAAGATTTGTGGAATGTATCGGGGCAATAGGGTTGGGAGAAGAAAATATACGAAATAAATATAAATATAAAATACAAAGAACGTGATTTCCTAACATCTAAGCATAAAATAAACCTAAACGGTTGACATGCCGGTAGAATAAATCGCTCAATCTGACATGGATAGAAATGCGCATCTATATTCATATGTTTAACGATTTAAAAGGGAATCTTTTTATTGCCTATAGAAATCCGTCGCAACAACAATGTTCTCACTCGTCAACTTGTGAACACTTGTGTGTGAGATGATTTAAGTGGAAAGAGGTTGCACAGACCGAAGTCCCTGTTTTTGGCAGTTCAGTGGCAGGAGAAAGTCCAATAAGACTGGACCGTGAAACAGCTGCAAATCCTGTCTAAGGTAGTATTGAGTCATTTCACGAGATACAAGCATCCCCGGAAGACCCAGCGCTTGCACTCCTAGCGCCAGTTTGTTTTTGGGGATTTATGTGCAACTACTCTTTCCTATTACTATCAGTGTGGATAGTTGCTTGCACCCTTGGAGCCCATCCACCTTTGACAGCTGCTGTTTTAGTGATGCTGGCTGTCCACACACCTTCTCACTAGAAAAGCCAAGTCGTGACTGATGGATGTGCCATTTAATCGCCGACAAACCGACCATGGAAACAGATGGTACTAGTTTTCATGGTACTAGTACGGTTTAGCCCTCATAGAGTGTCGATCTGATATGCAGGTTTCTGGTTCGTTTCTGGCCTTCACAACTCAGCACATAGTAGCACCGATTCTATGTGATAAATTAGGGAGCCTGAATTCAACCCTGTTAAACTCTGCTTAAAAATGACCTTGTATCACTTCCTGCTCATATCGACGGTTGTAAAGAAACACACACACACACACACACACATATATATATATATATATATATATATATATATATATATATATATATATATCATCCACAGACACCGTGTTTCGACATTTACGTCACACCAGTGTGGCTAGACTTAAACAGCTACTTGTAGCCGAGAGAAAAACCTGACTGACCTTTCCGTCCTGATCCCTTTCCTCTCGGATGTCCGGAGCTACATTTTAACTGCTAAAGACATACATCGGTAAATGTATGTTACGATCACCTAGAGTACTCGAGTCTGGAAGCAACAAACGAGTAGTACCTTACGCTAAACCGGTGAAAGTTTGTCAAAGTCCCTCTAGAGAGCTCTACCAAGCACCGGGATTTTCTTCTTACAAAAGTTTAAATATGGAATCATCTGTCCAAAATACATTTTACTTGTCGATTTTTTTTTTACATTGATTGTGCAAATTGTTTTAATCTCATCTAAAACAAAGACTCTTCATGGTTTCTATTTATGCTTAGGTGAATTAAACATCCTCCTGTGGTTATCGAACGTTGAACTAGTTATTCTTGTTTCATCCAATGTGTTTAACTTGCTATTCTTAAGATTACGCTTCTCTTTTGCGATTTCTTCCTTGAAGATATTTTCTTTATTGTTTTCTTCATTTATTCTTTTAAACACTTCAATTCGTTTTCTTATTTTCTTATCTTTTTTTCTTCACCCATTTTCTCTTATTTTTTTCACTTTTTCTGGCGTTTGATCTTTGCTATTTTTCTCTACTTTTTGCCAGTTGCTCTTCTGAGCTGCATCATTGTTCTTTCTAAGCTTTGTGTATTCCTTTAGTTATTTTCTCTTTTTTTTATAAGTGAGGTGGCATTGTCGTCCATATTCTTCTTTTTTCTCTTTACGTAAGTTCTTTTCATGTAATTTCCCAAGTGATACGCTTCCTGGGGTTCATAAACATCTGCTGATATAACAATTTTACTTAATTTTCTTAGGAACTTTTACAGCGATCAAGATTATCCTTTTCGGTATATACGCACCAGGTATTGATATTTCAAATAGATTTCTGCTCTTAGTAAAAATAAGCTGTCATAACTTGCTAAAGAAAAGAATCTATGAATAGTTAGAAAAGAAAAGAGAAAGAAGCTAATTAATGATATTTGATTATTCTTGAATTTAATAATCTTTAAAAAATAATAGTGGTTGAACAGTAAAGTTAAACAATGAACGGCCCAGTGGGAATTTTTGATTGAAGACAGACGACTAATGTCAGAGATTAAGAGTAGTTGTGTTACATAATTATTAGATAACTAATACTTATGGCAATAGTGAAGAAATCAAAATGGCCGTTAAAAGCTACAGCCACGGCTTTGAAGATGAGTGACAAGGCTTGACCTCAGTCCTAACTTCCGGTGGATACCGTGAGAACGGTAGAGAGGACCCTCTTTCCGGTTTAGATAGTAAGTAAGTTTCAGTCAGTTAGCAAGTAGGAGCTGTGCTTGTGGGTGTAAGTCTCACCTGCGCAGATGTCTGGTCGGGGATTGAAAATAAAGTAACATCAAAGTAAATCGAAGTCTTGGTGTTTATTACCTAAAACTAACAATGACACAGGGCTTCTGATAAGGAGAAATCCCAAAGAAACCAGACCCGAAGTCCCCAGTAAGTCCCAGACCTTAGAAGAGACCAGACCAAGATAGACGATCAGAATAGCAAAGCCGGCCGAAGAAAATACGACCAGAATAAGAATTTAAGAAAGGGTATTACATCAGTTGGAGAAGATTTTAAAGACGGTTACAAAAATATTTTGAAAAAGTAAGAGACAATATTGAGACGGTTGTATCTGAAAAAAAAAAGGCCGAGACAGTAAGATTTCGTAAAATCGGTAGTTTACAGAAAAAATAGGAATTTAGTTTTCTCTCTCCAGAATGAAAAGAATATTTCTCTGAAGTTTTAATGTTTACTTATTTTTATATGTTTGTGTGAATGTCTAAAAGAGTCGAATGGATTAAAGAAATTGAGAACTTGGATTTCTCCCCAGGGAAGGAAATAGTACATATACAACGTCTATGTTCTCGTTTGTTTACACGATTTTCACGTCTGTTGAAATACATTATTCAACAAAATAATTATTTCTATTTTATGTTGTCTCAAATTTACCAAGGTTTAGACTTGTTGAAATTGAACATCTTTCCAAATTTATTCATTAGTTTTCGTGGATATTCTTTTTTTCAACAGAATGATCAGTTTTACTGATTTTTATTTGATACTTGTTGCTACAATGATTGCATTAAGAAAAGGTTAGATGTTTAAAAAAGAGAGAAAGAAAGAATTTTAAGCTGCAACAATTCGGTACAGAAGTATTTCGTTGTGTTTTTGTTCATTCAAAAAAAAGGGGGGATCTTAAAAGTTGTTTACATCATTTATTTTAATTCAATTAATCATTCCATTTCTTCAGTATTTTGTTTCAAGTTTCTCCTTGGACAAAATCAAAGCTGGAAAATTGTCTGGGTTCAAAGACAGTTTATATTCGGAATATACAGGTTGATTGAAAACTCCCCGGCAATACCATGAATGCCGAATGATATTTCAACATGCTGAAGAATAAATTGGTCAGTTTCAATACTTTGGAGAATACTGAATACTTAATTTTTATGAAAATCGTGATCCTCCGCATTTTGCTATTTGCTGTTCGTGAATGACTGAATCACAATTTTCATGGTGATAGATGAGTAGATATGGTCCGCATTAGTGGCCGGTCAGAAGCCCTGATTTAACACTCTGCGACGTTTTTTTCACGGTGGTTGAAGGAGCAAGTCTACTCTAAAACCAACAACTCTGGAAGAACTTGAAGGACGAATAGCAGAATTTTCTTCTGTCATTCCACAAGATCAATTGAGCGGCATGAGAGGCTGGAGCAAATGCTGATATCCCATTAGAATTTTTAATAAAACCCTTATGTGTTTTCTCATATTATTTAAAAAAAATAATTCAACAATAAATTGTAAAGATTTTAATATAGAGAGTACTTTACAACCATATATATATATATATATATATATATATATATATATATATATATATATATATATTATATATAGTAAAGTCATCCACAATACCATATTTCGACGTTTCACGTCTCTACAGTTTGGTTATAACGCAACAATTATCTGTGACCAGGAACGAAACCCGACTAACTTTACCTCAGCCTGATCCATTAACCTCTCGGCAATTTGACAGCTGCCTTTAAGGGCGGTGTTTAAACTATTACACTTCATATATTTTTTTAATATTTTACGATGATCAGAGAGATCCAGTCTGTAAACAACAGACGATCACTACTTATGGTGGCAGTGGAAGTTAATTAAATTCGCCCCGAGAGAACTCTACGGATTTTTTGGGAGCAATAACAAGTCACTCACAGACCCGAGTTTCGATGTTTTCGTCTCTTGACTGTGGCTAGACACAGCAACTAACTCTGACGGATAGAGAGAGTCATGGATACCGTGTTGTCAGCACAAATATATATATATATATATATATATATATATATATATATATATATATATATATATATAACAATTCGTGCTGACAGCACGGATATCCATCACTCTCTCCATCTGTCCCTATCGTCATTGCTCTTTGATGTCCTCTGCGCATCATCCATAATCCACAAGCTATTTGATGAGGGGTTGCTGGGGGCTTTCATGCAACTGGTGGGTCCCTATGTAGGTGTCCACAGCAAAATGTCAGGTATCTCAAATGGGGAAAACATGGCTTGCAATGAAGATCCATTGCTTCTGTACTGAAAGGCTGAGATGCACAAGAAACCGATTGTCCCTTGACATTTTCCCGGGAAGACTTACCGTTTTGTGTCATTGTATTCATTAACTTTATTTGAAATGTGCATTCGGTACGATAAAAATTTGCTGCCAAACGTTAATGAAAATCTCTAAAAGCTTTTTCAACACATTCAGCAAGTGTAAACTGGTAAGAAAGTTTTATAGCAGAGTTTTGTTTAAAAGTTGGGGGTTTTTTGTTTTTTTTTTTCGCTTTTTTTTTCTTTCTTTTTGCATGTCTCCAAGTTACGACGAGATTACTTTTCGCTTTTTGCTTTTCACTTGTTTGTATCTTATTCTATTTGAATCTGTTTTCCTTCCGGCTTTTCAGCGTTGCGAAAAGCTTTTTAAGTGAGCAAAGATAAACAAGTCAACACTAGTTTTCATTCAAACAGATATTTTTTAATTCAGACCGTCACAAATCCTTGCACTCTTTGATTTTTGGTTTGTTTGTTGGAAGCCATGAGGACAAGGAAAACACACAATCGTTGGCATCGAGTGCAGATTAGATTTGCGTTACGTTCAGCAACTTTCTTTATTCACTTCGTTAATGGTCGTTGACTTGTATCAAGGGAAGAGAAACGGCAATTCCTATTGTAAAGCAGAAAGGAAACATGAGAAAATATCTAGTGGAATAGAAATCTGTCATCAGCTTGCAAAATTAACAACATGGATTACAATTTAATTTATTATCTAATGATGAAGTTCTAATTTTGGAGCTCTGGGGATACGCAGTACCCTTCATCGCGATTACTCCCAGGTACACTCTGAAACCTGGTAGTAGTGCTAGGGTCCCATCTAATGGGTTAAAAAGAAAAAATGAGATAAAATTGGCTTAAAAATTGAGTTAAATAAAAAGAAATTGGAAATACCTCTGAAGAAATAAAAAAAAAAAAACTTTGGCATCAAATAATCCAAAATGGTTTTAAATGCCGTTAATCCTACCAACAACCCAAAATTTATCATTGAAGAAATGTCATATCATCGTTATAATTTTGATACATTTAAATTGTAACAGTTTAAAAGAAATTCTTGTCTTTAGTACACCCGTTTTTAATCATAATTATTTCCTCTGAAATGAATAACTTGATATATATATATATATATATAATAATATATATATATATTATATATATATATATATATATATATTTACCCCAAGCCCTCCCACGAACAGGAATGCGACACTGGTCAATTCAGGTTTGGATTCAGAGTTTTTCCCCCTAAAATAATTGCCTTGCCAAGTTAAAGAGGCCCGTTGCCCATCCCAAGAGGGAGATTAATTGGATGCATGACTTTCCGAAGGGTAAGTGCGTTAAATAAATAAATAGCCTCGTCCAGATTTATCTAACAAAATATATGCAGGAATGGATCGTCAACGCGAGTTCATTCCTGGAAGAAAGCTGTTGGCATTTCACATAGTGCTAATACCCTTGGGAAATATATGAATCCAATTCTCCTCCAGCTATAGGTAAATAGCAGGACGACTGGACTCTTTACCATGGCTAGGTAACCAGTCTAGGAGGGAAAACTCTGAATTCAAACCTGTTCAACTCCACTTAAGAAATTGACCTGTGTCGCATCCTGCTCGTGCGCAGGGGTTGGTAAATATATAATCTGCAGGTAATCACACGCATATTACCGACACAAACACACACACATCACATCAACACACATGCATATATAGTATATATATATATTATATATATATATATATATTTCAAATGGATCTTGGATTCGGTCTCATTCTTTCAGATAGACCTGTATCTTTTGACAATAAGTATTATGTGGGTCTTTTTGTTCAAAAAAGTTTGTTGAGTTTATTGACGTTGGTTTATTCGTAGAATTGCTTTGTTAGTTGATTGTTTAAATCTGTTTTTATTTATTTATTTTTATCTATTTATTCTTTTTGTTTGTTGTTTGTTCTTTTTTCAAGTTGCTTAAACACGGTTAATAACACAATTCTGTCCTAACTATTTACCCTTACCTGGCAAAATATTAGAGCGAGTGAAACGCAAACTGCCATCGTCCGGAAGTTGAACATCTACACAATATCTACAAAAAACGTCAATCGTATCAACATTTAATGTAAGTCTATCAAGCCTGTAATATAATAAAAAAGGTCCATTAAGAAAAATTCATCATAATTTTTTCCATGTAAATCATTTAATTCTGTGGCGTTATTAATCACGTTATCGAACATATACATTGAAGTTTTAGAATCAAAATTTTAATAACCTGTGCCATATAAGTTATAGATGTCAAGTCATGACTACATTTTCACTACGATAACCGTTTACAGGGCGTGCCTCTATTTGTAGCAGTGAACATTATATGCCCAGCAAATCACTTCTTATCTTAGATGCTACAAAAGTCAGCATCCACCTGTTCTTTCCTTTTACATAATATGTGAATTATGATTTCCTTGATAAAATTGCCCGATAACTCTTAGACTTTGGATTATATGTAGAACATATTTATCTTATTTTGAGATGACACGATATACCGTAACCAAGGATACACCCATATAATATGGAGGCTGAGGAAACTGTAGGCCTTCCTGAATACACGTTTAATTATTTTTTTCAAATATTCAATTAAATATATGTAATATTAGTTGAGTTGTTTCTATTCTTTTTCTATTTCTTGTTTTCTGTTTTTCAAAAATTATCCGAAACCACAGATGACGAAAACAATATTGTCAATGAAAATATGTGAAAAAGCTTGAAAAACGTCAGAATATAACAGCGCTGCCGAGGATACGTATCAATTATAAAAAGATAATATTTTTAATTACATTTCCTGTAAATCCGAACATTTTAGAAGATGTATTTTGTAAAATTCATCGCCAATCCTGTTTGGTCAAAAAATATCGCGGAAGACAAATATTTTTAAGGTTTACACCTTCAGTACAGGCGCGTGGTTTTAATGGTTAGAGTATAGAAATGACCTGAGTTCAAATTACTGGACGAAGTTGTTGCATTTCCCATGGCACTAACCTTGGGAGAGGTATGAATCCAGTTTCCCTCCGCAGCTGTGCGGTAAATAGCAGGGAAAGACTGGCTCTTTAACCATGGCTGGTAGCCAGTCTAGGAGAAGGAACACTCTGAATTCAAACCAGTTAAAACTCCGCTTAGATTGACCTAATGTTGCATTCGGTTCGTGCGGAGGGGTGGTAAATACATATTTTCAAACAGGAAATAAGAATACAGCAGCACTGGGGATATACGGTATAATAATTAATATTACAACGCGATATGTTCCTGCTGAGAGTAGTCACACCCTCCGCACGAACCGAATGCAACATTAGGTCATTTCTTATAGCGGAGTTTTACTGGTTTTGAATTCAGGTGTTCCCTTCTCCTAGACTGGCTCCCAGCCATGGTTAAGGCCCAGCTTCCTGCTGATTTACCCACAGCTGGAGGAAAACTGGATTCATACCTCTCCCAGTATTAGTGCCATGGGAAAATGCACACTTCGTCAAGTAATGAACCAGGGTCAATTTTCTATGACTCTAACCATTAACAACGCGCCTGTACTGGAAGGTGTAAAACCTCTAAAAATATTTGTCTACGCGATATATTTGACCACAAGGATGCGATGAATATTTACAAAATACATCTCCCTATGTCGTTTACAGGAAATGTAATTAAAATATTATCTTTTTATATGATACGTATTCCTCGGCAGCGCTGTTATATTCTGACGTTTTCAAGGCTTTTTCACATATTTCATTGACAATATTTTTCGTCATCTTGTGTTTCGATAATTTGAAAACAGAAAACAAGAAATAGAAAAGAATAATGAAACACTCAACTACATATTTACTATATTTTAATTGAATATTTGAAAAAATAATTTACGTGTATTTCAGGAAGGCCTACAGTTCTCTCAGCCTCCTATATATCGGGTTTTGTATCCTTGTTACGGTATATCGTAGTCCATCTCAGAAATAAGTAATAAATATGTTCTACAAATATCCAAGTCTAAAGAAGTTATACGGGCAATTTTACAAAGAGAAATATAAAGTTCACATATTATGTAAAAAGGAAAGAACAGGTTGATCTGACTTTTGTAGCATCTAAGATAAGAAAGTGATTTGCTGTCATATAAATTATGCTACCAAATAGAGGCACGCCTGTAACGTATCGTAGTAGAAAATTAGTCAGTGACTTGACATCTATAATATGGCAACGAGGTTTTAAAATTTGATCTAAAACTTTCAATGTATAAAGTTCGATATACGTTGATTAATTATACGCCACAAATTAAATGCATTTACATGGAAAAAATTATGATGAATTTTTCTTACATGGACCTTTTTTTTCTTATATTACAGGCTTGATAGAACTTACATATAAATTGTTTGATACGATTAGCCGTTTTTGTAGATATTTGTGTAGATGTTCAACTTCCGGACGAGGCAGTTTGCGTTTCACTTCGCTCTAATATCTTCGCAAGGTAAGGGTAAATGTAGGACAGAATGTGTTATTTAACGTGTTTAAGCAACTTGAAAAAAGAACAAGCAACAACAAATAAATAATAAATAGATAAAAAAATAAATAAATAAAAAAACAGATTAACAATCAAAACTAAAACAAAGCATTCTACGAATATAACCAACGTCAATAAACCTCAAACAACTTTTTGAACAAAAAAAAAAAAAAAAAAAAAAAAGACCCACATAATAAACTTATTGTCAAAAGTATAAACAGTCTATTGAGAATGAGACCGAATCCAAGATCCATTATGAAATAAATAATATAATAATATATAATATATTATACATATATATGCATGTGTGTGTGTATTGTGTGTGTTGTTTGGTGTGGTGTAATATGCGTGTGATTACCTGCATATATATATTACCAACCCTGCCGCAACGAGCAGATGCGACACAAGGTCAATTTCTAAGTGAGTTGAAAAGTTGAATTCAGAGTTTCCTTCTCCTAGACTGGTTACCTAAGCAATGGTTAAGAGTCCATCTCCCTGCTATTACCTAAGCTGGAGGGAGAATTGGATCAATATTTCGCAAGGGTATTAGCACTATTGAAATGCCACAGCTCTTCCATGAATTGAACTCGCGTTGACGAGTCCATTTCCTGCAAATATTTTTTGTTAGATAAAAATCCTGGACGAGGCTATTTGCATTTATTTAACGCACTTACCTTCGGAAGTCATGCATCCATTATCTCCCTCTTGGGATGGGCAGACGGGCCTCTTTAACTTGCAAGGCAATTATTTTGGGGGAAAACTCTGAACCAAACCTGAATTGAAACATGTGTCGCATCCTGTTTCGTGCGGAGGCTTGGTAAAATAATATAATATATAATAATTATATATATATATAATAATATTATATTTATATATATATAATCAAGTTTTTCATTTCAGAGGAATAATTATGATTAAACGGGTGTACTAAAGCAAGATTTCTTTTAACTGTTAACAATTAAAATGTATCAAAATTATAACGATGATATTGACATTCTTCAATGATAATTTGTTTGGGTTTTGGTAGGTTTAACGGCAATTTAAAACTTTTGGATTATTTGATGCCAAAGTTTTTTTTTTTTTATTCTTCAGAGGTATTTCCAATTTTTCTTTTATTTAAACTCAATTTTTTAAGCCAATTTTAATCTCATTTTTTTCTTTTTACCCATAGATGAACCCTAGCGCTATACCACTCCCGGTTTCAGAGTGTCCTGGGGAGTAATCGCCGATGAAGGAGTACTGCGTACTCCCCAGAGCTTCCCAAATTAGAAACTTCATCATTAGATAATAAATTTGTAATCAATGTTGTTTATTTTGCAAGCTGATGACAATTTCTATCACTAGATAATATTTCTCATGTTTCCTTCTGCTACAATAGATTGCCGTTCTCTTCCCTTGATACAAGTCAACGACCATAACGAGTGATAAAGAAGTTGCTGAACGTTTAACGCAAATCTAATCTGCACTCGATGCCAACGATTGTGTTGTTTTCCTTGTCCTCATGGCTTCCAACAAACAAACAAAAAATCAAAGAGTGAAGGATTTTGTGACGGTCTGAAAAAATACTGTTTGAATGAAACTATGTTGACTTTTTTATCTTTGCTCACTTAAAACTTTTCGCAACGCTGAAGCGGGAAGGAACAGATTCAAATAGATAAGATACAACCATGAAAAAGCAAAAGCGAAAAGTAATCTCGTCGTACTTGAGACATCAAAAAGAAAGAAAAAAAAAAGCGAAAAAAAAAAACAAAAAACCCCACTTTTAAACAAAACTCTGCTATAAAACTTCTTAACCATTTACACTTGCATGAAATGTGTTGAACAAAGCTTTTAGAGATTTTCATTAACGTTTGGCAGCAAATTTTATCGTACCGAATGCACATTTGCAAATAAGTTAATTGAATGACAATGACTACAAAACGGTAGAGTTCTTCCCGGGAAAATGTCAGGGACATCGTTTCTTTTGTGCATCTCAGCCTTTCATTGTACTTTAGAGCAATGTATCTCATTGCAAGCCACGTTTTCCAATTTGAGATACCTGACATTTGCGTGGACACCTACATAGGGACCCACAGTGCATGAAGCCCACCAGCAAACCCCTCATCAAATAGCTGTGGATTATGGAATGATGCGCAGAGGAACATCAAAGAGCAATGACGATAGGGACAGATGGAGAGAGTGATGGATGATCGTGCTGTCAGCAGAATTGATTATATATATATATATATATAATATAGTATATATATATATATATATAATATATATATATATTCGTGCTGACAACACGGAATATCCATGACTCTCTCTATCCGTCAGAGTTAGTTGCTGTGGTCTAGCCACGTCAAAGACGTAAAACATCGAAACTCGGTGTCTTGAGTGACTTGTTATAATGCCCCAAAATCCGTAAGTTTCTCTCGGGCGAATTTATTAACTTCCACTGCCACCATAAAGTAGTGATCGTCTGTTGTTTACAGACTGGATTCTCTGATCATGAAAATATATAAAAATATATGAATGTAATAAGTTTAAACACCGCCCTTAAATGGGTGTCAAATGGCCGAGAGGTATGATTCAGGCTTAGTAAAGTTAGTCGGTTTCGTTTCCTGGGTCACAGATAATTGTTTGCGTATAACCAAACTGTATGAGACGTGAAACAGTCGAAAATATGGTACTGTGGATGACTTCTATATATTATATATATATATATATATATATATAATATATATATATATATATATAGTGTTGTAAGTACTCTCTATATTAAAACTTTACAATTTATTGTTGAATCATTTTTTTTTAAATTAATATGAGAAAACACTAAGGGAGTTTTTATTAAAATCTATATGGATACAAGCATTTGCCTCCACTCTCATGCCGCTCAATTGATTTGTGGAATGACAGAAGAAGTTCTGCTTTCGTCCTTTCAAGTTCTTCCAGAGTTTTGTTGGGTTTTTTAGAGTAGACTTGCTCCTTCACCACCGTGAAATAAAAACGTCGCAGAGTGTTAAATCAGGGCTTCTCCGCCACTAATGCGGACCATATCACTCATCATCAACCATGAAAATTTGTGAATTCAGTCATTCACGAACAGCAATAGCAAATGCGGAGGATCACGATTTTTCATAAAAATTAATTATTCAGTATTCTCCAAAGTATTGACAACTGACCCAGATTCATTCTTCCACAGTTGAAATATCATTCGCATTCATGGTATGAGGGAAGTTTCAATCACCTGTATATTCCGATATAAACTGTCTTGAAACCCAGACAATTTTCCAGCTTGATTTTGTCCGAGACTTGAAACAAATATAAAAAAAAAAAAAAATAAAAAGGAAATGGAATGATTAATGAGATAAAATAAATGATGTAAACAACTTTTTAAGATCCCCCTTTTTTTGAAAATGAACAAAACACAACGAAATACTTCTGTACCGAATTGTTGCAGCTTAAAATTTTTTCTTTCTCTCGTTTTTTTAAACATCTAACTTTTCTTAATGCACGTCATTGTAGCAACAAGTATCAAATAAAATCAGTAAAACTGATCAATTCTGTTGAAAAAGAAATCACGGAAAACTAATGAATAATTGAAAGATGTTCAATTTCAACAAGTCGTAAAACCTTGGTAAATTTGAGACACATAATAGAATTTAATTTTGTTGAGATAATGATTCAACAGACGTGAAAATGTGTAAACAAACGAGAACATAGACGTTGTATTGACTATTTTCCTTCCCGGGGAGAAAATCCAAGTTCTCAATTCTTTTCCATCGACTCTTTTAGACATTCACACAATACATATAAAAAATAAGTAAAAACATTAAAACTTAGAGAATATTCTTTTCATTCTGGGAAGAGAGAAAACAAATTCCTATTTTTTCTGTAACACCGATTTCGAAAATCTTACTGTCCGGCCTTTTTTTTTTTCAGATACAACCGTCTCAATATTGTCTCTACTTTTTCAAAAATATTTTTTTTTGTACCGTCTTTAAAATCTTCTCCATGAAGTATACCCTTTCTAAATTTCTTATTTCTGGTCGTATTTTTCTTCTGGCCGGCTTTGCTATCTGATCGCCTATCTGGTCTGGTCTCTTCTAAAGGTCTGGACTTACTTGGGGACTTCGGGTCTGGTTTCTGTTAGGGATTTCTCTTATCAAAGCCCTGTGTCATTGTAGTTTTTTAGTAATAAATCACAAGACTTCGATTTACTTTGATGTACTTTATTTTCAATCCCGACCCAGACATCTGCCGCAGGTTGAGACTTACACCCTACAAGAACAGCTTCCTACTTGCTGAACTGATCTGAAACTTACTTACTGATCTAAACCGGAAGAGACGTCCTCTCTACCGGTTTCTACGTATCCACCGGAAGGTGGACTGAGGTCAAGCCTTGTCAGCTCATCTTCAAAGCCGTGGGCTGTAGCTTATAACGCCATTTTATTTCTTCACTATTGCATAAGTATTAGTTATCAATAATTTATGTAACACAATACTCTTAATCTCTGACATTAGTCGTCTTGTCTCATCAAATTCCCACTGGGCGTTCATTGTATTAACTTACTGTTCTAACCACTATTATTTGTTTAAAGATTATTAAATTCAAGAATAATCAAATATCATTCCATTAGCTTCTTTCTTTTTCTTTTCTAACTATGCATCAGATTCTTTTCTTTAGGCAAGTTATGAACAGCTATTTTTACTAAGCGAGAATCTATGAACAATACCTGTTGCGTATATACCGAAAAGGATAATCTTGATCGCTGTAAAAGTTCCTAAGAAAATTAAGTAAAATTGTTATATCAGCAGATGTTTATGAACCCAGGAAGCGTATCACTTGGGAAATTCCATGAAAAGAATTACGTAAAGCGAAAGAAGAATATGGACGAAAATGCCACTCACTTATAAAAAAAGAGAAAATAACTCAAAGGAAAATACACAAGAGCTTAGAAAGAACAATATGGCAGCTCAGAAGAGAAAACTGGCAAAAAGTAGAGAAAATAGCAAAGATCAAACGCAGAAAAAGTGAAAAAAAATAAGAGAAATGGGTGAAGAAAAAAAAGATAGAAATAAGAAAACGAATTGAAGTGTTTAAAAGAATAATGAAGAAAACAATAAAGAAAATATCTTCAAGGAAGAAATCGCAAAAGAGAAGCCAGTAATCATTAAGAAAGCAAGTAACACATTGGATGAACAAAGAATAACTAAGTCAACGTTCGATAAACCACAGAGATGTTTAATTCCTAGCATAAAATAGAAACCATGAAGAGTCTTTGTTTTAGATGAGATTAAAACAATTTGCACAATCAATGTAAAAAAAAATCGACAAGTAAAAATGTATTTTGGACAGATGATTCATAGTTTAAACTTTTTGGTAGAAGAAAATCCCGTGCCTTGGTAGGCTCTCTAGAGGGGACTTTGAAAACTTTCACGGTTTAGCGTAAGGTACTACTCGTTGTTGCTTCAGACTCGAGTACTAGTGATCGTAAACATACATTTCCGATGTATGTCTTTAGTCAGTCTAAAATGACTCCGACATCGAGAGGAAAGGGATCAGACGGAAAGGTCAGTCAGGTTTTCTCTCGGCTACAAGTTAGCTGTTAGCAGCGCACTGGTGTGACGTAAATTCGAAAAACGTTCTGTGGATGAACTATTATATATATATATATATATATATTATTATATATATATATATATATATATGTTGTGTGGTGTGTGTGGTGTTCTTTACCAAACCGTCGATATGAGCAGGAATGATACAAGGTCATTTTTAAGCGAGTTAACAGGGTTTGAATTAGCTCCCTAATTTATCACATGAATCGGTGCTACTCATCGTCTAGTTGGTGAAAGGCCAGAAACGAACCAGAACCTGCATATCAGATCGGACACTCTACTTGAATAGGCTAAACCGTACTAAGTCCATGTAAACTAGTACCATCGTCATGGTCGGTTTGTCGGCGATTAAATGGCACATCCATCAGTCACGACTTGGCTTTTCTAGTGAGAAGGGTGTGGTGGACAGCCACATCATAAAACAGCAGCTGTCAAAGGGTGATGGCTCAGGGTGCAAGCGAACTATCCACACTGATAGTAAGGAATAGAGTAGTTGCAACATAAATCGCGCAAAAAAAACTGGCGCTAGGAGTGCAAGCGCTGGGTCTTCCGGGAGCTTGTATCTGGTGCAATGACTCAAACGTACCTTAGACAGGATTCTGCAGCTGTTATCGGTCCAGTCCTTATTGGACTTTCTCCTGCCACTGAAAACTGGCCAAAACAGTGATTGCGGTCTGTGCAACTTTTCACTTAATCATCTCACACACAGGGTTCACAAGTTGACGAGTGAGAACATTGGTTGGTTTGCGACGGATTCTATAGGCAATAAAAAGATCCCTTTTACATCGTAAACATAGAATATGGATGCGCCATTTCTATCCATGTCAAATTGAGCGATTTATTCTCCGGCATGTCAACCGTTTTTAGGTTATTTTATGCTTAATGTTAGGAAATCACGTTCCTTTGTAATTTATATTATATTTATTTCGTATATTTTCTTTCCCCACCCTATGGCCCCCGATACATTCAAATCTTCACAAGTGGAGTCTCACCACAGATGCAGTTTACCACAATACACGGTATCTTCCTTGGGGCCCTATTTAGGTTGGGGGTCGTTCGAAGAGGTCCCCTCCGATAATCGGCTGGTCACGTCACTCTAGCACTATATGATTGTCAAACTCTATTGCCTTACGAGCAACCCAACCTTTTTATCATATGTGTCTAAAATGTGGTGGCTTGTGAGTCTTAATGCCCTGGAGTTTGTTTAACTCTATTTGTTGGGGTAAGTTCAATTCTGGAGCATGTGGGTTTGATACCCTTCAATCACCTTACTCTCAGATCCACATAGACCCCTAGTTAAGGTCCATCATGGGTTGGATAGAAAAATATGTTACATTTTTTAATTGAAAATACCTACAAAATTTAAACATAATGTCTTCCCGCAGAAAATAACCACAAGGGTTAACATGCGTAAAATCCCAACGAAACAACCAATTTCTGGTCCAATCAAATACGTATTATTTTAAACAGATCTATTGAAGCCTCAGATTTGGCATTACCAGGTCAAGTCTTAGTAAACCTGGAGTACGGCAAATAAATTTACTCCAATCCCGCTGACTCCAAACCTGGGCCTCTGCATCATATCCAGTTTCCTTGTCCTATACACGACACAGCTTGTTTGTGGTGGTGTCGGGTCGGGTCTGAAATATCTGCAGTTGATACTGTCAAACATATTCTAAGCCTCTTCGACTGGACTAAATCCTGTTTTACGCTTTGTGCAAGTAGTCAATATATTAATTCAGATCAAAACTTTGGAAAAAGTTTCCAATATGGAATATAAAGTGTTAATCAAACTCATGATGCGGATATCGCAATAAACCAGCACTGTTGAACAGTGACCATGAGAATATTCCATTAACTTGGTTCGTTTTGGCAAAAAGCCACAATACTAAAATCCCAAGAATGTTTCAGAGAAGTCTTTGAGAATGCTCTATAAACATGACTTTAAAATAGACGCCTAAAGCATTTCATTATCATTAGTTGTTCTGGCTGAACACCAGATAAGGAGAAATTAAAAGTAGGAAGTTTATATGTGCTTGCCTTAAAATCAGTATTGAATTCCTCGCTAACACAGAGGTTGATTGGTTTGGTTGGTTGGTTGGTTGGATTTTACAGCATGTCATACCCAATGTTGGTTATTTTAGGCGAAAACATTTTTGTTTTATTCATTCTTAATGGGTACTCAATTTTTTTAAAATACATTTTTTAAACCCATGAAAATCATTTTTCTATCTAATCATAGATGGGACATAAACAGGTACTATTAACTCCCGGTTCAGGGTGAGTAATGGTGATGTAGGTGTACTCCATATTTCCCCTGAGCCCCAGGACTTCACTATCAGATAGCGTTTAACATCATCCCATTATATTAGGAACCTCAGCCACCACCCACCAGCACATATATGATACAAGAGTTGGGGCTTGCCCTAGGGCAATACGGTTGGGCAATCATATAGGTGATAGGGTTTGACCAGCCGATTGATCGGAAGGTGTCCTCCACGCCCGCGTCTAGCCTAAATAAGGGCAAATGAAGGTAGAGTGTATTGGGTAACTGCATCTGTTGGTGAGACTCCACTTGTGAAGATCTGTGGAATGTAGAGTACTTCTTTGTTGTCATTACTCCCGGTTCATTTTAACCCGGATAGGTAGTACCTATTATGGTCCTTTCTATCGGTCAAATGAACCTGTGTAAAATTATTGATATTCATAAGACCATGTGCAAAAACAAACTCTTAAGAAATAACTGCCAAAATCTAAATATAACGTAATAATGAACGCGATTACTAACCACTATGTATCAAATAATATTAGAGGGTTTTGATGCCGTTAAAAATCAATTAAACAGTTTTTTATATTCCAATACATGATCTACCGGTGTTCTTACAAAATACGACAGTATAATCTTGCAAGCCCGCTTTGGTTAAACATGAGACTGTCCCATGTCCAAAATAAGTGTCGTCAACGCAGCTAAATAATAGATCTTTCTGTTTTATTATAAAGAAAGAGATGGAAAAAAAGCATATGCTAACACAGAAAAATATGATAAGAAAGAAAGAAAGATTGAGAGTAGGGAAAGATAGAGAGAGAGGGGGTGTGAGGAAGTGATAAGGCTACTCTGTTTCATCAAACATAAGTAATATGAAAATAATGAATGAAATAAATAAAGAAGAATGAGAGAGAGTTAAATCTAGATTATTATAGATTTTACATATTGAACTATTTAGAAATAGCTCTTAAGTAACATTTATAACGTTGTAATAATTAAATTATCATATTGTGTTATATCCACAGGTTCCGCTAGTAAGAAACATTGTTTTTGCATTAATGCAGACATTGTTACCAACATTGTAAGTAGGTTGATAGGTTAAGTAGTAAGTATAGCAGCAAGATGGATATCACAAAGTAGTCTTTGTGGTGAAATTCCCTACGACGACTGCGTAACAAAAATTGTATCTTTAATGTCTACATCATTAGCTTAGTGAATGGACCTTCCTGACATGACATAATCCAAGTGCCTCGAACTTTGGCGCACAGACGTTACCTGGGAAGGGTAGTGGCGCAAAACGTGTCTGGAGAGGTACGAAATTCGTCGGTTATAAAACACACGACAGGTAAGTGTCGGCCGTGTAACAAGGTTATGGGGTCTAAGGTGATCGAATTTATGAAGTTAGTTATGGTAAGGTGCACGTTACAATAAAGCCACCCAGGTGTACATTAAAATGCATCTAATGCAAGTTGCAGAGGCCAGGAAAGGGGGTTAGAATTTGTCTAGGAATGAGATAGGTAAAACAAACGAAAGTAAATTCGTTCAATTCATAAATATTTATCTTTCCCTGTGTGGATAGAAATACAAATAGATAACTGACTTGTTTATCGCATTTCAAAGGATATCAAATCCCGCTTGTATACAAAATTATTTAACGTATATCAATTACCGATAATCTTCAATAAAATGTTATGCTTTTTGTATTGTTAACTATGAGGTTCCAGTATCAATAAAGAAGTGGACAAGGCGAGTCAGGTTCAACTTCAGGTCTAGGCTATCAGCATTAACTTCCTAGTATTACTTTTTAGAATCCCAAAATATTCATGCGAAAATAGGAGACAACCGATCATTTATTTTTTTACCTTCATCAGGACATTGTAGGGAATAAAAGGTTGTCTAAACCGTTGTGGAAATCTTTTAAAAAAGTCCTGTCAATTCATTGATAGAAATCTTCTTTTTTTTTTTTTTTTTTTTTGGAAAACAAATATTCCTTCTAGGATTCTGATAAAAGTATAAAACAAACGAAACTTTTTAATGCTCGCATCATTATCTAAATAAATTAGTCTTTTTTGAAACACTTTGTTTCTGTGATATATATTATATATTATATATATATATCTATATATATATATATATATATATATATATATATATACTATATATATCGTGAATACGTGTGGTGTTTATAATTCCGAAAAGAGATTTTATTCAGATGTGAATCTCACATACACCGTACCATGTTTCTAATTAAGAACACACCAAATTAGTTATTGTTATTTACTTATTAAAGTCATATAATTAATTAAGTAACCAAAAATCAATCGATTCGTGGAACTTGTTGGCAGCTGTTATACTAATCTTTTTCTTTAACAAAGTTTTTCAAAATAACTGCTGCATTTATCATTGCGACTTTGTTATCCGAAAATACTCTCTTAACTAGAAGAATTTTGTCTTTTTTTTAACGAATATTACATATTCATAAAACTCTTCATAATACAATTCTCTACTAATATTTCTCTTTTAGGAGACTCTATTTATATTGAGAATGTTTGTCCCCAATAACTCTGCGGGTGTGTTAGCTTATTTTGCAGTTACCAGCGTGTTTAAATGTAGCATTTTACCTGAGCAGTTTCGCTACAGTAGGATGTGACACAAATCGAAAAGTATATGGCATCCAGCGAGGTCGACCGCGCTATTCAGTAGTATGCATTTGCGAGACTAGCTTGTTAAATTACACCATGATGTGACCCCCTTATTCTTCATAAATCCGTTCCCCATGCGTTTAATGTGATAACAGGTCGCATTATGAGGAATCCAGCGAGAATCAGATTCGTTATTCAATAGTAATGGATCGCGAGATCTTACTCACCTTTAACACAATAGGACGCTCTTTTCAAAACCATTCGTCCCGTGTAGGATGTGATACAATGTCGGAAGTATGTGAAATACAGTGAAAATCAAAATAACCATTACACCACGAGGGACACCATCATTATTAAACCCAAAATGTTCGCCAGGAGTAGATGTTACACAAGGTCGCAAGTATGTGACATACAGAGTGGATCAAACTCACTATACAATTGTTATGAATCTGCGAGACTAGCTTGCCTGAATCGTTCCCCACGCGGAGTATGATTCATTTTGAATGGATCTGTGAAACTAATTTGCTAGCACGTACACCACGATGGGACATTTCTGATATTTTGAATGCAAATAAATATATATATTATTCATAGAAATAACAAACATTATAAAATATGAATTCTTAGCAACCTTTCTTTAATTTGATGACAATTTGCGAAAGTATTTTCCTCTCTGACTATTTCTCTCCCTCTTTTCTCTCAATCACTGTGTTTTTTTTAAAATCTTATCCTGTATATATATATATATATATATATATATATATATATATATATATATATATATATAATATTCTGGTCGAAATAAATATTATAAAGGGTATGGCATTTTGTTAAGTTTTTTCTTTTTGAAAGATTAAATATGCTTCTGTATATTAAATACTTTTTTTTGAACAATTAACATTAGCTCCTTTTAGGGGTTTATGAAATTCCCTTGTATGAAAATATTATATTTGCACCTACAAAAGCGTAAGTATGGTTTAAAAGTGAGATTTCGATGAATCCCAATAGAATCATCCCTTACGTTACATTTCATCTTACACAAACACCATAAACACACACATAAGTCACACACCCACCACACCATATATATAAATATTATATATATATAATATATTTATTATATATATATATTACTGTGGTTGTGTGTGTGGTGTGTGTGTGTGTTGTTGGTGTGTCTGTCTTTGTGTGTAGGTGTCTACAAAATCCCTTCATCAACCTACTTATTACGATATTATTTTTCATTTCACAAGAGACTGCATAACGAGATCTCCAACAAATGAACGGAAATTATCAAAAATGTGTAAAATGAAAACGAATATATACACAATAATGAACGAATCAGAAATACTATGCTGACTTCAGGTGAATATGATTAATATTTCTAATCGTTTCAGAGGGAAACGGGTAAGGCTTCCTAAAGCTGAATCTACGGTTTAATTGTACTTTGTTATCGTGGGTGTTTATTGGAGATTGTTGATGAAGACTGATGAAGGTAATGATTCAAGCAACAGTCAAAGTATAATCCCAAGGGAAAGATAACTCTGTCTCGGAATCCCAGGGATGGGATGTTGAACATGATAACATTTTTCGGCTGTCAGATATGTATATTGTTGAATGCAATCTTTTGAGTGTTATCAACTGGGGCACGACGGTACACGCTTTGAAACAACGAGGTAACATAAACAAAAGCTGATCAAATGAGTTTCAAAGTGAAACAGGGAGTTTCCCGTCGAAGCATATGGAATTTAAGGAAATATACACACCACACAACACACACACACATCAACAACAGATACAAGACAACCTAGACTGACGGTTATTCGTATGAATTACAATTATTACCGAGTTGTTCACTGAAGCTGAGTGATAGCAAATCTCCCAGTCTTCAGAACTTTTCTGGTTTCTAGGCGATCTTTAACAATGCTGTAGTTTGGATGGTCTCGATTCTTCCTCTAATTTCCAATTCACCCAAATCTTCTAGACCATGGGGACTTCCTAAGGCACCAATACAATTTGTCACTACCTTCTCCTTTCATGTTCAC
>CM042150.1:4901231-4941231 GCA_023376005.1 Doryteuthis pealeii
TATTCGCAATTACGGATATCCAATAACTTGTAAATTTTTGTATGGTACCATCTACACATCCTTAACTTCCATATGCTTATTTGATAAAGGGATTCTATATCTTAACACATCGTATCGATTCCATGCACATGTCGTTTATATACCATTTGACTTTCATCTAAGCATATTTTAGAAATTCACCAACAAACAGATGATTTTTCTGGCATGATCTATATTTGGTTTTATCTAGACAAAAATCTCCTATGTGAAACCGTTACATACACCATAATTTGAGCGCCCCATTTAAGATTATGAAAATTAATAAAAGATAAAGTCCTGATTATCGTGGTGTTGCTCATCACCAACGGTCTGCGATCTTAATTTTTTAAGTATCTTATTACTAAATAATGTGGTGCAGTTCCGTTTTATTATTATAAAGAGAAATGGATGAAGAAAATGAACTCCATAATGTCAGAAAAAAATATAATAAGTAAAGAAAAATCAGAGTAAAGGGAGAAATAATATAGAGGTGGATTGAGCATGGGCGGAAGTGATAGACGGCTCTATTTAAATGTGAGCATCGTGAAAAGATGAAAGAAAAAAAAAAAAGACAGATTAAAAATCAAATATTATCTATAGCTTTTTTTACATTTATTGAAACAATATTTCGCAACAGCTTTCAGTAACTATCAAATGGTTATACGATAATTAAATCATCATGACTGAGTGAATACTGACACAGGTCTTCTAATTTAGAATAGTTGCTTGTTTACCAGGGATTATTAACATCAGTGACATGAAACAATTAATTCTTATTTGCACAAAATGATTATTATTAAATAGAATAGTCTCCCTTTGTGTAAAATCATAGATTTAGGTCTGCATGAATACGTAGATTAGTCTGAGATATGAATACAGAGGTACTGTTAACGAGATGGCCTAACGTACGAAAGTTTTCAGGAGTTATGAGCTGTACAACTCGGGGTCGATATTTTGCTTGTGAGATGTTGAGGAGTAAAATTGAGTTATCAATGGGAGCAATCAGATACGTTAATGTTAATAGAAGTTACTAACATATTTAATGTTTTCCACAGAAGAAAACTATCATCTTGTAAATATTAGAAAAGTATTAAAACATGATGTTCAGTACTAACCGATTCGATTATAATTCTAATTTTATAATGATTTTATTACAATATACGACATCTTGTTCTGTCTTCGAAAGAAAAAACGTAACAAGAAAAATTGTTTTTTGGGTGTGTAGAGAACGGGTTAATGTCATTTCAGTTTAATTTCAATGTCAAGAGTTGATTTGATTAATGAGGCAGAAATATTGAGATAAGTAAGTGGAACGATCAACTAACGTAACAGTGCCAAGGCACCGGGCTGTTGAGTATTGTCTTTTGTCTTTTTAGCTAGGTAACAATATTTTACACATTAAAGATAGGGAATGTCAAATTCGGATGAATGAAGACTCAACATGAATCAAAGTTATGAAGCAGGATGACAAGCTTGTTATAAAAAATACAATAGGGTTTGCAGAACTTACATACTCCGTTGTTAAGTTTCAAAAACTCGGTTGGCACAGTTATGATGTTCTAGGTAAGCGTACTCTGATTGTGAATCAATTTGGTAATCCTGTCAGGTTGAGAATCCTAAGTTCCTTCGTCATGTGCGAGTAGACTGAGAAAGACTCACGATTAAAGTAATATATCAGCCACGTAGTAATGGCCAGCGATTGGCTAGGGGAAAGAGAGCACTCAACATGATCTGCGCCTAGTCTATAAATATAGGCCGGGAACAGCACACACTTTATCACAAAAAATCCAACAAAACGTTACGGCCAGACTTAATCTGCTTGATGTGCCATTCTTGGGTTATGGGAGAGACTGTAAAACGTCTGTATAGACAGGGCGAGTCGTCGTCAGCACTACAAGTAATACACAATGCAGTCAAGATTGGGGAGCAACAATCAACGTACTGTGTCGGCGTTTGATTGGTCCTTTTTAATTGCCGAGTGGCAGATAATTACTTTATAGTTTTCCCAATAATGAAGAACCATACAGCCACTGTGTAACACATTATGTCGTTTTAGAATGACTGTGATAACTTGATTGCAAAATACTCTTGAAAAAAAATCTACCACAAAAACTGTGAATATCACATACAAAGTGACAACAATCATGATACCTGATTAGTCATAAATAACCTCAGAACGGTTTGACATGCCATTAAATACAATATAATGAATTCTTTTTAATATTTGTCAAACGGAATGCTTTGAATAACTCTGCCACTGTCGTCTTGTGGCTTTAGCAGTACACCAACTGCAACCCTCTGCAGAGGGGTAAAAAAAAACTAATGGGGACACCTGTCGGCCGTAAGTGGTGTGGCCTGATTACTTACGAATTGGAATCTTTGTGGCTGAGCTCGTCCATGACATGCGCAAAATCTCCCAATTTGCTCCTTACATAGGCTAGATCGGGCGGTCGGAGAGATACCCTATTACGATCAATCTGGCTAGTCACGTCAGCCCTAGCACCGATATGATTGTCCTTACACTATTGCGCTTAAGACAATCCCCACCCCTCTATCACATATGTACTAGAAAGAGGTCGGATGAGGGTCCTGATCAGTCCTGGGTATGACATTAAACTCTATATGATGGAGATGACATGTTCTAATTCTGAAGCTGTGGGAAGTGTGCATTACCTCTTTATCGCCATTACTCAAAGGTCCACTCTGACCCGGAGGGTTAGGACTGTTATGGGTACATATATGGCTTAAATAGAAAATATATGTTTAAAAATTTTTGGAAAACATTAGTTTTTTTTTCAATGAGTTACCGCCCATGGAATGAAATAGAACAAAAAATCGTTCATCGGCATGAAATAACCCAATGTGTTTTGACATGCCGTAAAAAACCCAGAAAAACCAACCAACGCATCATCGTCGTCTTACCGGAAAACTCAACGGCATATTAATATTTCAAATAAACTACTAATGTGTAATCGTATCATGATGATGTTTCCAGATTCTTTCTCTTGCTGACAGGGTTAAATATGAATGTCTGTAAACTTCAGAAGAGACTTTTGCAGGCAAGCAGCAAGCAGCCGCATTCCGATTCTCTTCAATGCATTCAATTATATCGGCCACTGACCAAATGGGTCACACAGTTTTATATTCATCACAATTGATCGAGTCATTTACTGAACCGACTTAATCAAGGCCTGAGTCTGAGGCGGGCATCGTGGCTGTCGGCGCACGTGTCATGTATCTAAAACTTGATCCAATGCGGGCGTCGAATGGTAGTCGGCGTAAACAATCGGCGCCATCTCGCACTGGGTCTCTGCTTGCAGTGGGGGAAATTAGGGAGCAGGATGCCGAATTCGTGCTTACATGTAGACTAGCATATTTTATTCTAATGAGAATTAAACATGCTTTTTGTCTGCTTTAATTCCATGTGAGATTTTGGCTCGAGTATCCTCATCCTTATGTATTTATCATTTCGTTTGGAGTGATGTGTTCGTTCGGTCTAACTCACCCTTTGATTCGAGGGTAATCCCAAACGTTTTTGATGTATGTGGGCACTCAAGCGAAGATCTAAATCGCTATTTCAGCTAGTAATGGATCTGTAAGAATAGCTTGGTAATATTTACCCCACTATGGACGCTTTGATAATGTTTTAGGGAAGTATTTAACCTAATCTGTTCACAATAGGAGTATTTTTGCCTCATACCCCACTTGTATGGGCTGGGCAACAAGGCCTCGTTTTAATGTGGGCCCACCCACAAGCTGAAGCTCATGGGAGGGAAAGAACAAAAATTGCGTCGATCTCCCTTCGGCATTCCCCTCAAGGGCAGCGCTCAGGCGCTGGGCAATAAACCAGCCCTGCCCCAAGGGGGGCAGGTATTGCTAGGGGGATAGCCCCCTGGATCGACGCTAGTTAATTCACATTACCGGTCCAGTGGCCGAAGCTCACTGGACCCCATCTAGGTCGGGTGAAAGGTCCTCTGTTCACAATAGGTAGGATGTGGCACACGATCGCAAGTATGGGCAATCAGCAAGGATCTCGCTATCTTTAGTAGTAATGGGTTTGAGAAACTAGCTAATGTCTGAATACAGGATATTAGGATTTCTTGAAAGGAGGGAATCCGAGTTTTACTGCAGGCCAACCCGACTGCTATGCCATGGGCATATAAAAATCAAAAATGCATCGACCGAAATGGCGGTAAATGTAGAAAAGAAATATATGCTCCAAAGTTTAAAATTATGTAAAAATCCTTGGTAAATAAATAAAACGTTTCGGTGAATTTACACATACCTTGGAGACCTTACCTCTGATATTACATAGAAATAAAATACATCCAAGAACAATAGATCAATCAGACGCATTCAGTTGAAGACAGTTCCGTTAACATTAAATGCATTCAGTGAAAAAGAAAGAATATGTTAACTGAAAAAAGTTTTATTTAAAATCAGAGTGTAATAGATACAACTAAATCTTTTTTTTCATTTTGTTTGAAAGAAACAAACGAAAAAGGAATTACTCCATCATTGCCATTACCCAGATGTCCTCTATCACTGAGTAGTAGTACCAGTTCAGTTGGTTTGGCTTATCCCTTTTAATGGAATATCAAACTTCGTGGGTTATTTATAGTCAAAGTCATTCTTGTAAAAGAACAGTAGTGGTACTATTGAACTCATAACTGCTACAATAAAGGATTTGTATCTTTTCCCAAGGGCATTAGTCTGAAAATAAATGTAATTGAGCTTGTTGGGGTTCAAACTCTCTTACTGCCATGTCGCAGATCAGCACGATAGCACTGCTGACCAGGAGACTTCCCTAGTACCAGTTAGAGTTTAATATTTTCATTTCCAAGAATAGCATAGCCGTTTTTTCCTCGCAGTTTTTAGCATTCAATAAATGATACAACGTTATGACAACGAAATCTGTTGTAACAATAATTTTCAAATTTTGAATATAAAAATTAATTAAAATTCCTAAGATATTTTCAGGATCTAAATTCAGTTTTGGAAAACATAGGAAAGAAATGACTTCAATCTAAAGAATTTTGCGTATGCACTAAAAGCTATAAATCTTTTAAGTAATTATTTTTTAAACATTAGAAGATAACCGTCGACAATTAAGTTTAACGATAATAATATTTGATGTTAATAGTCTAAATAATTGCTTGCATCAGAAGAATTCTGTCATATTAAAAGAGGAAAAACTCTGGTAAAATCAGGGTTAATTTAAATAAAAAGACAGTCTAATTATTCCCCATGCGCTTGGCAAATGGAAAAAAGGTGTTTTTTTTTTCTTTGTTATGTAACCCTTTGTTTTACTTTCATACATTTTTCCTTCGCACACTCCAATGTCACAGCGAAGATTAACTTCCGGTGATTAACAAGGTATTATGGGATAGTTAATAGAAATACTTTTTTCCAGATTTTAAATTTATGTTTATTCCAAATTGTTTTTTCTTTTTTAATAATTAAAAAAAATATTTAATGATGTGTTTTGTTTGTAAAGATAAAATATTTTCTTTGTTTTTCTTAAATATCAATGTCGCATCGATGAATTCTCTCTGTCATTTTCATGATCAATTTTTCCGTAAAAATGAATGAGCTAAAAATGTGTAAATATCTGATCTTATCCAAATGAGAAATTATTAACATCTGCATTAACAACGCAAACAATTTTAAAATGTTTTAGCGGCCAAATCTCTCTAATAAAATAAAAGGTGAATTCTTAGCCTAGCTGTATCCGTACTACTGTATGCCCATCAAACTTGGCAAAAAAACAAAATGCTTGGTGAAAAAAGGTAGATGTGAACTATACAAGGAGGATGTGTGCTGTTTTGAACAAATTCTGGAAGCAATATCTACGAAAACAGCACTGCTCACGTGACTTTCAGAAACATTTTTCACGCTCAGAATTGCGGAGACATGGAATAAACTGCCCGCGTCTGTTGTAGGCTGCCGAAACACTGAGTCTTTCAAAGCCTCCATGCTTCCTGTAGTCCGCCGACACTATACCTGATGCCACTCTCCACATACATATGCACACACGCGCACACATACATGCATATTACTACTGTAAACTGTTCATGTTCCTGACACTAATACATTATTCTGTGTACTTGACATGAGACTTTGATGAGTTGTGGTGCACCTGAGCGCTGTACACAATAAATTTCATTATCATTATGAAAATAGCAGTGTACCCACCCCAAATCACAGAAACAATCTAAGTGACTTATGATTGCTATGTCAGTGATGGTTAATTATCCGATAAGAGATGAAAAAATCTAAAAACACAACTCACGTTAAACGTTAAGTTTAGGACGTCGTTGACTTTCTTCCCATTCAATCTTTGGAGACGTGGAAGTAGGATACACCTTGCCCACTGGATGAGATGCTGAATTTTGTCACCTTCTTTCGGTAGTTTTTTTTCTATTTTGAGAACTTGTCTATTCACATCCCTGTAAAACTACAGCGATCCCAAATATATAATGTTACAGTTTCTCATATTGTCCCTTTCATTAAAAAAGTCTGTACATACTGTTTTGATTAGTCATTTACGAGGCTTAGCTTAGTTGTGTCACTAGGTCAGACGTATGACGCCTCCTGTGAGAATCATACTCATTAAATAACTAATCTAGTTTTCTAATCATAACAACACGTGGTGATTTTGGTCACTGAGTATTTTTTTAAAGTTTTGGATTTGCCTTATTCTTTCTTAATATCTATATATCAATAGACGTGTTCCTTAATTGTACGACTGTTATCTTCTTGCCACCCTCTCTGCTTAAAGATGAGACCGTCCAAATCGTCCAAGATAAGATGCAAAAATGTAAATACTGATAATTTGGTGATGCTTATCCGCCGAATTATTATTTCTTATGAGTGTCGTAACCTCAGCTAAAAAATGGATCATTACGTTTGTATTAGAAAGAAAGAAAAAAAGGGGAGAAAAAGGAAATCCTGCACAGAAAAAAAGAATAAGAAAAAAAAGATAGTAGGGGAAAGATAGAGAAGGAGTGAGCGTGCGGAAGAGATAACGCTAATCTGATTCAATAAAAAATAATAAAAAGATGAAAAGAGTGAAAGAAAGGAAAAAGAGATAGAGTGAGAGAGAGAGTGTGTGTGTGCGTGTGTGTGTGTGTGCGTGTGTGAGTGAGAGAGAGAGAGAGAGAGAGAGAGAGAAAGAGAAAGCTAAATCAAGATTATTATACTTTTTACAAATTGAACTATTTAGTAATAGCTCTTAAGTAAATGTTGTATCGCGAGGAGGAAAGAAACACAGATGAATGGTATGCTTAACACATTTATTAAGCACCAATTCCGGTGTTGAACGGATACATACAAACGAAGAACAACTAAGTACAAACAATTAACAAGATAAACTGACACTAAAAGAGAAGGGTCAGATCGGTATAACAACGCAGCAAAGCAGTGTGCATATTATTCAGCTAGTTAATCTATTTTAATTGTAGGCTATTTCATGGCTATGAGCCAGTCCATCTGGTAGAGTGCCGAAGGGGTGTGACCTACTCTTCAACAGGAAACATATCAGGCGTTGTAATAATTAAATTATTATACCGTGATATATCCACAGGTCCTGCTAGTTTTCTTAATTCCTGTATTGAAAATTATGTATTTACCAACCCCTCCGCACGAACCGAATGCAACATTAGGTCAATTTCTTAAGCGGAGTTTTAACTGGTTTTGAATTCAGAGTGTTCCTTCTCCTAGACTGGCTACCCAGCCATGGTTAAAGAGCCCAGTCTGCCCTGCTATTTACCACAGCTGGAGGGAAACTGGATTCATACCCTCTCCAAGGGTATTAGTGCCATGGGAAATGCAAACAACTTCGTCCAGTAATTGAACTCGACGAGTCAATTTCCTATGACTCTAACCATTAAACCACGCGCCTGTACTGAAGGTGTAAAAACCTCTAAAAATATTTGTCTTCCGCGATATTTTTTGACCAACAGGATTGGCGATGAATATTTACAAAATACCATCTTCCTAAAATGTTCGGATTTACAGGAAATCATTATAAACTAAAATATTATCTATTTATAATTGATACGTATCCCTAGGCAGCGCCTTTTATATTCTGACATTTTTCAAGGCTTTTTCACTTATTTTTATTGACAATATTGTTTCATCATCTGTGGCTTCGGCATAATTTTGAAAACAGAAAACAAGAACTAGAAAAAGAATAAGAAAACACTCAACTACATATTTACATATATTTTAATTGAATATTTGAAAAAAATAATTAAATGTGTATTTCAGGAAGGTATACAGTTTCTCTCCGCCTCCATATATATGGGTTTTGTATCCATGGTTACGGTATATCGTAGTCATCTCAGAAAATAAGTAATAAATATGTTCTACATAATAATCCAAAGTCCAAGAGAAGTTATACGGGATATTTTATCAAAGAGAAATCATAAAGTTCACATATTATGTAAAAAGGAAAGAACAGGTGGACGCTGACTTTGGTAGCATCTACGATAAGACGTGATTTGCTGTCATATAACTGTTACTGCTACAAATAGAGGCATGCCCGTGTAACGGTTATCGTAGTAGAAAATGTAGTCAGTGACTTGACATCTATACATATAGCACGGGGTTATTAAAATGTTGATCTAAAACTTTCAATGTATAATGTTCGATATACGTGATTAATATACGCCACAGAATTAAATGCATTTACATGGAAAAAATTATTATGAATTTTTTTTAATGGACATTTTTTTATATTTACAGGCTTGATAGATTTATGATAATAAATGTTGATACGATTAGACGTTTTTTGTAGATATTTGTGTAGATGTTCAACTTCCGGACGAGGCAGTTTGGTGTTTCACTTCGCTCTAATATTCTTGCAGGTAAGGGTAAATAGTAGGACAGAATGTGTTATTTAACCGTGTTTAATAGCAACTTGAAAAAGAACAAAGCAACAAACAAAATAAATAAATAAATAGATAAAAAAATAAACAAATAAAAAACCAGATTAACAATCAAACTAAAACAAAGCAATTCTACGAGATATAACCAACGTCAATAAACTCAAACCCTTTTTTGAACCAAAAGACCCACATAAATAAATCTTATTGTCAAAGTAATAAACTCTATTCTGAAAGAATGAGACCGAATCCAAGATCCCATTAATGACATATATAATATATAATATATATATTATATATATACATAATTTATATGCATGTGTGTGTGTATGTGTGTGTGTGTTTTGGGTGTGCGTGTAATATGCGTGTGTTACCTGCATATATATATTTACCAAACCCCTGCGCAGCGAGCAGGAATGCGACACAAGGTCAATTTCTTAAGCGGAGTTAACAGGTTTGATTCAGATGTTTTCCTTCTCCTAGACTGGTTACTTAGCCATGGTTAAAGAGTCCAGTCTTCCCTGCTATTTACCTTAATAGCTGGAGGGAGAATTGGATTTATATCTTTCCCAAGGGTATTAGCACTATGTGAAATGCCAACAGCTTTCTTCCAGGATTGAAACCGCGTGACGAGTCCATTTCCTGCATATATTTTTGTTAGTATTAAAACCTGGACGGGCTATTTGCATTTCATTTAACGCAATTACCCTTCGGAAAGGCATGCTCAATTAATCTCCTCTCGGGATGGGCAGACGGGCCTCTTTAAACTTGGCAAGGCAATTATTTTAGGGGGAAAACTCTGAATCACAACCTGAATTGACATGTGTCGCATCCTGTTCGTGCGGAGGGCTTGGTGAATATATATTATATATATATATATATATATATATTATATATATATATATATATATATATATATATATATAATCAAGTTTATTCATTTATAGAAATAATTATGTTTTAAAACGGGTGTACTAAACTGTTACAATTAAAATGTATCAAATTATACGATGAATTGGACATTTTTCAATGATAAATTTGTTTTGGGTTGTTTGTTGGATTTTACGGCATTAAACCCATTTTGGTTTATTTATGCCAAAGTTTTTTTTTTTTTTATTCTTCAGAGTATTTCAATTTTCTTTTTATTAAACTCAATTTTTTAAGCCTAATTTATCTCATTTTTCTTTTTAACCCTAGATGGGAGCCCTAGCAGCTACTACCACTCCGGTTCAGAAGTGTACCTGGGAGTAATCGCGATGAAGGAGTACTTGCGTACTCCCCAGAGCTCCAAAATTAGAACTTCATCATTAGATAAATAAATTTGGTAATCCATGTTGTTAATTTTGCAAGCTGATGACAGATTTCTATTCCTCACGTAGTATTTTTCTCATGTTTCCTTCTGCTTACAATAGAATTTGCCTTTTCTTCTTCCCTTGATATCAAGTAAAATCGACCATTTTAACGAAGTTGAATAACAGATAAGTTGCTGAAACGTTAACGCAAATCTAATCTGCACTCCGATGCCAACGATTGTGTGGGTTTTCCTTGTCCCTCATGGCTTCCCAACAAACAAAACTTCTATTATTAAAAAATCTAAAGAGTGCAAGGGATTTGTGACGGTCCTGTAATAAAAAATAATCTGTTTTGAATGCAAACTTAGTGTTGCTTGGTTTATCTTTGCTCACTTATAAAGCTTTTTCGCAACGCTGAAAAGCGAAGGAAAACAGATTCAAATAGAATAAGATCGCAACAGTGAAAAAGCAAAAGCGAAAAGTATCTCGTCGTAACTTGGAGACATGCAAAAAGAAAGAAATAAAAAAGCGAAAAAAAAAAAACAAACAAAAAACCCAAACTTTTAAACAAACTCTGCTATATAACTTTCTAACCAGTTTACACTTGCATGAATGTGTTGAAAAAGCTTTTAGAGATTTTTCCATTAACGTTGGCAACAAATTTATCGTACCGAATGCACATTTTAATAAAGGTTATTGAATGACAATGACAAGAAAACGGTATGAGTTTCTTCCCGGGAAAATGTCAAGGGACAATCGTTTCTTTTTGTGCATCTCAGGCCTTTCAGTAATTTAGAGCAATGTGATCTCAGTTGCAAGCCACTGTTTTCCCCCTAATTTGAGGATCTGACATTTTATGTGGACACCTACATAGGGACACCAGTGCATGAAGCCACCAAGCAACAAACCGCCGTCATCAAATAGCTTGTGGATTAAAGGATGATGCGCCAGAGGACATCAAAAGAGCAATGAGCGATATGGGACAGGATGGAGAGAGTGGATGGATATCCGTGCTGTCAGCCGAATTGATTATATATATATATATTATATATTATATATATATATATATATATATATATATATATATTCGTCTGACAACACGGATATCCCATGACTTCTCTATCGTCAGAGTTAAGTTGTGTGGTCTAGCCAACCAGTAAGAGACGTAAAACATCGAAACTCGGTGTCTGTGAGTGACTTGTTATATGCTCCCAACCGGTAGAGTTTCTCTGGAGGGCGAATATTTTTAATTAACTTCCATCTGCCCATAAGTAGTGATCGTACTGTTGTTAACAGACTGGATCCTCTGATCATCGTAAAAATAATATTAAAAAAATATATTGAATGTAATATGTTTAAACACCATCGCCCTTAATATGGCAGCTTGTCAAATTGCGAGAGGTTTAATGGATCAGGCTGAGGTAAAGTTTATCGGGTTTCGTTCCTGGTCACAGATAATTGTTCGTATAAAACCAAAATCTGTAGAGAACGTGAAACGTCGAAATATGGTATTCTGTGGAGACTTACCTCTAAATAAATAAAAATTAAATTATATTAAAATTAATATATAATTAATATAATATATATAATAGTATTATATATATATATATATGTGGTTTGTAAAGTAACTCTGCTATATTAAAATCCTTTACAATTTATTGTTGAACTCTTATTTTTTTTAAAATTAATATTGAGATACCATAAGGATTTTATTAAAAATTCTATATGGATAATCAAGCCTTTGCCTCCCAGCCTCTCATGCGCTCAATTGATCCTTGTGGAATGACAGAAGAAATTCAGTGCTATCGTCCTTCAAGTTCTCTTCCAGAGTTGTTGGTTTTTTAGAGTAAAGACTTGCTCCTTCCCCAACCGTGAAAAGGAAAAACGACGGTCGCAGAGTGTTAAATCAGCGGCTTCGACCGGCCACTTCAATGGCGACCATATCTACTCATCTAGTCACCCATAGAAAATTGTGATTTCAGTCATTCACGAACAAGCATAGCAAAATGCGGAGGATCACGATTTTTCAATAAAAAAGTAAGTATTCATATTCTCCAAAGTATTGACAACTGACCAGATTTATTCTTCCAGCATGTTGAAATATCATTCGGCATCATGGTATTGCGAGGGAAGTTTTCAATCAACTGTATATTCCGGAATATAACTGGTCTTGAAAACCCAGAAATTTTCCAGCTTTGATTTTGTCCCAGGAGAAACTTGAAACAAAATACTGAAGAAATGGAATCGATTAATTCGAATTAAAAATAAATGATGTAAGACAACTTTAAGATCCCCCCTTTTTTTTTGAACTGAACAAACCACAACGAAATATTTCGTACCGATTGTTGCAGCTTAAAATTCTTTTTTCTCTCTTTTTTAAACATCTAACTTTTCTAATGCAATCATTGTAGCAACAAGTATCAAATAAAAATCAGTAAAACTGATCATTCTGTTGAAAAAAAGAATATCCACGAAAACTATGAATAAATTTGAAAGATGTTCATTTCAACAAGTCTTAAACCATGGTAATTGAGACAACATAAAATAGAACATAATTTATTTTGTTGATATAATGTATTTCAACAAGACGTTGAAATCGTGTAACAAACGAGAACATAGACGTGTATATGTACTATTTCCTTCCCTGGGAGAAAAATCAAAGTTCTTCATCTCTTTAATCCATTCGACTCTTTTTAGAACATTCACACAATACTATATAAAAATAAGTAAAACATAAACTTCAGAGAAATATTCTTTTCAATCCTGGAGAGGAAAACTAAATTCCTATTTTTTCCTGTAAACTACCGATTTACGAAATTCTTACGTCTCGGCCTTTTTTTTTTGATACAACCGTCTCAATATTTTCTTCTTACTTTTTAAAATATTTTGTAACAGTCTTTAAAATCTTCCTCCAACTGAATGGTATACCCTTTACTTAATTTTATTTCTGGTCGTATTTTCTTCTGGCGGCTTTGCTATTCTGATCGTCTATCTTGGTCTGGTTCTTCTAAGGGTCTGGACTTACTTGGGGACTTCGGGGTCTGGTTTCTGTTAGGGATTTCCTCCTTATCAGATGCCCTGTGTATTGTTTAGTTTTTAGGTAATAAACACAAACTTCGATTTACTTTGATGTTACTTTATTCAATCCCCGACCCAGACATCTCGCAGGTGAGAACTTACACCCTACAAGCACAGCTCCTACTTGCTAACTGACTGAAACTTAACTTACTAATTCTAAAACCGAAGAGAGGGTCCCTCTCTACGGTTCTCAACACCGGTATCCACCGGAAGGTTAGGACTGAGGTCAAGCTTGTCACTCTCATTCAAAAGCCGTGGGCTTGTAGCTTATAAACGGCCATTTTGATTTCTTCAACTATTGCCAAAGGTATTAAGTTATCTAATAATTATGTAACACAACTACTCTTTAATCTCTGACATCTAGTTCGTCTGTTTCAATCAAAAAATTCACTGGGGCCGTTCAATTGTTTTAATCTTTACTGGTTTCCATCCACTATTATTTTTTAAAGATTATTAATTCAAGAATAAAATCAAATATCATTAATTAGCTTCTTCTCTTTTCTTTTCCTTAACTATTCATAGATTCTTTTCTTTTAGCAAGTTATGACAGCTTATTTTACTAAGACAGAAATCTATTTGAAAATATCAATACGGCTGGTGCGTATATACGCAAAAGGATAATCTTGATCGTGTATTCCTAAGAAAATTAAAGTAAAATTGTTATATCAGCAGATGTTTTTTATGACCCCAGGAAGCGTATCCCCTTGGGAAAGTTACATGAAAAGGAACTTAACGTAAAGAGAAAAAAGAAGAATATTGGACGACAATGCCAACCCTCATTATAAAAAAAAGAGAAAATCTAAAGGAAATACCAAAGCTTAGAAAGAACAATGATGGCCCAAGCTTCAGAAGAGCAAAACTGGGCAAAAGTAGAAGAAAATAGCAAAGAATCACCAACGAGAAAAAGTGGAAAAAAATAGAGAATGGGTGAAGAAAACAGATAAAGAAATCAGAAAACGAATTGAAGTGTTTAAAGAAAATGAAGAAAACAATAAAGAAAATATCTTCAAAGGAAGAAATCGCAAAAAGAAGCGTAATCATTAAAGAATAAGCAAGTTTAAACACATTGGATGACAAGAAAATAACTAAGTTCAACGTTCGGATAACCACAGGAGGATGTTTAATTCACTAAGCATAAAATAGAACCATGAGAGTCTTTGTTTTAGATGAGATTTAAACAGATTTGCACAATCAATGTAAAAAAAAATTCGAAACAAGTTTTTTTTTAAAAAAAAAATTGGTTATTTTTTTGGAAACCCCAAGAATGATTCCATACATTTAAACTTTTGTAAAGAGAAATCCCGGTGCTTTGGTAGAGCTTCTCTAGATGGGACTTTGAACAAATCTTTCACGCGGTTTAGCGTTTTTAAGGTACTAACTCGTTTGTTGCTTCCAGACTCGAGTACTCTAGTGATCGTACATACATTTACCGATGTATGTCTTTAGCAGTTAAAAAATGTAGCTCCGGTACATCCGAGAGGAAAGGGATCAACGGAAAGGTCAGTCAGGTTTTTTCTCTCGGCTACAAGTAGCTGTTAAGTCTAGCACACTGGTGTGACGTAATGTCGAAACACGGTGTCTGTGGATGACTTATATATATATATATATATTATATATATATATATATTATATATATATAATGATATATGTGTGTTGTGTGTGTGTGTGTGTTTCCTTTACCAACCCGTCGATTATGAGCAGGAAGTGGATACAAGGTCAATTTTTAAGGCAGAGTTTAACAGGTTTGAAATTCAGCTCCCTAAATTTCTCACATAGAATCGGTGCTACTGCATGTGCTGTTGGTGAAGGCAGAACGAACCAGAAACCTGCAATATCAGATCGACACTCTACTGATAGGGCTAAACCGTACTAGTACCATGTAAACTACGTACCATCTGTTTCCATGGTCGGTTTTCCCGGCGAATTAAATTGGCAACATCCATCAGTCACGACTTGGCTTTTCTAGTGAAAGGGTGTGTGGACAGCCGCATCACTAAAACACAGCTGTCAAAGGGTGGATGGGCTCCAAGGGTGTCAAGCAACTATCCCACTGATAGTAATAGAAATAGAGTAGTGCACATAAATCCCAAAACAAACTGGCGCTAGAAAGTGCAAGCGCCTGGTCTTCCGGGGATGCTTGTATCTCGTGAAATGACTTCAATACTACCGTTAGACAGGATTCTGCAGCTGTTTTCACGGTCCATCTTATTGTACTTTCTCCTGCCACTGAACTGGATACTGCCCAAACAAGTGGACTTCGTCGTTGCAACCTTCTTTCCACCTTAACATCATCTCACACTACACAAGGTTCACAAAGTTGACCGAGTGAGAACATTGTTGTTGCGAACGATTTTCTAATAGGAAAAAAGATTCCTTTAAATCGTTTAAACATATGAAAAGCTGGAATGCGCATTTCTATCCATGTCAAATTGAGCGATTTATTCTAACGGCATTCAACCGTTAGGTTTATTTAATGCTTAGATGTAAGGAATCACGTTCTTTGTAATTTTTATATTTATATTTATGTTCGTATATTTTCTTCCTCCAATCACTATTGCCCCGGTACATTTACACAAATCTTCACAAGTGGAGTCCTCACCAACGATGCAGTTATCCAATACACGTATCTCTTCCTTTGGACCCCTTATTTAGGTTGGGGTCGTTCGAAGAGGTCCCCTCCGATAAATCGGTGGTCACGTCAACTCTAGCACCTATATGAATTGTCAGAACTCTATTGCCTTTACGGCAACCAACCCTTTTTATCATATGTGTGCTAAAATGTGGTGGGCTTTTGGAGTCTTTAATGCCTGGGTTTGTCGTTAAAACTCTATTTTGTATGGGGAAGTTCCCAATTCTGGAGCATGTGGTGTTGAGTACCCTCATCACTTTACTCTCAGATCCACATAGACCCCCTAGTTAGGTTCCGATGCCATGGGTTGGAATGAAAAATATGTTTACATCTTTTTTTAATTGAATACACCTATCAAATTTTAAACATAATTCTTACCGCAGAAAATAACGCCAACAAGGTTTAACATGCCGTAAAATCAACGAACACACTAATTTCTGGTCATAAATACGTAATATATTTTAAACAGATCAGTATTGAGCCTCAGATTTTGGCCATACCAAGTCAATGTCTTATAAAACCTGGGAAGTAACGGCAAACTTAAGATTTTACTCCACACTCCCTGACCCCAAAAACCTGGGCCTCTGCATCATATCCAGTTTCTTGTCCTATACAGACACAGCTTGTTTGTTGGTGGTGTCGGGTCGGGTCTGAACATATCTGCAGTTGCATACTGTCAACATATTCTAAGCCTCTTTCGACTGGATAAATCCTTGTTACGCTTTGTGCAAGTAGTCAATATCATTAATTCAATAACTTTGGAAAAAAGTTTCCAATATGGAATAATAAAGTGTTAATCAAAACTCATGACTGCGGTATTCGCAATTAACCAGCATCTGTTGAACAGGTTTGAACCATGAGATATCCATTAAACTTGGTTTCGTTTTGGCAAAAGCCACAATTACTAAAATACCCAAAGAATGTTCAGAGACAAGTCTTTGAGAATGCTCTATAAACATGACTTTAAAATAGACGCCTAAAGGCATTTTCATTATCATTAGTTTGTTCGGCTGAACACCAGATAAGGAGAAATTAAAAGTAGGAAGTTTATATTGTGCTTGTGCCTTAAAAATCAGTATTTGAATTCCTCGCTAAAAGAGGTTGATTGTTGTTGGTTGGTTGGTTGGTTTTGGATTTACATAGCATGTCATACCATGTTGGGTTATTTTAATGGCGAAAACATTTTTTGTTTTTTCCATTTCTTAATGGTCTCAACTTTTTTAAAATACAACTTTTTTTAAAACCCATAAAAAATCATTTTTCTATCTAATCCATAGATGGACATAACAGGTACTATAACTCCGTTCAGGGTGAGTATGGTGATGTACGGTGTACTCATATTCCCCTGAGCCCCAGGACTTACTAATCAAGATAGCGTTTAACAACATCCCATTATATTAGGAACTCAGCCACCACCCACCAAGCACATATATGATACAAGAGTTGGGGCTTGCCCTAGGGGCATACGTTGGGGCAATCATAATGGTGATGGGTTTGAACCAGCCGATTGATCGAAGGTGTCCTCTCACGCCCGCCGTCTGCCTAGATAAGGGCCAAAATGAAGTAGAGTGTATTGGGTTAAACTGCATCTGTTGGTGAGACTCCACTGTGAAGATGCTGTGCATGTAGCGACTTCTTTGTTGTCATTACTACCCGGGTTCATTTTAACCCGGATAGGTAGTAACTGATTATGGTCCTTTCTATCGGTCCAAATGAACCTGTGTAAAAATTATGATATTCGATAAGACCATGGGCAGAAAACAAACTCTTAAGAAATAACTGCAAAATCTAAAATATAAACGTTATAATAACGCGATTACCTACCACTATGTTCAAATAATATTAAGAGGGTTTTGATGCCGTTTAAAATCCAATTAAACAGTTGTTAATCATTCCCAATACATGATACTACGGTGTTTCTAACAAAATACGACAGTTATATATCTTGCAACCGCTTTGGTTTAAACATCCGAAGACTGTCCACATCGTCCAAAATAAAAGTTGTCGTCAACGCATCTAAATAATGAGATTTTCTGTTTTTATTATAAGAAAGAGATGGAAGAAAAAGCATATGCTAACACAGATATGATAGAAATGAAGAAAGATTGAGAGTAGGGAAAATAGAGAGAGAGGGGGTGTGCGGAAGGTGATAAGGCTACTCTGTTTCAATCAAACATAAATGTAAATATGAAAATATGAATGAAATAAATAAAAGAATGAGAGAGAGTTAAATCTAAGATTTATTATACTTTTACATATTGACTATTTAGCAATAGCTCTAAGTAAACTTTAAACGTTGTAATAATTAAATTATCATATTTTGTTTATCCACAGTTCGCTAGTAAGAAAACAATTGTTTTGCATTAATGCAGACAATTGTTTACAACATTGTAAGTAGGTTGATAGGTAAGTATGTACATCAGGTAAGTTATGCAGCAAGATGGATATCACAAAGTAGTCTTTGTGGTGATTCCCTACGACGACTGCGTAACAAAAATTGGTATCTTTAAATGTCTACTCATTAGCTCAGCTCGATACGCACCTTCCTGACATGACATAAATCCAGTGCTCGAACTTTGGCGCCACAGACGTTACCTGGGAAGGGTACAGTGGCGGCGAAAACGTGTCTGGAGAGTGTACGAAATTTCGTCGGTTTATAAAACACACGAAGGTAAGTGTCGCGTGTACAAGGTTAATGGGGTCTAAGGTGATCGAATTTTGAAGTTTTATGTGTAAAGTAGCACAGTTAATCCAATAAAGCCACCAGGGTACATTAAAACCTGCATCTAATGCAAGTTTCGCAGAGGCCAAGGAAAAGGGGGGGTTAGATTTGTCTAGGAATGAGATAGGTAACAAACGACAGTAAAAGTTCCGGTTCAATTCAATAAATATTATCTTTCCTTGTGTGATAGAAATAACAAAATAGATTAACTGCTGTTTATCCATTTCAAAGGATATCAACATACCCGCTTGTATCAAAATATTTAACGTAATATCAATTACGCGATAATCCTTCAATAAAATGTTATTTGCTTTTGTATTGTACTATGAGGTTCAGTATCAATAAAGAAGTGGACAGGCGAGTCAGGTCAACTTCAGGTCTTAGGCTACAGCATTCAACTTCCTAGTATTACTTTTTTAGGAATCCAAATATAATGCGAAAATAGGAAGGACAGACCCGATCATTTATTTTTTTAACCTCATCAAGGACATTGTATGGGAATAAAAGGTTGTCTAAAACCGTTTTGGAAATCTTTTTTTAAAAGTCCTGTCAATTCATTGATAGAAATCTTCTTTTTTTTTTTTTTCTTTTTTTTTTTTTTGAATAACAATATATTCCTTCTAGGATTCTGGATTAAAAGTATACAACAAACGAAACTTTTTAAATTGCTCGCATCATTATCTAAAATAATTAGTCTTTTTGAAACATTTGTTTTTTCATATATATATATATATATATATATATATATAATATATATATAATATATAGTATATATATTATATATATTATATATACGAAAAACAACGTGTTTCAAAAAGACTAATTTATTTTAGATAAATGATGCGAGCATTAAAAAGTTTCGTTTGTTTATACTTTTATCAGAATCCTAGAAGGAATATAATTGTTTTTCCAAAAAAAAAAAAAGAAAAAAAAAGAAGATTTCTATCAATGAAATTGACAGGATTTTTAAAAAGATTTCCACAACGGTTTAGACACAACCTTTTATTCCTACATGTCTGTATGAAGGTTAAAAAATAAATGATCGGTCTGTCCTCCTCATTTTCGGCATGAAATATTTGGGATTCTAAAAAGTAATACTAGGAAGTTAATGCTGAAGCTAGACCTGAAGTTGAACCTGACTCGCCTTGTCCATTTCTTTATTGATACTGGAACCTCATAGTTACAATACAAAAGCATAACATTTATTGAAGGATTATCGCGTAATTGTATACTTTAAATATTTTGTATACAAGCGGGTATTGATTCCTTTGAAATGCGATAAACAAGTCAGTTATCTATTGTATTTCTTATCCACACAGGGAAGATAAATAATTTATGAATTGGAAACGAATTTACTTTCGTTTTTGTTTTACCTATCTCATTCCTAGACAAATTCTAACCCCACTTTTCCTTGGCTCTGCAACTTGCATTAGATGCAGTTTTAATGTACACCTGGTGGCTTATTGGATTAATGTGCTACCTTACACATAACTAACTTCATAAATTCGATCAACCTTAGAACCCATAACCTTGTTACACGCCGAAACACTTACTGTCGGTGTTTATAACCGACGAATTTCGTACACTCTCCAGACACGTTTTGCCGCCACTCCTTCCCAGGTAACGTCTGTGGCGCCAAAGTTCGAGGCACCTTGGATTATGTCATGTCAGGAAGGACCATCACTAAGCTAATGATGTAGACATTTAAAGATACAAATTTTTGTTACGCAGTCGTCGTAGGGAAATTCACCACAAAGACTACTTTGATGGATATCCATCTTGCTGCTAAACTTACCTGTACATACTTACCTATCAACCCTACTTACAAGTGTTGGTAACAATGTCTCCATTAATGCAAAAACAATGTTTTCTTACTAGCGGAACCTGTGGATATAACACAATATGATAATTTAATTATTACAACGTTATGAAAATGTTTACTTAAGAGCTATTTCTAAATAGTTCAATATGTAAAAAGTATAATAATCTTAGATTTTAACTCTCTCTCACTCCTTTTTATTTCTTTCATCATTATTTTCATATTTACATTATGTTTGATTGAAACAGAGTAGCCTTATCACTTCTGCACACCCTCTCTCTCTATCTTCCTACTCTCAATCTTTCTTCTTTCTTATTCATATTTTTTTCTGGTGTAGCATATGCTTTTTTCCATTCTTTTCTTTATAATAAAAACAGAAAGTCTATTATTAGCTGCGTTGACGACACTTTATTTTGGACGATGTGGACAGTCTCATGTTAACCAAAGCGGGTTGCAAGATTATAACTGTCGTATTTTGTAAGAACACGGTAGTATCATGTATTGGAATGATTAACAACTGTTAATTTGATTTTTAACGGCATCAAACCTCTAATATTATTTGATACATAGTGGTTAGGTAATCGCGTTCAATATACGTTTATATTTAGATTTTTGGCAGTTATTTTTAGAGTTTTGTTTTTGCACATGGTCTTATCGAATATCAATATTTTACACAGGTTCCATTTGACGATAGAAGACCATAATAGGTACACCATCCGGGTTAAATGAACGCCGGGAGTAATGACAACAAGAAGTACTCTACATTCCACAGATCTTCACAAGTGGAGTCTCACAACAGTGATGCAGTTAACCCAATACCACCCTACTTATTTTGGCCCTTATTTAGGCTAGACAGGGCGGCGTGGAGGACACCTTCCGATCATCGGCTGGTCAAACCCTATCACCTATATGATTGCCCCCAACGTATTGCCCTTTAGGCAAGCCCAACTCTTGTATCATATATGTGCTGTTGGTGGTGCGGGTTCCTAATATAATGGCATGATGTTAAACGCTATCTGATAGTGAAGTCCTGGGGCTCAGGGGAATATGGAGTACACCTACATCACCATTACTCACCCTGAACCGGAGTTATAGTACCTGTTATGGTCCCATCTATGGATTAGAATAGAAAAATGATTTTTTATGGGTTTAAAAAGTGTATTTTAAAAAAATTGAGTACCCATTAAGAATGAATAAAACAAAAAATGTTTTCGCCATAAAATAACCCAACATGTATGACATGCTGTAAAATCCAACCAACCAACCAACCAAACAATCAACCTCTGTGTTAGCGAGGAATTCAATACTGATTTTTAAGGCAAGCACAATATAAACTTCCTACTTTAATTTCTCCTTATCTGGTGTTCAGCCAGAACAAACTAATGATAATGAAAATGCTTTAGGCGTCTATTTTAAAGTCATGTTTAATAGAGCATTCTCAAAGACTTTCTCTGAAACATTCTTGGGTATTTTAGTATTGTGGCTTTTTGCCAAAACGAACCAAGTTTAATGATATCTCATGGTCACCTGTTCAACAGTGCTGGTTAATTGCGATATCCGCAGTCATGAGTTGATTAACACTTTATATTCATATTGGAAACTTTTTCCAAAGTTGATCTGAATTAATATATTGACTACTTGCACAAAGCGTAAACAAGGATTTAGTCCAGTCGAAGAGGCTTAGAATATGTTGACAGTATCAACTGCAGATATTTCAGACCCGACCCGACACCACCAACAAACAAGCTGTGTCGTGTATAGGACAAGAAACTGGATATGATGCAGAGGCCCAGGTTTTTGGAGGTCAGGGGAGTGTGGAGTAAATCTTATTTGCCGTTACTCCCAGGTTTACTAAGACTTGACCTGGTAAGGCCAAAATCTGAGGCTCAAATAGATCTGTTTAAAATATATACGTATTTGATTGGACCAGAAATTAGTGTGTTCGTTGGATTTTACGGCATGTTAACCCTTGTTGGGTTATTTTCTGCGGAAGACTTATGTTTAAATTTTGATAGGTATTCAATTAAAAAAATGTTAAACATATTTTCTATCCAACCCATGGATGGAACCTAACTAGGGGGTCTATGTGGATCTGAGAGTAAAGGTGATGAAGGGGTACTCAACACCCACATAGCTCCAGAATTGGAACTTCCCCAACAAATAGAGTTTAACGACAACCCAAGGGCATTAAGACTCACAGCCACCACATTTTAGCACACATATGATAAAAAGGGTTTGGTTTGCCGTAAAGGCAATAGAGTTCTGACAATCATATAGGTGCTAGAGTTTGACGTGACCAGCCGATTTATCGGAAGGGGACCTCTTCGAACGACCCCCAACCTAAAATAAGGGCCCAAAAGGAAGATACGTGTATTGGGTAAACTGCATCTGTTGGTGAGACTCCACTTGTGAAGATTTGTGGAATGTATCGGGGCAATAGGGTTGGGAGAAGAAAATATACGAAATAAATATAAATATAAAATTACAAAGAACGTGATTTCCTAACATCTAAGCATAAAATAAACCTAAACGGTTGACATGCCGGTAGAATAAATCGCTCAATTTGACATGGATAGAAATGCGCATCCATATTCATATGTTTTAACGATTTAAAAGGGAATCTTTTTATTGCCTATAGAAATCCGTCGCAACAACAATGTTCTCACTCGTCAACTTGTGAACACTTGTGTGTGAGATGATTTAAGTGGAAAGAGGTTGCACAGACCGAAGTCCACTGTTTTGGCAGTTCAGTGGCAGGAGAAAGTCCAATAAGACTGGACCGTGAAACAGCTGCAGAATCCTGTCTAAGGTAGTATTGAGTCATTTCACGAGATACAAGCATCCCCGGAAGACCCAGCGCTTGCACTCCTAGCGCCAGTTTGTTTTGGGGATTTATGTGCAACTACTCTATTCCTATTACTATCAGTGTGGATAGTTGCTTGCACCCTTGGAGCCCATCCCCCTTTGACAGCTGCTGTTTTAGTGATGCTGGCTGTCCACACACCCTTCTCACTAGAAAAGCCAAGTCGTGACTGATGGATGTGCCAATTTAATCGCCGACAAACCGACCATGGAACAGATGGTACTAGTTTACATGGTACTAGTACGGTTTAGCCCTATCAGTAGAGTGTCCGATCTGATATGCAGGTTTCTGGTTCGTTTCTGGCCTTCACCAACTCAGCACATGAGTAGCACCGATTCTATGTGATAAATTAGGGAGCTGAATTCAACCCTGTTAAACTCTGCTTAAAAATTGACCTTGTATCACTTCCTGCTCATATCGACGGGTTGGTAAAGAACACACACACACACACACACACATATATATATATATATATATATATATATATATATATATATATATATATATATAGTCATCCACAGACACCGTGTTTCGACATTTACGTCACACCAGTGTGGCTAGACTTAACAGCTACTTGTAGCCGAGAGAAAAACCTGACTGACCTTTCCGTCTGATCCCTTTCCTCTCGGATGTCCGGAGCTACATTTTAACTGCTAAAGACATACATCGGTAAATGTATGTTACGATCACCTAGAGTACTCGAGTCTGGAAGCAACAAACGAGTAGTACCTTACGCTAAACCGGTGAAAGTTTGTCAAAGTCCCCTCTAGAGAGCTCTACCAAGCACCGGGATTTTCTTCTTACCAAAAGTTTAAATATGGAATCATCTGTCCAAAATACATTTTACTTGTCGATTTTTTTTTACATTGATTGTGCAAATTGTTTTAATCTCATCTAAAACAAAGACTCTTCATGGTTTCTATTTTTATGCTTAGTGAATTAAACATCCTCCTGTGGTTATCGAACGTTGAACTTAGTTATTTCTTTGTTCATCCAATGTGTTTAACTTGCTATTCTTAATGATTACGCTTCTCTTTTGCGATTTCTTCCTTGAAGATATTTTCTTTATTGTTTTCTTCATTATTCTTTTAAACACTTCAATTCGTTTTCTTATTTTCTTATCTGTTTTTTCTTCACCCATTTTCTCTTATTTTTTTTCACTTTTTCTGGCGTTTGATCTTTGCTATTTTTCTCTACTTTTTGCCAGTTTTGCTCTTCTGAGCTGCCATCATTGTTCTTTCTAAGCTTTGTGTATTTTCCTTTAGTTATTTTCTCTTTTTTTTATAAGTGAGGTGGCATTGTCGTCCATATTCTTCTTTTTTCTCTTTACGTAAGTTCTTTTCATGTAATTTCCCAAGTGATACGCTTCCTGGGGTTCATAAACATCTGCTGATATAACAATTTTACTTAATTTTCTTAGGAACTTTTACAGCGATCAAGATTATCCTTTTCGGTATATACGCACCAGGTATTGATATTTCAAATAGATTTCTGCTCTTAGTAAAAATAAGCTGTCATAACTTGCTAAAGAAAAGAATCTATGAATAGTTAGAAAAGAAAAGAGAAAGAAGCTAATTAATGATATTTGATTATTCTTGAATTTAATAATCTTTAAAAAATAATAGTGGTTGAACAGTAAAGTTAAACAATGAACGGCCCAGTGGGAATTTTTGATTGAAGACAGACGACTAATGTCAGAGATTAAGAGTAGTTGTGTTACATAATTATTAGATAACTAATACTTATGGCAATAGTGAAGAAATCAAAATGGCCGTTATAAGCTACAGCCCACGGCTTTGAAGATGAGTGACAAGGCTTGACCTCAGTCCTAACCTTCCGGTGGATACCGTGAGAACCGGTAGAGAGGACCCTCTCTTCCGGTTTAGATAGTAAGTAAGTTTCAGTCAGTTAGCAAGTAGGAGCTGTGCTTGTAGGGTGTAAGTCTCACCTGCGCAGATGTCTGGGTCGGGGATTGAAAATAAAGTAACATCAAAGTAAATCGAAGTCTTGTGTTTATTACCTAAAAACTAACAATGACACAGGGCTTCTGATAAGGAGAAATCCCTAACAGAAACCAGACCCGAAGTCCCCAAGTAAGTCCAGACCTTAGAAGAGACCAGACCAAGATAGACGATCAGAATAGCAAAGCCGGCCAGAAGAAAATACGACCAGAAATAAGAATTTAAGAAAGGGTATACATCAGTTGGAGAAGATTTTAAAGACGGTTACAAAAATATTTTGAAAAAGTAAGAGACAATATTGAGACGGTTGTATCTGAAAAAAAAAAAGGCCGAGACAGTAAGATTTCGTAAATCGGTAGTTTACAGAAAAAATAGGAATTTAGTTTTCTCTCTCCAGAATGAAAAGAATATTTCTCTGAAGTTTAATGTTTACTTATTTTTATATGTATTGTGTGAATGTCTAAAAAGAGTCGAATGGATTAAAGAAATTGAGAACTTGGATTTTTCTCCCCAGGGAAGGAAAATAGTACATATACAACGTCTATGTTCTCGTTTGTTTACACGATTTTCACGTCTGTTGAAATACATTATTCAACAAAATAATTATTTCTATTTTATGTTGTCTCAAATTTACCAAGGTTTAGACTTGTTGAAATTGAACATCTTTCCAAATTTATTCATTAGTTTTCGTGGATATTCTTTTTTTCAACAGAATGATCAGTTTTACTGATTTTTATTTGATACTTGTTGCTACAATGATTGCATTAAGAAAAGGTTAGATGTTTAAAAAAGAGAGAAAGAAGAAATTTTAAGCTGCAACAATTCGGTACAGAAGTATTTCGTTGTGTTTTTGTTCATTCAAAAAAAAGGGGGGATCTTAAAAGTTGTTTACATCATTTATTTTAATTCAATTAATCATTCCATTTCTTCAGTATTTTGTTTCAAGTTTCTCCTTGGACAAAATCAAAGCTGGAAAATTGTCTGGGTTTCAAGACAGTTTATATTCGGAATATACAGGTTGATTGAAAACTCCCCTCGCAATACCATGAATGCCGAATGATATTTCAACATGCTGGAAGAATAAATCTGGTCAGTTGTCAATACTTTGGAGAATACTGAATACTTAATTTTTATGAAAAATCGTGATCCTCCGCATTTTGCTATTGCTGTTCGTGAATGACTGAATCACAATTTTCATGGGTGATAGATGAGTAGATATGGTCCGCATTAGTGGCCGGTCAGAAGCCCTGATTTAACACTCTGCGACGTTTTTCTTTCACGGTTGGTTGAAGGAGCAAGTCTACTCTAAAAAACCAACAACTCTGGAAGAACTTGAAGGACGAATAGCAGAATTTTCTTCTGTCATTCCACAAGATCAATTGAGCGGCATGAGAGGCTGGAGGCAAATGCTGATATCCATATAGAATTTTTAATAAAACTCCTTATGTGTTTTCTCATATTAATTTAAAAAATAATGATTCAACAATAAATTGTAAAGATTTTAATATAGAGAGTTACTTTACAACCACTATATATATATATATATATATATATATATATATATATTATAATATATATATATATATATAGTAAGTCATCCACAGATACCATATTTCGACGTTTCACGTCTCTACAGTTTGGTTATACGCAACAATTATCTGTGACCAGGAACGAAACCCGACTAACTTTACCTCAGCCTGATCCATTAACCTCTCGGCAATTTGACAGCTGCCATTTAAGGGCGGTGTTTAAACTATTACATTCATATATTTTTTTAATATATTTTTACGATGATCAGAGAGATCCAGTCTGTAAACAACAGACGATCACTACTTATGGTGGCAGTGGAAGTTAATTAAATTCGCCCCGAGAGAACTCTACCGGATTTTGGGAGCATATAACAAGTCACTCACAGACACCGAGTTTCGATGTTTTACGTCTCTTGACTGTGGCTAGACACAGCAACTAACTCTGACGGATAGAGAGAGTCATGGATATCCGTGTTGTCAGCACGAATATATATATATATATATATATATATATAATATATATATATATATATATATATATATAATCAATTCGTGCTGACAGCACGGATATCCATCACTCTCTCCATCTGTCCCTATCGCTCATTGCTCTTTTGATGTCCTCTGCGCATCATCCATAATCCACAAGCTATTTGATGAGGGGTTTTGCTGGTGGGCTTCATGCACTGGTGGGTCCCTATGTAGGTGTCCACAGCAAAATGTCAGGTATCTCAAATTGGGGAAAACAGTGGCTTGCAATGAGATCACATTGCTCTAAAGTACTGAAAGGCCTGAGATGCACAAAAGAAACGATTGTCCCTTGACATTTTCCCGGGAAGAACTCTACCGTTTTGTGTCATTGTCATTCAATTAACCTTTATTTGAAATGTGCATTCGGTACGATAAAATTTGCTGCCAAACGTTAATGAAAATCTCTAAAAGCTTTTTCAACACATTCATGCAAGTGTAAACTGGTTAAGAAAGTTTTATAGCAGAGTTTTGTTTAAAAGTTGGGGGTTTTTTTGTTTTTTTTTTTCGCTTTTTTTTTCTTTCTTTTTGCATGTCTCCAAGTTACGACGAGATTACTTTTCGCTTTTTGCTTTTCACTTGTTGTATCTTATTCTATTTGAATCTGTTTTCCTTCCCGCTTTTCAGCGTTGCGAAAAGCTTTTTAAGTGAGCAAAGATAAAACAAGTCAACACTAGTTTTCATTCAAACAGATATTTTTTTATTCAGACCGTCACAAATCCTTGCACTCTTTGATTTTTTGGTTTGTTTGTTGGAAGCCATGAGGACAAGGAAAACACACAATCGTTGGCATCGAGTGCAGATTAGATTTGCGTTAACGTTCAGCAACTTTCTTTATTCACTTCGTTAATGGTCGTTGACTTGTATCAAGGGAAGAGAAACGGCAATTCTATTGTAAGCAGAAGGAAACATGAGAAAATATCTAGTGGAATAGAAATCTGTCATCAGCTTGCAAAATTAACAACATGGATTACAAATTTATTATCTAATGATGAAGTTCTAATTTTGGAGCTCTGGGGAGTACGCAGTACTCCTTCATCGCGATTACTCCCAGGTACACTCTGAACCGGAGTGGTAGTAGCTGCTAGGGTCCCATCTATGGGTTAAAAAGAAAAAATGAGATAAAATTGGCTTAAAAAATTGAGTTTAAATAAAAGAAAATTGGAAATACCTCTGAAGAATAAAAAAAAAAAAACTTTGGCATCAAATAATCCAAAATGGTTTTAAATGCCGTTAAATCCTACCAACAACCCAAACAAATTTATCATTGAAGAAATGTCAATATCATCGTTATAATTTTGATACATTTTAATTGTAACAGTTTAAAAGAAATTCTTGTCTTTAGTACACCCGTTTTTAAATCATAATTATTTCCTCTGAAATGAATAAACTTGATTATATATATATATATATATATATATATATATATATATATATATATATATATATATATATATATATATTTACCAAGCCCTCCGCACGAACAGGATGCGACACATGGTCAATTCAGGTTTGGATTCAGAGTTTTCCCCCTAAAATAATTGCCTTGCCAAGTTTAAAGAGGCCCGTCTGCCCATCCCAAGAGGGAGATTAATTGGATGCATGACTTTCCGAAGGGTAAGTGCGTTAAATAAAATGCAAATAGCCTCGTCCAGGATTTTATCTAACAAAAATATATGCAGGAAATGGACTCGTCAACGCGAGTTCAATTCCTGGAAGAAGCTGTTGGCATTTCACATAGTGCTAATACCCTTGGGAAATATATGAATCCAATTCTCCCTCCAGCTATAGGTAAATAGCAGGGACGACTGGACTCTTTAACCATGGCTAGTAACCAGTCTAGGAGAAGGAAAACTCTGAATTCAAACCTGTTCAACTCCACTTAAGAAATTGACCTTGTGTCGCATCCTGCTCGTGCGCAGGGGTTGGTAAATATATATATGCAGGTAATCACACGCATATTACACGCACACAAACACACACACACATACACACACACATGCATATATATGTATATATATATATATATATATATATATATATATATTTCATAATGGATCTTGGATTCGGTCTCATTCTTTCAGATAGACTGTTTATACTTTTGACAATAAGTTTATTTATGTGGGTCTTTTGGTTCAAAAAAGTTGTTTGAGTTTATTGACGTTGGTTATATTCGTAGAATTGCTTTGTTTTAGTTTGATTGTTAATCTGTTTTTTTATTTATTTATTTTTTATCTATTTATTTATTTATTTGTTTGTTGCTTTGTTCTTTTTCAAGTTGCTTAAACACGGTTAAATAACACATTCTGTCCTACTATTTACCCTTACCTGCAAGAATATTAGAGCGAAGTGAAACGCAAACTGCCTCGTCCGGAAGTTGAACATCTACACAAATATCTACAAAAACGTCTAATCGTATCAACATTTATATGTAAGTCTATCAAGCCTGTAATATAATAAAAAAAGGTCCATTAAGAAAAATTCATCATAATTTTTTTCCATGTAAATGCATTTAATTCTGTGGCGTATATTAATCACGTATATCGAACATTATACATTGAAAGTTTTAGATCAAAATTTTAATAACCTCGTGCCATATGTATAGATGTCAAGTCACTGACTACATTTTCTACTACGATAACCGTTACACGGGCGTGCCTCTATTTGTAGCAGTAACATTTATATGACAGCAAATCACTTCTTATCTTAGATGCTACAAAAGTCAGCATCCACCTGTTCTTTCCTTTTTACATAATATGTGAACTTTATGATTTCTCTTTGATAAAATTGCCCGTATAACTTCTCTTAGACTTTGGATTATTATGTAGAACATATTTATTACTTATTTTCTGAGATGACTACGATATACCGTAACCAAGGATACAAAACCCATATATATGGAGGCTGAGAGAAACTGTAGGCCTTCCTGAAATACACGTTTAATTATTTTTTTCAAATATTCAATTAAAATATATGTAAATATGTAGTTGAGTGTTTTCTTATTCTTTTTCTATTTCTTGTTTTCTGTTTTCAAAATTATGCCGAAACCACAGATGACGAAACAATATTGTCAATGAAAATATGTGAAAAAGCCTTGAAAAACGTCAGAATATAACAGCGCTGCCGAGGAATACGTATCAATTATAAAAAGATAATATTTTAATTACATTTCCTGTAAATCCGAACATTTTAGGAAGATGGTATTTTGTAAATATTCATCGCCAATCCTGTTGGTCAAAAAATATCGCGGAAGACAAATATTTTTAGAGGTTTTTACACCTTCAGTACAGGCGCGTGGTTTAATGGTTAGAGTCATAGGAAATTGACCTGAGTTCAATTACTGGACGAAGTTGTTTGCATTTCCCATGGCACTAATACCCTTGGGAGAGGTATGAATCCAGTTTTCCCTCCAGCTGTGGGTAAATAGCAGGGAAGACTGGGCTCTTTAACCATGGCTGGGTAGCCAGTCTAGGAGAAGGAACACTCTGAATTCAAACCAGTTAAAACTCCGCTTAAGAAATTGACCTAATGTTGCATTCGGTTCGTGCGGAGGGGTTGGTAAATACATAATTTTCAATACAGGAATTAAGAATACTAGCAGGACCTGGGATATATCACGGTATAATAATTTAATTATTACAACGCCTGATATGTTTCCTGCTGAAGAGTAGGTCACACCCCTTCGGCACTCTACCAGATGGACTGGCTCATAGCCATGAAATAGCCTACAATTAAAATAGATTAACTAGCTGAATAATATGCACACTGGCTTTGCTGCGTTGGTTATACCGATCTGACCCTTCTCTTTTAGTGTCAGTTTATCTTGTTAATTGTTTGTACTTAGTTGTTCTTCGTTTGTATGTATCCGTTCAGCACCGGAACTGGTGCTTAATAAATGTGTTAAGCATACCATTCATCTGTGTTTCTTTCCTCCTCGCGATACAACATTTACTTAAGAGCTATTACTAAATAGTTCAATTTGTAAAAAGTATAATAATCTTGATTTAGCTTTCTTTCTCTCTCTCTCTCTCTCTCTCTCTCTCTCACACACACACACACACACACACACACACACACACCGCACACACTCTCTCTTTTTCCTTTTTTTCACTCTTTTCATCTTTTTATTATTTTTGATTGAATCAGATTAGCGTTATCTCTTCCGCACGCTCACTCCTTCTCTATATTTCCCCTACTATCTTTTTTTTCTTATTCTTTTTTTCTGTGCAGGATTTCCTTTTTCTCCCCTTTCTTTATTTCTTTCTAATACAAACGTAATGATCCATTATTTAGCTGAGATTACGACACTCATAAGAAATAAGTATTCGGCGGATAAGCATCACCAAATAATCAGGATTTACATTTTTGCATTTTATCTTGGACGATTTGGACTGTCTCATCTTTAAGCAGAGAGGGTGGCAAGAAGATAACGGTCGTACAATTAAGGAACACGTCTATTGATATATAGATATTAAGAAAGAATAAGGCAAATCCAAAAATTTAAAAAAATACTCAGTGACGAAAATCACCACGTGTTGTTATGATTAGAAAACTAGATTAGTTATTTAATGAGTATGATTCTCACAGGAGGCGTCATACGTCTGACCTAGTGACACAACTAAGCTAAGCCTCGTAAATGACTAATCAAAACCGGATGTACAGACTTTTTAAATGAAATGGACAATATGAGAAACTAACATTATATAGTTGGGATCGCTGTAGTTTTACAGGGATGTGAATAGACAAGTTCTCAAAATAGAAAAAAAAACACCGAAAGAAGGTGACAAAATTCAGCATCTCATCCAGTGGGCAAGGTGTATCCTACTTCCACGTCTCCAAAGACTGAATGGGAAGAAAGTCAACGACGTCATAAACTTAACGTTTAACGTGAGTTGTGTTTTTATATTTTTTCATCTCTTATTAACCATCACTGACATAGCAATCATAAGTCACTTAGATTGTTTCTGTGATTTGGGGTGGGTAAGTAGCTGTACAACTGCTATTTTGATAATGATAATGAAATTTATTGTGTACAGCGCTCCGGTGCACCACAACTCATCAAAGTCTCATGTCAAGTACACAGAATAATGTATTTGTGTCAGGAACATGAACAGTTTACAGTAGTAATATGCATGTATGTGTGCGCGTGTGTGCATATGTATGTGGAGAGTGGCATCAGGTATAGTGTCGGCGGACTACAGGAAGCATGGAGGCTTTGAAAGACTCAGTGTTTCGGCAGCCTACAACAGACGCGGGCAGTTTCTTCCATGTCTCCGCAATTCTGAGCGTGAAAAATGTTTCTGAAAGTCACGTGAGCAGTGCTGTTTTCGTAGATATTGCTTCCAGAATTTGTTCAAAACAGCACACATCCTCCTTGTATAGTTCACATCTACCTTTTTTCACCAAGCATTTTGTTTTTTGCCCAAGTTTGGTGGGCATACAGTAGTACGGATACAGCTAGGCTAAGAATTCACCTTTTATTTTATTAGAGAGATTTGGCCGCTAAAACATTTTAAATGTGTTGCGTTGTTAATGCAGATGTTAATAATTTCTCATTTGGATAAGATCAGATATTTACACATTTTTAGCTCATTCATTTTTACGGAAAAATTGATCATGAAAATGACAGAGAGAATTCATCAATGCGGCATTGATATTTAAGAAAAACAAAGAAAATATTTTTATCTTTACAAACAAACACATCATTAAATATTTTTTTTAATTATTAAAAAAGAAACAATTTGGATAAAACATAAATTTAAAATCTGGAAAAAAAGTATTTCTATTAACTATTCCCATAATACCTTGTTAATCACCGGAAGTTAATCTTCGCTGTGACATTGGAGTATGCGAAGGAAAATGTATGAAAGTAAAACGAATGGTTACATAACAAAGAAAAAAAAACACCTTTTTTCCATTTGCCAAGCGCATGGGGAATAATTAGACTGTCTTTTTATTTAAATTAACCCTGATTTTACCAGAGTTTTTCCTCTTTTAATATGACAGAATTCTTCTGATGCAAGCAATTATTTAGACTATTAACATCAAATATTATTATCGTTAAACTTAATTGTCGACGGTTATTCTTCTAATGTTAAAAAATAATTACTTAAAAAGATTTATAGCTTTTAGTGCATACGCAAAATTCTTTAGCTTGAAGTCATTTCTTTCCTATGTTTTCCAAAACTGAATTTAGATCCTGAAAATATCTTAGGAATTTTAATTAATTTTATATTCAAATTTTAAAATTATTGTTACAACAGATTTCGTTGTCATAACGTTGTATCATTTATTGAATGCTAAAACTGCGAGGAAAAACGGCTATGCTACTTCTGGGAAATGAAAATATTAACTCTAACTGGTACTAGGGAAGTCTCCGTGGTGCAGTGGCTATCGTGCTGATCTGCGACATGACAGTAAGAGAGTTTGAACCCCACAAGCTCAATTACATTTATTTTCAGACTAATACCCTTGGAAAAGATACGAATCCTTTATTGTAGCAGTTATGAGTTAATAGTACCACTACTGTTCTTTTACAAGAATGACTTTGACTATAAATAACCCACGAAGTTTGATATTCCATTAAAAGGATAAGCCAAACCAACTGAACTGGTACTACTACTCAGTGATAGAGGACATCTGGGAGTAATGGCAATGATGTAGTAATGTCCTTTTTCGTTTGTTTCTTTCAAGACAAAATGAAAAAAAGATTTAGTGTATCTATTACACTCTGATTTTAAATAAAACCTTTTTCAGTTAACATATTTCTTTCTTTTTGTCACTGAATGCATTTAATGTTAACCGGAACTGTCTTCAACTGAATGTCTGATTTGATCTATTTGTTCTTGGATGTATTTTATTTCTATGTAATATCAGAGGTAAGGTCTCCAAGGTATGTGTAAATCACCGAAACGTTTATTGATTATTACCAAGGATTTTTACATAATTTTAAACTTTGAGCATATATTTCTTTTTCTACATTACCGCCATTTCGGTCGATGCATTTTGGTTTTTATATGCCCATGGCATAGCAGTCGGGTTGGCCTGCAGTAAAACTCGGATTCCCTCCTTTCAAGAAATCCTAATATCCTGTATTCAGACATTAGCTAGTTTCCCAAACCCATTACTACTAAATAGCGAGATCCTTGCTGATTGCCCATACTTGCGATCGTGTGCCACATCCTACCTATTGTGTGACAGAGGACCTTTCACCCGACCTAGATGGGGGTCCAGTGAGCTTCGGCCACTGGACCGGTAAAGTGAATTAATAGCGTCGATCCCAGGGGGTTATCCCCCAGGCAATACCTGCCCCCCTTGGGAGCAGGGCTGGGTTTATTGCCCAGCGCCTGAGGCGCTGCCCTTGAGGAGGAATGCCGAAGGGATCGACGCAATTTTTGTTCTTTCCCACCCATGAGCTTCAGCTTGTGGGTGGGCCCACATTAAAACGAGGCCTTGTGCCCAGCCCATACAAGTGGGGTATGAGGCAAATACTCCTATTGTGAACAGATTAGGTAAATACCTCCCTAAAACATTATCAAAGCGTCCCATAGTGGGGTAAATATTACCAAGCTATTCTTACAGATCCATTACTACTGAATAGCGATTTCGATCTTCGCTTGGTGCCCACATACATCAAAAGTCTTTGGGATTACCCTCGAATCAAAGAGTGAGTTAGACCGAAGAACACATCAGCCCAAACGAAATGATAAATACGATAAGGATGAGGATACTCGAGCAAATCTCACATGGAATTAAAGCAGACAAAAAGATCCGTTTAATTCTCATTAGAATGAAAATATGCTGTCTACATGTAAGACGAATCGGCATCTGCTCCTAATTTCCCCCACTGCAAGCAGAGACAGTGACGAGATGGGCCGATTGTTACCCGACACCATTGACGCCCGCATTGATCAAGTTTTAGATACATGACACGTGGCCGACAGCCAGATGCCCGCCTGACCTCAGGCCTTGATAAGTCGGTTCAGTAAATGACTCGATCAATGTGATGATATAAACTGTGACCATTTCTGTCAGTGGCGATATAATTGAATGCATTGAAGAGATCGGAATGCGGCTGCTGCTGCTGCTGCAAAGTCTCTTCTGAAGTTTACAGACATTCATTTAACCCTTGTCAGAGATGAAAGAATTGGAAACATCATCATGATACGATTACACATTAAGTAGTTTATTTGAAATATTATATGCCGTTAGTTTTCCGGTAAGACGACGATGATGGTTGGTTGGTTTTCTGGGTTTTACGGCATGTCAACACATTGGGTTATTTCATGCGATGACATTTTTTGTTCTATTCATTCATGGTGGGTACTCATTTGAAAAAAAACTTAATGTTTTCAAAAGATTTTTAAACATATATTTTCTATTTAAGCCATATATGGTACCCTAACAGGTCCTACCACTCCGGGTCAGAGTGGACCTTTGAGTAATGGCGATAAAGAGGTAATTCACACTTCCCACAGCTTCAGAATTAGAACTTCATCATCATATAGAGTTTAATGTCATACCCAGGATATCAGGACCCTCATCCGACGCTTTCTAGTACATATGTGATAGAGGGGTGGGGATTGTCTTAAGCGCAATAGTGTAAGGACAATCATATAGGTGCTAGGGCTTGACGTGACTAGCAGATTGATCGTAAAGGGTATCTCCGACCGCCCGTCTAGCCTATGTAAGGAGCAAAGTGGAGTTTTGCATGTCATGGACGGCTCAGCCACAAAGATTCCATTCGTAAGTATCAGGGCTCACCACTTACGGCCGACAGGTGGCCCCATTTAGGTTTTTTTTTTTACCCCTCTGCAGAGGTGCAGTTGGTGTATGCTAAAGCCCAAGACGACAGTGGGGTTATTCAAAGCATTCCGTTTGACAAATATAAAAGAATTCATTTATTGATTAATGGCATGTCAAACCGTCTGAGGTTATTTTATGCTAATTGGTATCATGATTGTGTCACTTGTATGTTGATATTCACGTTTTTGTGTAGATTTTTTTTTCAAGGTATTTTTGCATAAGTATCAAGTATTCTAAAACGAATAATGTGTACACAGTTGTATGGTTTCAGTTATTGGAAAACTATAAATTAATTATCTGCACTCGGCAATAAAGGACCAATCAACGCAGTACCGTGGATTGTTGCCCAATTTGACTCATTTTAGTATTACTTGTAGTGCTGAAGATCCTGTATAAGACGTTTTATCCAGTCTCTCCCATAACCAAGATGGACATCAGCAGATAAGTCTGGCCGTAACGTTTGTTGGATTTTTCGGTGATATAAGGTGTGTGCTGGTTCCCGGCCTATATTTATAGACTAGGCGAGATCATGTGGTCTGTTCCCTAGCCAATCGCTGGCCATACTACGTGGCTGATATATTACTTATCGCTGATTCTTTCTCAGTCTACTCGCAACCATTGACGAAGGAACTTAGGATTCTCTACCTGACAGGATTACCAAATGATTCAAATCAGAGGACGCTTTACCTAGAATCAACTGGCCAACGAGTTTTTAAACTTAACAACGGTATTAAGTTTGCAACCCTTGTATTTTTTATAACAAGTTTGTACTTTCATATTGATTGTTGAGTCTTCTTCATCCGAATTTGCATCCCTATCTGTTAATGTGTAAAATATATGGTACCCAGCAAAAAGAAAAAGACAATCACAGCGGTGCCTTGTGTTACGAGTTGAGTTCGTTCCACTTATATCTCAATTTTCTCCTATATCAAATCAATCTTGACCATTGAAATAAACTGAAATGACATTAACCCGTTCTACACACCCAAAAAACACTTTTTCTTGTTACGTTTTTTTTAAGACAGAAAGTTGTCCTATATTGTATAAAATCATTATAAAATAGAATATAATGAATCGTGTACTGAAATATGTTTTAATCTTTCTATATTTACAAATGATATTTTCTTTGGAAACATAAATATGTTAGTGAACTTATTAACATTAACGTATCTGATGCTCCCAGATAACTCAAATTTTAGCTCTCAACACAAAGCAAAATATCGACCGAGTGACAGCTCATAACTCTGAAACTTCGTACGTTAGGCCACTCGTTAGACAAGGTACCTCTGTATTCATATCTAAGACTAATCTACGTATTCATAGCTAAGACTAAATTATGTTTTTAAAAGGGACTATTCTATTTAATAATAATCATTTTTTGCAAATAATTATATGGTTTCATGTCACTGATTATAATAATCCCTGGTAAACAAGCAACTATTCTTAATTAGAAGGACCTGTTCATATACTACAGTATGATGATTTAATTATTATAACATTTGATATGTTTACTGAAGAGCTGTTGCGAAATAGTTCAATATGTAAAAAGTATAATAATCTTGATTTAATTCTGTTTTTTTTTTCTTCTTTTCATCTTTTCACGATGCTCAATTTAAATAGATTAGCGTTATCACTTCCGCATGCTCATCCACCTCTATATTTTTCCCTTACTCTGTTTTTTTCTTTCTTATTATATTTTTTCTGTATGGCATGTCATTTTTCATCCATTTCTTTCTTTATAATAAAAACGGAACTGCCCATTATTTAGCTAAGGTGAAGATACTTATAAAAATAAGAATTTGGTGGATGAGCAACACCAGATAATCAGGATTTATCTTTTTGAATTTTATCTTGGGTGATGTGAACAGTCTCATTTTTAACCAGAGGGTGTTGAAAGAGGATAACGATCGGACAATTAATGAACATGAGCATTGAGATGTACATACAAATAATTTACAGTTATATGACATCAAGTATTCTTATGAAATAATTTTCAAACATATCCACATGATTCCTAGAGGGAACTCTTAGAGATACTACCACACCAAGTCAGAGTGGACTTGAAAATAGTGGCAATGAAGGGGTACTCCATACGCTCATAATCAGATGCAGTTTAGTGCCATATCCAAGATATCCTATTTTTTAGGGGTGGGGGTAACCTCTTGCAGAAGATATAGAAATATAAATACTAGCTTAAACGAAAAGAACTGAAACAGAGCTAATATCGAAATTGTTATCCTTTATAATTTCAATGGTAAACACTCTCAAACAAGTGAAAAATATAGGTGACAGAAATGCAAGATTCTTTGAAATAAGCCAGTTTCTTGCTAATAAAGCAAAACCTGCTAAAAAGAGGACTGAATTTATAAGCTGAATTTATGAAGATGTGCATATAAAACAGAAGAAAAGAAAGATATCTAGAAGATGTATGGTTTGGTTTTGTTTTTTTACGGCATATCAACCTCAGTGGGTCATTTAATGCCGATAAAGTTTTGAAATAAATCAATCCTTAATGGATAATACAATTTTTTTATAAATACATTTTTCTATTTAACCCATAGATGGGATAGAAGATGTAGAATTAGAAACATTATGTATTCACAACACAACAGAAACTGAGACGGACGCATCGAAGCAAATCATTAACACTCTTCATAAAATTAAAATTTTATTTCAAGAATTGTTAAGAAAATATGGTACAGTGGCACGTTGACTTACGAGCACACGAACGTACGCGTTTTTCGAATCACGCGCTGGCTCGTGGTCGATTTTTTGCTTCGTGTTGCAAATAAATAAGCTAATTTTAAGTTAAATAGAATATTTATGTTTCCAAATTTATTAAGTCAATTTTCTTACTTATAAGAAAATAATATTAAAACCTCTTAAAACATAGAAATCCTTACATTCTATTGTACTGATATTTTTAATACAACACATTCTATTCTTCTTATTGAAAAGTGCGTAACAAAGAAAGTAGGGTGTTATTTAAAGGGGTTTGAACGGATTAATGGCATTATAGTTTATTCCAATGGGGAAAACTGATTTGATATACGAGGAAATTCTGTTAGGAGTGGAAAGAATTTACACAATACAGTGCTATTGTTCTTAATTAAAAGTGTGTAATAAATGAATTAGAGTGTTTTAGAAGATGTTGGAAAGAACGGATTAATGGCATTACCGTTTATTTCAATGATTAAAACTGATATATGAGGAAATACAGTTCCGAGCAGAATGAATTAAATTCATAAGTCAAGCTCCAACTGTAATAGAAATAAATCATGTCAGAAAAAAAATGTTCACTCCAATCTCGTTGGAATATAGACTGGGAAAAATAAGAGAAAGAAATAAACTATTGAAGTAAGAAACTGTAGCAATATGTTAAAACAAACACTCCAATCTCTAAGGAACTGCAAAAAAGTAAACGTTTGATCTGAGAAAGAGAATAATCTCAAGCAATATATTTAAACTGACAACACTGATGTTTTGCACATAAAATATATTCTGACGGGGGAAATAATCATTGAAAATATTTTTTTCAGGAAATTACCGTGTTTTCCCGAAAATAAGGCCTATCTGCAAAATAAGACCTCGTGATTTTTCAGGATGATTTTAATATAAGCTCTACCCTCAAAGTAATCCCTATTTAAGAGCGGTAGACAGACGAAATAAATATGCATTTTTCACAATCACCTCATGCAACGCAAATACTCGACATCGCCTAAAAATATCGGAGTGAAAATTATGATTAAAACAAAACGTCTTCGGTATAAAATAACTCAACAAGAGTTGACATGATGTAAAATCCAACCAAAAACCAACGGGTAGGATGTGAAACATGATCGTAAGTATAAGATATCAAGTGTGGATCGAA
>CM042150.1:4946231-4961231 GCA_023376005.1 Doryteuthis pealeii
GATAACTGGTATGCTAAGCGTGGCTTATATATATATATATATATATATATATATATATATATATATATATATATATATATATATATTTGGGGAGAGTATGTGCTTAATTGAAGTCATACCTAATTTGAAAATTGATTAGTTGATATTTAATGAATTAGGCGAATATATCTGTTCAAATGTAAAGCGTAAACAAATCGAGAAAAAGTCAATTATCTCTATGTACATTTCGGCCTATTATGCCTCATCAGCAGAGTTATAAACTGGAAGCCGCTCATGAGGCATAATAGGCCGAAATGTACATACAGAGAATGACTATTTCTCGATTTGATTACGCTTTACATTTGAACAAATATATTCGCCTAATTCATTAATTATCAACTAATTAATTTTCAAATTAGGTATGACTTCAATTAAGCACATACTCTCCCAGAAATTGTACGCATAGCCATATCAAACTAACTGTTTGCGTACTCATATATATATATATATATATATATATATATATATATATATATAGACATCTCAATAAATAGACAATGTACTTTGTCCTACCGTTTTACACAGTTGAGGAAGGTAATATATGGGGAACCACATAGACATTCAAATCTTAAATCTTATTTTAATTTAATTATTCATCTAATCCAATTTCTTTCTTAATGACTGAAAGCTGGATTGATTTTAAAGGAATATTTTATATCTGGAGGTTACTGAATCGCGTTCATTATATATACATTTTGTGCAATTGTTTTTTTTTTTTTTTTTGTACACAGTTATGTGATATCAAGTATTACTGTGTAGTACAAATGATATGCACACAATCTTATGGTTTCAAGTAACTAATGATAATAATCCCTCGTAAAAGATCATGGCTTTAAGGAACTTTTTAAAATCAAATACTTTATAGTTATATGGCATAAAGTATTCAATCTAATACTAATTATATGCAAACATTTCTTTTTGACCCATGAAAGGGATTCTCCATTCCAATTCAGTGGAACTGGGAGTAATTGCAATGAATGGGTACTCCACACTCCCCAGAGCTCCAGAATTAGAACATCACCATCAGATGCAGTTTAGTGTCAAACCCATGACACTTCTTTTTTTTCTTGTATTCTAAGCCCCGTTAAAAGTGTGTCTTTTACTAAATGCTTGTTGAACATACAAATAAGATGAGTGTTGCTATAAAATGAAACAAACGTTAGAATGGAAAATTAAGACGTGGCTGTACCAATACTAATGTACGGCGGCACTACTTGGACTCTAACGAAGCGCCTATAGAATAAGCTGCATATGATCTTAATCAAATCGTGGAAACCACACTCGACAATAAACAGCTATATGGCTACTTCTCCTTATCACACAAACCATCCGAGTAAGACGAACGGTACATGCTGAACACTGCTGGAGAAGCAAGGATGAACGCATAAGCGACGTTCTCCAGTGGAAACCAGCACATGAAGGGGCAGTCCAGCAAGGACCTACATCAATCAGCTCTGTATGGATTCTGGATGCTGCACAGAGGACCTCTCCTGTGGTAATGAAAGATAGGGATGGTTGGCGAGAGATTGTCATGAATATGCATGCTGCCAGCACGAGATCATGATGATGATAAATATCTATCATCTGGGATTTCAGATTTATACTTTCTATTTCTCGGAATTTTTTAGATGAGGCTTGATAATTAGTATTAATTGATTATTCGGACTATTGTCCTCATCTTCATTGTTATCTGTGAAACGTTTCAGCCGATGTGTCCTTCGGCCTTCTTCATGTATTTCTTGTTGGACGCAGGACCTTTCTCGGACACGGGAAGCTTCTTTTCGAATTATGGAATCTTCTTCTTGTCGTAATATGGAACCTTCTTGTCGTAATCGGGAGCCATTACAGAACTTTGAACCTAAGCCTTTATTCAGTCCACGGGGGCATCCTGTTCTCATTCCGCTAACCAGAGCTGGGTACAGGTATTAAACTGTGTTAATCATTATTCTATGTTTCTGCTGCCCCTGACCCGGATTGAACCAGCAGTCAAGAGGTAACATTCACTTAGGACTGTCAACCTAACTCCTTTATCCACTTGGCTATGTGTCCAATTGGAAACGTTGTACAGATAACAATAAAGATGAGGATAATAGTCTGCATAATCCAAACAATACTATACTATTTCTGCTTTGCACCAATACGGTATTTTTATCCCGTTAAAATGCCGGGGAAATTTTGCGAAAAATTAATCTATTTCCGTGACAAATTGTAATTCCAATTATTCTTTCTGTCCTTCTTAGAAGCCTGAAAGAGTACTATTATCTGCTCCTCGTTAAATCTGACGGGAGATAGGTCATTAATGGTGCCCCGGGATATGCAGTTTACTAGCCATAACAATGGCAGCAGCCAACAAATCAATGCAACAGAAAGTCTAGCAAAAAATAGCGATATGAATAATGAGTGTCATATTTCATTTTTCCAAGCAGACTCGGCTGAAAATAGATGACAACCTAATGGTCTGTAGATGATTTACTTTCATTCACCTGACTCTTCCTAGACGACAGAAAACCTCTGCGAGGATTGTGCACAAAAATTCTTGCCACGCGTCCGTGTGACTCGAAGTGTCAAACGCAGAATACTATAACGAAATGAACACAACAACGAGACTTCGCTGCTTACACAATTTCGCATTATTCTTAATATAGTCAAATATTGAGAAATGGTGTGAGGAAGGGTTGTATTTAGTCAATTTTAAAAGAGAGAAGATTGTATAATTCTAGACACGAAATAAAGTCTTTAAAGAAAGAAAGTAAGAAAAAGGAAGACAGAAAATGGAGTGGTAAGGGGCGATGTGTAGAGGTATAGCTTGAAGGATGAGCAGTTCTTATTATAATGGAGATTCGGTGTATGTCTCTAACCGACACTACATCCCAGCTTACGTCACAAGATCCTAGGTAAATGTGTAATTTTATCAATAAGCATTTAATTTAATCACATTCCTCAATACATAAAATAAATCTAATTCATTAACGATGTCTTTATGAAAATCTGACTTAGATTTGCCTCAAAACAGCTCATGTTATTAGTGCATTTAAGATCCTGCAATGTGTCTTGTATATAACTAAGAAATAAAGGTTTACATAATATATGGCGTAGTTAATCTGCCAACTGGATTTAACAAAAACGGGTTTGATAAATAATTACTTGATGTTATTGATCTCTAATATTATTGTTTTATTCTCCAACGTATTAAAATCAATCCTATGAATGATTTTATATAGAATTAAAATAAGTGTAATCTTTTTATATGCGTTCTTATTTAACTTCGTTAGTCTTTCTAATTTAATATTTCTAATTTTATTAAATTAGAACTTAAATACTTACGCCCGTGAATTCCCTGAACTTTTGGATAATCGCTCATGTGATTCCCGTTGTAAGAGTGGCATCTGATAACTGTGGTTTCTATTTATTAAGAAGTGAATTATTATAATAGATGTTTCATAATCATCTCCATTATATCGAGTATCTGGATGATTTAGAAATGGCGTTCAACGGGAAGGAAGAAGCCCCGAAATTATCAGTTTTTTGAAAACTAAACTGCATCTGATGGTGAGGCACTAGTTTCGGAGATCTGGGGATCATGGATTAACCCTTTATTGCCTATATTCTCTGTTCCACTCTGTCTTGGAGGGGTAGTAGATCTTAGAGTATAGGCATAAATGGATCTGGTTGAAAATTATTCGTAATCGATAGAAATATTTGATAATATATGTCTGTAAATTATCTTTATTAATAAAAGTTACTTGAAGTTATTTTTAACTATAAATTATTATTATTATTATCACTCCTTTGGAGTTTTTCACAAAAGCGTTAGCTGATGATATTTCACTGGAGTCTGAGTGACAACAAGTCTCCTCAGGTCTCCAGGAGTCTTCTGTGTATTCTAGCCGATTGCAGCAATGCAGTAGTCTGGATGCTCTCAATTCTTCCTCTGATTTCCAGATCTTTTTTCCAAGCTTTTTGGGGCTGTTCCTAGTGCATCAACTACAATTGGTATCCTTTTCACCCTCATGTTCCAGAGCAAAGTTCAGGTATTTGTCCATCTTTTCGTTTTCTTTCAATTTCACCCTGTGATCTGCTAGAACCGAAAAATCCACCATTCTCTTTTCTTCTTTTTTTTTTTTTTGTTAATCAACACTAAGTCTGGTCTCCTGGCCGAGATAAAGGGATTCCAGCCAGGAGAACATATTTTGGTTTATGCATATAACATTTTGTTGTATGGACAAAATTTGATCTTTTGCAATGATCACCTTCCCCACCCATAGTGCCCAGCTTTGTATTCCCGTTATGTTAGTTACCTACATTCGCTTAATACATTGTTTACAATCTCATTTCTGTCACTGCACAGTCTACATTTACTGTTTTTTTGTGTCTTATCAATTTCTGTTTTGATTATTATTTACTCCTTTTGAGTTTTCACATCAGTGTTAGCTGATGGTCTTTCACTGGAGTCTGAGTGACAGCAAGTCTCCTCAGGTCTCCAGGACTCTTCTGAGTATTCTGGCAGATTGCAGCAGTGCAGTGTTCTGAATGGTTTCAATCCTTCCTCTGATATCCAAACTTTCCAAACCCTTTTCTAATGCTTTTGGGACTGTTCCAAGTGCACCAACTACAATTGGTATAACTTTCACTTTCATATTCCATAACTTTTTCAGTTCTCTGGCAAAGTCCAGATATTTGTCAATTTTTTCATTTTCCTTTAACTTCACCCTGTGATCCGCTGGCACTGCAAAATCCACCAGTTGACAAGTTCTTTCTTTTTTGTTAATCAACACTAGGTCTGGTCTTCTTGCTGGGATAAGGTGATCCGTTTTAATTTCAAAGTCCCAGAGAATTTTGTGCGTTTCGTTCTCAAGAACAGATTCTGGTTTATGCATATACCATTTTGTTGTGTGGTCAAATTTAATTTTTTGCATAATTCCCAGTGGATCACCTTCCAACCCAGTCGTGTCTAGTTTGTATTCTCGTTGTGCTAGTTTGCTACATTCGCAGAGTATATGGTTAACAGTCTCATCTCTATTACCGCAAAGTCTACATTTACTATTTTGTTGGGTCTTATCAATTTTCGCTTTGATGTAGTTTGTCCTTATGGCATTATTTTGTGCAGCAATTATAAGTGATTCTGTTCTCTTTTGAGGTTTCCCTTTCTTAACCATGTCCAAGTCTTTTGATGTGCAACCTCATCTATTTGTCGTTTGAAGCGTCCATATAATTGTTTTTCTTCCCATTTTTGTTTTCTAGTCTTTGTCGTTCTTCTGTTTGTCCATCTGCCGTTTCTACTATTGTTGGTCGCCATAAGTAATTTGTCTTTGCTCTTCCTTGTGTAATCTTCAAGTTGTTGGATTGTGGTTTCTACGCATTCCTCTATGTTGGCAAGACCTCTTCCCCCTTCCTTTCTTGACACATACAATCTATCTCTATCATCTCTAGGGTGGAGAGCCTTGTGCATGGTCATTAATTTTCTCGTCCTTTGGTCTATCTGTCTGAGTTCTTCTTTTGTCCATTTTAAGAATGGTCCTGAGTATCTTATAATGGGGACAGCCCAGGTATTAATTCCTTTGATCAGATTTCTGCTGTTAAGTTTCGTTTCTAGAAGTTTTCTAGTTCTCCTGAGATATTCCTTTTTTAACTTTTCCTTCATTTCTGCTTGCATGATATTGTCCGCTTCCAAAATTCCTAAGTATTTGTAGCTTTTTTCATCAAGAATTTTATAGTTTCCTGATTTGGTAGTTGTATTCCATTTAATAGTTTTCTTTCACCCCTTTTTATTACAAGCATAGCACATTTTTCGATATTATTATTATTATTATTATTAATGTTCATTTAATAGAAACAATTTCTTGAAAAAACATAATTGTGTATAGACTATGAGTATCAGATGGAAATACTTGAACCCATTTAGTCATATATAAATTATTATATATTATTATAAACTATTAGTATTAGATAGGAATACTTGAAAAAGTATTAATGTTGAAATTATTTGATAGGAATACTTGATGTGATATAAATGGGAATAAAAAAATCTCAAGAAACAATTATAGAAATGTATAAATATAAACATACAATGAACGCGATTCTTAAACCGCATGAAATAATCCTAGATGAGTTGACATGCCGTTAAAAGCAATTAGTAATTGGTATTAGGTTAAAGACTACATTGAAATTCCCTGTAATAAACCATATTAAGTTTATTGGTCTAATAAAAATCTTCTTATAATATGTAAATTTTGCTGGGGTAGAGTTATATATATATATATATAATATATATTATAATATATATATATTAGGTATACCCCAAAGTCTCATCAGCGATGCATACTAACGATATATATATATATATATATATATATATATATATATATAATATATAAGCGTTGTTATGGATCCAAAGTGAAAAATTAAATACTTGGTAAAAAAAGGTCTGCAGCATGGATTATGTTTTAATATTTTTAATAATTTTACATTGGCGACACGTGTTTCAGATCTGCTGATATCTTCTTCAGACGGTAATTAACCATATTCTGTTCAAATATATATATATATATATATATATATATATATATATATATATATATATATATATATATATATAACGCCTCCCTTCCTGTTTGGTGGGAGTGTAGAGAAATATTTAATTTTTAACATCTGTGTTTTAGCAGGTGCGTGTTCCTCTGTAATAGCTATCAAATTTTAAGGTCTTCAAATTTTTATAGTTGTCTATTTGTTTATATTAGTAGCCAAACCCCTTCTTCTGATGTTGTTTGTTATATTTTTTTTATATTTGATAGATCGTATGTGTGTGTGTTTGTAATTTACTTTTGTTGATGAATTTGCGTATGTTTGTGGTTTACTTTCTGTTCTAATAGGTTTTGTGTGTGCGTGTGTGCGTGTGTGTGTGTGTGTGTGTGTGTGTGTGTATGTATGTATGTCTGTCTGTATATGTCTATGATCATGGTTGTGTTGGGTCTATGTGTATCTATATACATAATAAATAAAAATGATGTGCATTTTTTACATTACACAGTTTGCAGGATCTAGATTTTTTGTAATTTTTAACACACATTGTATTCTGAAAAAAAAAAATTCAATTTTGTAGTTTTTAAAAGTTTTGATTTATTCCATAATGAAAAAAATCTTTATTTAAATAGTCTGCCCCTATTTCATATTTTGTAAACTCGCAATTTTCCTCGTCATTAATTTCTGAATAATAAATAATCTCATAATTATTATTTTTGTAGCCAATCACGGTACAATCAAATTTAAGATTTTGATTTTTGATTTCAAAAATATGTTGGATATGTTTTCCAACTATTTTTCCATGTAATATATTAATAATATTTTCTCCATAAATTCCTTAAATAAATCAGCTGTTAAATTGGGATTTTTTTCATAATTCTTTCTGCTTTCTGGATATAAACGGGAGAATTATTTGTTTCCAAATAAAATAATAAATTTCTACAAACACTGTTTAAGTTTTCTTTTACAGAGTATAATTATACACGCGTCACGGATTCGAACCTATTACCCAGAAAACCTCAGTAAAAACAACAACAAACAATTTTCCCCAAAACTCAGTTTTTATTTCTCTTAGATCCATCCGTAATATTGAATGACGACAATTTTTAATTGAAACATTATTTTCAAAAATTCAATAAAAACCGACATATATTATGTCATTATTTTTAGCGAGATATGTTTCATACAATATTGTCTTTGATTAAATAAATACGATTTTGCTGTACATTAAACAAAAGTATTTATTTTACATTTTATAAATTTTTAAAAATCCCAGAAACAAATGTAGACAATAGGAACTTTTAATATAAAATTCTTTTGAAAATAATCTAACAATAAAAAAATAAAATAAAAAGATAGATATTTTTCTTATTTACGAGTTTTAAGTTTCAATGTTTAAGATGCCCTATTTCCAAAACCAATGTAGTAGCGAATTATCTTTTTTTACATATGTTCTGTCATTAAATTGTATTTCCAAAAATGTCAAATTTATTTATGTACAAAAAAAAAAAGATCTTTGTTGAGGGGATCAATGCGCGAAACAAAAACTAACGAAATAAATTATTAGCCTTTTCAATTTAGGAAACATTTATTTACAATAAAATTTCGTTTTTTATTACTTCATATACCGAAAGTTTTATTAAAATCGGATCGTTAGTTTATTTTATTTGATTTTTAGAAGAATTTCCTGTGATCACCCTTTTATAGAACCAGCGATATTTTGCACATAGCTACACACACACACACACACACACACACACACACACACATATATATATATATATATATATATATATATTATATATATATATATGTATATGTCATTATAATCCATGCATTGGGTTGCTTTGTGTTACTGTTGTTTCCAAAGTCTTAGATGTTTGTATCAGACAAATCGTCTTAAAAATAACTCTTGGAAATTATTTTTCTTTTAAGGTGATTGTTTTTCTATTGTTATTTTATTGCAGTTTATTTTTCCAATCCAAGAGTTTAAAAATTAATATATATATATATATATATTATATATGTGTGTGTGTGTGGTGTGTGTGTGTGTGTGTGTGTGTGTTGTGTGTGTGTGTGTGTGTTGTGTATGTGTAGATATTTTGCATCTAAGAATAATTGAACATACGTGTCGAAAGATGCAAAGTTCTTATAGAACGCCTAAATTAACCCCTTAATAAACAGAAGGCACTGTAAATAATATGTGTCTGCTTTGTTTATGAAAATGACTTCGATTCTCCATTAAATGACCTAAAAGGATTAATATGCCGCATTCATTTTTCTCCAACAACCAGAAAGTGTTGATGTATTTAGTCAATTACTTAATATACTGTGATATTGTTCTGCATTTTTGTACACACACACACATAGACACACATAGACACACACACACACATACATACATACATACATACATACATACATACACACACACACACACACACACACACACAACACACACACACACATATATATATATATATATATATATATATAGTAAAATAGTATAGTCAGAAAGCCGACCTAGTTTTATACACACACACACACACATATATCTATATATCTATATATCTATATATCTATATATATATATATATATATATATATATATATATACGTTAATATTTTGTGTAAATTACCATCTACAGCGGTTTCCGTATCGTTACAATTCAATTAAACCCCGTAATGTAAAATATTTTTTTGAATTGATTCCTATCTAAATTCATATCGATTAATATCTATAAATTGAACGAATCTCTAATGGGAATAAATCAATATTATTCTTTCTTTGAAGCAAGCCAAACGTTTACGTCAGCAAGAATCCAAGGTAACTTTTCTTACACTTTGGTGAGAATTTTTAATAACAACATTTTTTTGAAAATCATGATTTTTTTATGCAAGAAAAATCATGAAACGCATTCCCTTTATATAAACATTTGCTTTGTGTTTAACTAAAGATTTAAAAATTAAAATTTAGCTCAAATGATGTACGAATACTTGAACATTCGAAGTACATAATACCCGTGGCAGAAACTAATGCATAAGCATAAGATGTTCAGTTAGGTTTTATTTATTTAGCACTAGAAGCAGCTACCCGGCATAGCCTGGGTAGAGGGGAGGGCAATAAGTTAATTTTGCATAACCATTATTACTAAATCACGTGTTGAATCCTTGCATGATGCCCAATTTAAATCCCAATGTAAAAAAGATTTTGCTGGTGAGGAATATAAATAAAATCTTCATCGATTTTGCTCAAAAAGCAAGATATGGTGATAGTGAATGTATATATCTTCTGTTATTATACTAAAGCTGAGATTTTCAACTTTTGATCCCTAAAGGCTTTTTTGCTGGTGACCTTACTCACACGAAATGTATACTATATTATACCTTAGTTTAGTATTACTAAATGTTTTTTTAAATTCCACTTTAATTGGTTCTAATTAGTTGTAATTTGCAATTGACACAACAATTGACCCATCCCTGTTTTTACATGATACATAACTCTCTTTTCCTCTCTATATCGACTGAAGGGGAGATGAGCGTGATTAACAGAGACACTCTTAACAACCGCCCGCCATAAAATTCTAATATCCATTTCAATTTAAAGTAGGTCAATTCGTTGAAAAATCAGTGGGTTTTTTTTTTTTTCAAATACAATTCTGACCACCACGTTTGAAAATTCTTTTTGCCAAAACTCAGGGAAATATCCGATTTTAATTCAATGTTCAGTGTTGATTTAGCAATGAATTAATTTTATTCTAAAATTTTCTGATTGGTTTCAGGTCAATTAACTTTGACCTTGTTTTTGGGGTGCAAAATATCGGTGCGTATATATGTGATTGATACTATTTTCTGCATAAATAAAAAGACTAAAGACAGTAGGTGTGAATAGAAGAAAATGTTTTTTTAGTACTCTTCGCGGAGAACCGTCCCGGCCCCCTGTCTCAAAAAATGCCGGTGGCTGCTGCACCCCCCCCCCAAAAAAAACACCAGCTACGATGGAAGTCGGTAGCCTAAGCAGTGTTACTTGAATAAAAAACGCGGGTTAGGGTTTGGGTTTAGGGTTGGGTTGGGGTTTGGGTTTAGGGTTAGTTTAATGGGAAAATAAATAATTTGGGCTCCTGTTTTTTTCTAACCCAGAAAACACAGAACCCAGAAATTTTGTAATAAAACTATTAATTTTAACTAGGGTTGGGTTAGCGTTAAAGTTTAGGGTTGAGGTTGGGGTTGTTTTTTTTTTTTTTTGCAAGTGACACCGCTCCGTCTACGGACTTCAATCGTAGCTGGTGTTTTTTTGTTTTTTTTTTTCAGCGGCGTTTTTTTAGGCAGGAGGCGGGACAGTTCTCCGCGAAGAGTACCGTTTTTTAAAGAATCTGCTCGAGTAGTAAATAAGTACCGAAAATCGAAAAATAAAATGAAAATAAAAACTAAAAAAACATTTTTGGAGTATTATGTGGGTAATTTTTGCGGAGTTCTGTCCTGGAATCCTGCCTCAAAAACTGCTAGCCAGTGACTGCTGAAAAAAAACACCAGCTGCGATTGAAGTCCGTAGCCGAAGCGGTGTAAAAAAACTAGGGTTAGGGTTTAAGGGTTAGGGTTTGAGTTGGGGTTTAGGGTTAGTTTAATGGAAAATAAATAAATAATTTGGGTGACCCAGGAAAAACGGAACCACAAATTTTGTAATAAAACTTAATTTTAAATAGGGGGGTTTAGGGTTCGGGTCTAGGGTTGAGGTTGGGTTTTCGGGAAAAACGCCCTAAGTTGTTTTTTTGGTTTTTTTTTCTTTTCTTTTTTTCTAGTGATACGACTTTGGTTACGGACTTCAATCGTAGCTGGTGTTGTTTTTTTCAGCAGTCTGCGGCTAGCAGTTTTTGAGACAGGAGGCCAGGACGGAACTGTGCAAATATTACCATTATTTGTATTATTCAGATTATTGTACTCATGTTCATTGTCATCTGTACAATGTTTCGGCCGATGTGCCCTCTGGCCTTCTTCAGGTATTTCTTGTCGGACTCAGGAACCTTCTTGTAATAGGGAGCCATCACAGAACTTTAAACGTAACCCTTTATTCACCCCACGGGGGTATCCTGTTCTCATTCCACTAACGATAGCTGTGTTAATTATTATTCTATGTTACTGCTGCCCCTGAACATGATTGAACCTGCAGTCTAGAGATAACTGTCATTTAGAACTGTCTTAATCTAACTCCTTTATCTATTAGGTTATGTGTCTAATTGGACAATCCAGTGTGAATTTTTTTTCAATCGCAAAAGTTACAATTTATTTTGTAAAAACGGGTTTTAAGTAGCGTCTTGGTAGGCATCTTGATCGAAATTGACCGAAAACATCGTTTTAAATGTATCAAAAATAAACTACATGCGTAATATTATTTTGCTTTTTTACTGATGCTCATTATGTTACTTTTTCGAAAATTGACCTTAAATAATCGGTTTAATAAATTTTAATTCATTTTTAAAATGAAAAGCAGACGATATTTTGGCAGATCCTACCTTTTCCTAATCCCAACCATTTAGCGAGAGCTTAATGGGTGACCAAACGGTCACTTTTTGTTAGTATATATAAAGTTTCATCCGGACATACATACATACATACTCACGACTACCCTTTATTTATGTATAGATATTAAATACTTGTTTTTTTATTTATTATATTATTTTATATTATATTTATGTTATTTTGGCTATTTTTTATTTCCTTTATTATTGTAAAAAATGTTTTTCTTTCAGAAGTTCATAATGAAATATTAGCTCATTTGATGAACATCTTTCCTGAGTTTTTGGCAACCGTTTTCTCACCGAATCAAACAAAATTAATTTGTGCTTATCTTACATCAATAAACAATTCAAAGTGCAAAGACATTGATTTTGGACACTAACAACAGATAACACTGAAACTATTTTATTTAATTGCTGAAAATGTTGTCCACAGAAACTATTACTTAAACAAAAAGTTTAAATTATTTAGATCAATCAAGGTAAATCTATTCTAATTGTTGTAGGGAACTTATTTCTCCTGCAAATAGTTGGACTCATCCAACGGAACACATCTTATTATAATAGAGATTGTGTGCTTTTCTATCTGTAACCGAAACTATGTTACTACTCAAGTCATAATTCCCTTAGGTATATTACGTCACATTCTCCATGATATTGTTTTTATTTAAACTTCAATTATTGATAAAATTGTTTTATATGATTAATACTGTTGGCCTTATCTACATCATAATAATATACAATTGTATTTATATATACAACAAAATGGCGGTTTATTGTGTGAACGGGAAGGCTAATTTGCATATTGATATTAAAAATTTGATTTTAATAAATATGTGCTTAGTGTTATTGATTGGTAATTGTTTGGTTTTATTTTAATAAATATGAGGAACAGTTTCGGGGATAGATCATAAAAGAAATCGATTAATAAGAACAAATAACTGTAATTATATTTTACTTCCTATTTTAACTAAACAGTTAAATTAGGAAAATTTAGCAATGAAAGACGGGAGAGATGGAAGAGTAAGTTTCAGTTGTTCTAATTTTCAATTATACTCCCCTCTGTTTCGAATCTTTTTATCTTCATTCTTATTTAGTTTCATTAGCCTTTCTAATTTAATACAATATTATATTATATTAAAACGTAAACACTTGCACCCGGAGGGTGCATATATTTGCTAGTATAAATATAGATACGAATATGCGAGTTTATTCGTAGTCATGTTACGTAGTAGAATTCGTACACGCGTCTACTAATCGAGTAGCTACTTATACTGTTCGATAACTGCGTGTTGACTTTATTATTATATTCCTGTACAAAAAGTAATGAACTTTTCCGGATTGTCAATGTTGTTAATTGATTAATTTAGTCACATCAACAATTGTGCTAAATCTATAGTTTTGCCAGTTGTAGCTAAATATAGTTTTTCTTAAAATATGGTTGACTTCTTTCCATGATTGTTCCCATGCATATGTTTCAATGTTTACTCCCAGCATCATCAGATAAATTATTCTATATGCAAAACTTAGAGGTTTATAGAATATATAATAGACCTTTCTGTCGGTTTTCTTACTATCGGTATATGTAAAGCCTTAATGATTGCAAACATTATGTAACGATGGTCATTCACCTGATTCAAAGCGTCAACATTTCCTGGCATATCTAACTGCTACTTGGGAGATGTCCCTGATGTCTTTTCTGTGTTAAACTTTTGTGTGGGCGGAGGTTGTCTTGAGTCGGGATGTGAGGGGCCAGGATGTATGAAGCTGGGATTTGAAGCACCCAGATGGAGTGCGGCCGCTTGTTTATTAATGGGGTTCACAGCAAAATTTAGCTGAGAGAATTCGGGGGTCATCAGAGACCATTCCGATTTTTCACTGGTAAGAGGCTTTAGAGCGTAGTTGAAGACTGCTTAATACTTTTTGCAAGCTGAAAGACTTTGTCGACAGAATTTTGGAAGTTGGGAAATCGATTATTGGAATTCCAGTTTAGTTGGTGCACTTTGAACATTTCCCAAAAGTTAGGAAACAAACCCGAGGAATTGGAAATCAAAGGAAGAATTGGGACCACCCCGACATCAGCATTGTAGAAATCAAATAGAATACTCTGATGAGTCCTGGAGATCTGAGGAGACTTGTTGTCACTCAGACTCCAGTAAAGCTTATGTTGATTTGAAAAACTCCCAAGAAGTGAAATAATAATAATAATAATAATAATAATAATAATAATAATGATACACTTCTTTTTTTATATTAGTCACATTAGTAGTATTAATATTGTTATATAAAGTACTGAGTAGTGGAAAGAAAAAGAGAGAGAGAGAGAGAGATATATAAATTGAAGCCGATCCTTCTTAACCGATCTGAAACTGGCGCCACGTCAAAATGTCGATCGATTCTCGGCCCGAGCTTTCGTATTTTGCCGGGGCAAACAGCGAAACACAACGACGGCCATGACGGCCATAGATGCACGGGCAAATGCAGTAATTCATGTTCGTTTTAGAGCCAATCGCGTTGGTGTCCCACCGCCTTACCCCTTCGCCGTGGCCTGTCGGACATTTTGCGTTGTAAAGCGAAACATCTTCGCAATTACCACGAATGGCGCAATTCCAAGTTGACTTACAGTTTTCCATATCAATGGCTTCGCGCCAAAAATTGTTCAAAGCGCGCGAAAAGTTCGTTTCGGACGAGTTTTAAAATCAGTGAACGCAAAGGTAAAAATTAAAGTAGGGAGGAGGGGCCTTTATTACTTTGGAGAAGAAAATAATTTGCTGACTATTAGCATCATTATTAATATCTTAAAATCCACTAAAGGCGGTGATTAAGCTTAACCATGAGCTTCATCTTATACATAAAAAATGTATATGATGAATAAACAATATGATAATCTTGATTTAACTCTCTCTCTCTCTCTCTCTCTCTCTCTCTC
>CM042150.1:4966231-5006231 GCA_023376005.1 Doryteuthis pealeii
ACAAAACTAGACAAGACTGGGTTGGGAAGGTGATCCACTGGGAATTATGCAAAAATTTAATTTTTACCACACAACAAAATGGTATATGCATAAACCAGAATCTTTTCTTGAGAACGAAACGCACAAAATTCTCTGGGACTTTGAAATTAAAACGGATCACCTTATCCCAGCAAGAAGGCCAGACCTAGTGTTGATTAACAAAAAAGAAAGAACTTGTCAACTGGTGGATTTTGCAGTGCCAGCAGATCACAGGGTGAAGTTAAAGGAAAATAAAAAATTGACAAATATCTGGACCTTGCCATAGAACTGAAAAAGTTATGGAATATGAAAGTGAAAGTTATACCATTCAGAACACTGCACTGCTGCAATCTGTCAGAATACTCAGAAGAGTCCTGGAGACCTGAGGAGACTTGCTGTCACCCAGACTCCAGTGAAAAACCATCAGCTAACACTGATGTGAAAACTCAAAAGGAGTAAATAATAATAAATTATATCAAAGCGAAAATTGATAAGACCCAACGAGAATACAAAACTAGACACGACTGGGTTAGGAAGGTGAGCCACTGGGAATTATGCAAAAAATTAAATTTTGACCATACAACAAATGGTATATGCATAAACCAGAATCTGTTCTTGACAACGAAACGCATACAATTCTCTGGGACTTTGAAATAAAAACGAATCACCTTATACCAGCAAGAAGACCAGACCTAGTGTTGATAAACAAAAAAGAAAGAACTTGTCAACTGGTGGATTTTACAGTGCCAGCAGATCACAGGGTGAAGGTAAAGAAAAGACGTTTCAATGCTGTAGTGTTTGATAGTAAATAGAATATGTTTTGATTGTATAATGTTCCACTAGAAATAATAAAATCCTGGTATCTTTGGTTATGAAAAATTGACAATTTATAAAAAGAAATCTAAGAAAATTATCTATCTCAGAAATTTAGACAACAACTAATACTTCATTGGTGACTATTTATTTTCAAATTCTGTGGGAATAATTATTTTAAAAAAATAGATTTGAAAGGGTTGGTTGGTTATATACTGAGTCTATTGTTAATGTCTCATATCTTTACATACTGGTAATTCGATTGATGCGATTCTCAACACAAATTGAGGATATTTACGTTTGAAAATTATTATTGTTTATTTTCCACATTCCTTTTAAATATAAACATCACTGCTAAGAGTGTGACATATCAACAATTCATGTAGATAGACTTTTATACCATTTCTGTAAACTCCCATGAATTAAATAAGATGGTATCATGTGACGCGATATTGGTTTTGATCAAAGAGAGAAGTATTTTAAGCTCAGTTCCTCTTTTCACGTACTTGAAGGTCATCATGTAATATTCTTTTTTTGGCTTCCTTTCTTTCTCAAAATGTCTTCAAAGAGAAAATTAAAATATCCAAATATATTCATCGAAGTAGAAGCCTTTTTTTTTCTTTCAGAGAAAACGCTCTTCTTAAAAATTGCAGTTCAACATTTCATATTTCTTAAAAACTCTTGGGAGCAGATTTGAAAAAATTAGGTTTTCAGCCAAATTCTGAAAGCGTTCTGATAAAAAAAAAAATTTAATCGGCAGTGATGAATATTTTACATCATTTTCACTTGACTCAAATGACAACTGCCATACATTTCAAACTTTATTATTTAACAAGGAAATCAAAGAAGCATTTTTCAATATTTTCACAATTTAAAGTCAAAGGCAAAAATACATTCATTTAAAATTCAGAAAGGGAAAAATAATCTTTTCAAATAGAAGAAAAAAAGAGTTAGACTGGAACGGAACAGGAAACATGTTTGGATAGTCGTGTGAAAAAGGAATACTCCGTATTGTTTAATAACACATTGAGAATAACTTACTGCCAAAATACACAAAAATATATATATATATATATATATATATATATATATATATATGTATATATATATATATATGGTGGGGTGTAGTAAAACTTTATTCTGTTTAGGATATTTACAGAGTAAAATTAGTTCAAATCACGTGCTGGAGTCCCTAAGTCAGCCCGCTGTTGTATTCCTTCTGATGAGCGAGAGAAAGAGACAGACTGACAGAGAGAGAGAAACAGACAGACAGACAGACAGACAGAGAGCTAAAGGGAGAAAGAGAGAGAGAGAGAGAGAGAGAGAGAGAGAGAGAGAGAGAGAGATGGGGGTCTCCATAATCTATATATTAATATTTTTGTACCTTTGTCTGTCATGTCCTGTCGTCACCTCAGATAAATAATGTGTCATTCTCTTTTGATCCATAAGATACGAATGTATGTCTCTCCAGAGTTTACGCCCTATTATCACCACTGATAAATAATGGACCATTCCGTTGAGATTGTGAGGAAGAAAAGAACTATTTTCATTCAAATGTTCATTTAATTTTAAACCAAAAATCCAGGATTTTATATATTATTTCGTTTTAGAGTTAAAGTTTTTGCAATATTTGCATACGTACTTGTTTTTTAATTCATTTCGGAAACTTAAAGGAATAGAACTGATGCAACACGCAAAAGATAGATCCCCACGGATAATAACTAGTGCCGACGCTTTAAAAAAACAAGAGGAAATGGAGTTGTTCGATTCGTAGGAAGAGAACTGGTACCATTATGGGATGAAAGAATTGGCAGAAAGGGTACATTGGACGGTGCAACAAATCTATTTTGAATACGGGACTGTTTTTGTTGTAATTTGAAGAATAAAAAATAAGTTACCAAATTTTGCAAAACAGGAAACCTTAAGAGAGAAATTGAATCACTAATAATTGCTGCACAAATAATGCCATAAGGACAAACTATATCAAAGCGAAAATTGATAATACCAAACAAAATAGTAAATATAGAATATGCGGTAATAGAGATGAGACTGTAAACCATGTACTGTGCGAATGTAGCAAACTAGCACAACGGGAGTACAAAACTAAACTAAACTAGACACGACTGGGTTGGGAAGGTGATCCACTGGGAATTATGCAAAAAATTTAAATTTGTTATTGAGAACGAAACGCATAAAATTCTCTTGGACTTTGAAATAAAAACGGATTACCTTATCCCAGCAAGAGGACCAGACCTAGTGCTGATTAACAAAAAAGAAAGAACTTGTCAACTGGTTGATTTTGCAGTTCCAGCAGATCACAGGTTGAAGCTGAAGGAAAATGAAAAAATGGACAAATATCTGGACTTTGTCAGAGAACTGAAAAAGTTATGGAATATGAAAGTCAAAGTCAAAGTGATACCAATTGTAGTTGGTGCACTTGGAACAGTCCCAAAAGGATTAGAAAAGGGTTTGGAAAGTTTGGACATCAGAGGAAGGATTGATACCATCCAGAACACTGCAATACTGCAATCTGCCAGAATACTCCGAAGAGTCCTGCAGAGCTGAGGAGACTTGCTGTCACTCAGACTCCAGTGAAAGACCATCAGCTAACGCTGGTGTGAAAAATACTATAAAAATAGTATATAAAAATACTAAACCCAAAGGAGTAATAATAATAATAATAATAATAATAATAATAATAATAATAATAATAATAAAACCACAACAGAATCGGTAAAAATTTCAGTACAAAATAATACCATGAGAACAAATTATATCAAAGCAAAAATTGATAAGACGCAAGAAAAACAGTAAATGTAGACTGTGTGACAGAGATGAGACCATAAAATATGTATTAAGCGAATGTAGCTGACTAGCACAACGGGAACACAAAGCTAGGCACGATTGTGTTTGAAAGTTGATCCGCTGGGAATTATGCAAAGAATTAAATTTTGATTATACAACAAAATGGTATATGTATAAATCTGAATCTGTTCTTGAGAATGATAAAATTCTCTGGAACTTCGAGATAAAGATAGATCGCCTTATCCCAGCCAGGAGACCAGACTTAGTATTGATTAATAAAAAAAAAAGAGAACTTGTCAACTGGTAGACTTTGCAGTTCCAGCAGATCACAGGGTAAAGATGAAGGAAAATGAAAAGATACACAAATGCATGAACCTTGCAAGAGAACTGAAAAAGCTGTGGAATATGAGGGTAAAAGTGTTATCAATTGTAGTTGGTACACTTGGAACGCTCCCAAAAAGCTTGGAAAAAAGATTGGCGGAACTGGGAGTCAGAGGAAGAATTGAGGCTATCCAGATTATTGCATTGCTGCAATCAGCTAGAATAATCAGAAGTGTCCTGGAGATCTGAGGAGACTTGTTGTGACTCAAACTCCAGTGAAATACCACCAGCTAACACTGGTGTAAAAACTACTACTACTCATAATAATAATAATAATAATAATAATAATAATAAACGAATCAGCCAATCCACGTGAACGTCAAGACCTCAGCAGTGTTAAAATCAAAATGAGTTCTAATAAGCTGAGGAGGCATGCTGTCATTCATAATTCAGTAACAAACCACTAGTTGGTGTGAAATAGGGGAAAGGTAGAATGAATTGGTTGAGCAAAAAGAAGAACAAGAAGAACAACAGCCACAACAACAACAACAGCAACAACAACAACAAAAATAAATATTTTAATGTTTTTGTGTAGAAATTGACTAATCCTATTTAGATTATTGTCAAGGCGTTATATTACTTTAAGAGAATGGTCGTATTTTGATTTCAATTTGCTACTTAATATCAGTATGGATTCCCACCAATAAAGATTGAATGCTAAGTATATATTATCTCTACTAATTTGATGTATTTGCAATTAATTATAAGATACATTCTATGAATAAGGTGTGAATTGACTCAAAATTTAAACAGACTTAAATAATTATAATAATCAGCAGCCAGAAAAAATAATCACGTCATATGGACAAGCAGAAATACATAAAAAACTAGAAAACAGAAATGGGAAGAAAAACATCTATATGAATACTTCAAGTGGGAAACTATTGAAATCGCACATGGAAAAAACCTGGACTTGGCTCAGAAGCGGAAAATCTAAAAAAAAAACTGAATCTCTTATCATTGCACCAAAAGACAATGCCATAAAAACAGATTATATTAAAGCAAAAATTGATAAGACACAACAGAACAGCAAGTGTAAAATGTGTGGAGACAGAGACCTAAATGGTTAATGATATTATAAGCGAATACAGCAAACTAGCACAAAGAGATTACAAGAATTGGCACGATTGGGTGGGAACGGTGATCTATTGGGAATTGTGCAAGAAACTGAAATTTAGTAATTGTGACAAATATAATGTTTTTCACAATGGTACCAAATGGTATATACACAAACAGGAATTTTTCCTAGACAATGAGACGCATAAAATCCTATGGGAGTTTGAGATACATGCGGATTACCTAATGCCGGCTATCTGACCAGACATAGTCTTCATTAACCTGAAGAAAACATGTCATCTCATCCATTTTGCCGTCCCGGTGGATCATAGAGTGGAGGTAAAAAAAACACACGAAAATACAGACAAATAGATGGACCTGGTCAGAGAGCTGGAAAACCTTTGTAATATGAAGGTAAAGGTCGTACCAATTGTAATTGGTGACCTTGGAACAGTCCCCAAGGGTCTGGAAAAGAATCTGAACGAATTGGAAATCAAAGGAAGAACGGGGACCATACAGACAATTGTTAAAAACTGCTAAAATACTCAGAAGTCTCCTGGAGACCAGATTATACATGCTGTCACTCAGCCTCTGGGGAACCACCACCTATGGTGGCTGTGAAAAACTTTCATTGAGTTAAATAATAATAATAATAATAATAATAATAATAATAATAATAATAATAATATTGCTAAGCAGAAATACATTAAAAAATAACAAAAAACAACTGAAATAGGAAGAAAAACAACTCCATGGATACTTCAAGCATCAGACTCAAGAGATATCTTTATCAGAAGTCATGGCCATGGCCAAGAAAAGGAAACCTCAAGAGAGAAACCGAATCTGTTCTAATCGCAGCACAAGACAATGCCATGAGAACAAACTATATAAAGGCAAAAATAGATAAGACGCAGCTGAATGGCAAGTGCAAAAATGTGTGGAGACAGAGAGGAAACGAAGAATGCAGCAAACTAGCACAAATGAGTAGAATATAAGGCATGACTTGGTGGGAAAGGTATTCCACTTGGAATTGTGCAAGAAATTCAATTTTCACCATATAACTAAATGGTATATGCACAAGCCTGTACCTGCCCTGAAGAATAAAATTAACTAGGACTTCGAGGTACAGGCGGATCGCCTCATCCCGGTCAGGAGACCGGGCCTGGTATTGATCGAAAAGAAGAAAATAACATGTCATCTTGTAAATGTTATCTTGTAAATAAACGTCCCGGTCGTCCACTGAGGAAACATGAAAAAAAGTGAAGAGATAGACAAATACTTGGACATTGCCAGAGAACTAAGAAAACTGTAGAACATGAAGATGAAGATCGTACCAATTGTAATTGATGCCCTTGAAACGGTTCCCAAATGTTTGGAAAATAATTTGGGTGAACTGGAAATCAGAGGAGATATCGAGAATATCCAAACTACAGCAGTATTAAGATCAGCTAGAATACTCAGAAGAGTTCTGGAGATCCTATGAGACTTTCTGTCCCTCAGCCTCCAGTGAACCACCGGCTACGACGGGTGTAAGAAATCAATAATAATAATAATAATAATAATAATAATAATAATAATAATAAGAAGAAGAAGAAGAAGAAGAAGAAGAAGAAGAAAGAAGAAGAAGAAGAAGAAAAGGGGAGCAATAATTATCATTAACACAATATGTATCAATAAATTGGCAGAAATGATTTATCATTAACTCCATTTATATCAATAAACTAGTACAAATAATTTTCATTAACTTTCAAAGAGATCTATTTGATTAATAGATGGAACCCTAACGGGTACGGTCACTCCTTGTCCTGTGAGCAATGGCAATAAAGGAATACTCTACACTCACTAGACCACCAGAACTAGAACCTCACCAATTGATGCAATTAATCGTCATACCCGGAACACGTCGGAGAAATCGTATAGATGCACTAACCAGCCGAGTTATCGGATGGGGCTTCTGTGAACGTCTGTTTAGCCTAAGGAAGGGTCGAAGTGGAGGGTTGCAAGTCACGAGACCACATAGAATCCAGTTCAAGGGCCAATCAGCTTTCACGATCTTGCAGAGGTTCAGTCCGTATATTCTCAGCCAACGTGGTCATATATAATACCAAATATTTCTATCTAATTATTACAATTTATTTCCAGGAATTATTTATACTAGCAAATATATGCACCCTCCGGGTGCAGGTATTTAAGTTTTAATGTAATAAAATATTGTATTAAATTAGAAAGGCTAATAAAACTAAATAAGAATACAGATAAAAAGATTTGAAACAGAGGGAGTATAATAAAAGATTTGAAACAGAGGGAGTATAATAAAAAATGGAACAACTGAAACTTACTCTTCCATCACTCTCATCTTTCATTGTTATTTTTTCTAATTTAAGTATTTAGTTAAAAGAGGAAGTAAAGAATAAAATGACAGTTATTTTATCTTGTTAATGGATTTCATTTAAGATTCATTGAAGAGATTTTTGTTTATATTCATTAAAATAAAACCAAACAATTAGAAATCAATAATACTAAGCACATATTTATTAAATTCGATTTTTTAATATTAATATGCAAATTAGCCTTCCCGTTCACACTGTAAACCGCTATTTTGTTGTATATATAAATATAATTGCATGTTGTCAGTATGTAGACAGTTAACAGTATTAATAACGTAAGACAATTTTATTAATAATTGAGGTTTAGATAAAAATAAAATCATGGAGAATGTGATGTCAATAACTAAGAGAATTGTGACTTGAGTAGGAATATAGTTTCGGTTACAGACAGAAAAACACACAATCTCCATTATAATAAGATATAATAATGATTTTTCACAGATATATTTGGTTTCAAGCAACTTATAATAGAATCCCTGGGTACATACTAACTTAGATATCTAAACTAGATGATTTATTATAATATGGTACCTTGTATATTCATCCATCACCAATAATTTTCAAATAGTTATATAGTTTCAAGTAACTAATAATGATCCTTAAGTTTATAGTCTTCTTTAAATTAATAATTATATTTAATAATGGTTTCATGTATTATTATACAATCTTATATGGAGTTGCGGTGTCTCTCAGTGTGTAACCGAAATTGGGTTACTGTTTACAATTCAATAGCCTCAGGAACTGCGTAAGAGTATCAGTAAATATCTAATTTATATTCAAAATCCTTAGTTAATGCATAGAATAAATTTTATTTATCAACGATGTCTCTCTGAAAATCTGAGTCATGTATGCTTCAAAACTACCCATGTTATTTGTGGGTTTAAAATCCTGCAATGTGTCTCATATATCAGATGGAAATAAAGGTTTACATATTATATGATGTTGTTAATAAGCATACTGATTTTAACAAATCCCTGTTTTATAGATAATTACTTCATGTTATTGATCTCTAATATTATTGTTTTTTTCTCCAACGTACATAGCAATCCTATGAATGATTTTATGTTGAAACCAATTAAGATATAATAAAAATAAGTGTAATCTTTTTATATGCCTTTTATTTAATTTCGTTCGAGTTTCTAATCTATTTCATTACATTAAAGCTTAAAAACTTACGCCAGGAGGTGTATATTCTTGCCAGTACTGATGGTTTTCAAACAGATCTATTCATATCGGTCCTATTTCCTGGTCAGAGTAGACCTGGGAGTAATGGCAATAAAGAGTTACTCCCCATCCCTAGATTTCCAATATTGGAACCGCTTCACAATATGCAATTTAGTTTCATAACCAGTACACATATTTTTGAGTTGAGGGTCTTACCCCGTTGCAGGGGTTATAGCTAGTGACAGGGTGGATATAGGATGGCTGCTTGTCGTCGAGATCCCTCTCATTATAACTCCCGACGCTCCATGACAAAGTAAATACATAACACCCAGTAATCTAGCTGTTCCTCTTCAGCGAAACCGTTGGCAACAATTCTCTTTAAGCTTAGTTATACGTTTTCAATTTATTCGAAATTACTTTCCCGGAACTCAGAGCTTTTTAAGGTATCCGATGACGTTCATTGCCCGGATGTTTATTGCTTGACGTTCTTCCGGAAACACATAAAGTGTAAATCTTTCCTTTTTCTTTCGGAAAAACTTATAATATTAGTTTGGCACGTATGGTGAAGCGGTCAGTCATAAAGGCGAGTAATGACCTCGGATGTTGTCCCCCGGCCAATCTGAAAATGACCACGGAAATCCTTTGGCCGAAATTGGACGTTCCGCAATGATTTGTGTACGGAAAAAGGAAGGAAAAACGATCAATATGGCAATAAATATCTGGAAACAATTAACAATAACTCACCCAATAAACAGGTAGTAAAATTTATTTAATTAACAAAGTTATCTTGTTTTATTTTGGTAGTAACACTTTTAATAGAGAAGATTATTTTTGATGACATCCCGATCATTAAGTACTTTATGAGTAGTCCAACACTATTCCATTTCAGATAGACAACTTAGCTTTTTTTAATGCCCAATTATGACGTGTAATATTCAATGAATTATGTGGCCAATATTTTCAATGTCCTGAGAATGATGCTTAACTGCATCTAATGGTGAAGTTCTAGTTTTGGAGCTCTAGGGAGTGTGGAGTACCTTTTCATCGACATTACTCACAGGTTCACCCTGACCCGGTAGTACGCCTATCGTTAAATAAGAAAAATGAGTTGAAATATGTGTTAATTTGTGAATACCCATCAAGGATGAATAGAACACAACGTCTTCGGCATGAAATAACCCAACAATTGTTGACATGCCATAAAACCCAACAAACCAAACCAAAATATCAATTTGATCATCCTTTTAGTCATTGCTTCCACATTTCATTTTGTATCGGTTGATGTAATTGGTTGTTAGTTTTTTTTTCTTTAGTGGCATATCAACATTTGTAGGTTATTAAAAAATAAACCCTTGTGCAATAACAGTAGTATTATTATTTAAACCACAGCTGAGAGGATTTATACCTTTCCAAAAGGTATTAGTCCGAAAGTGGGCGAAATAGCGCGACTTAAGTTCTAATTTGTTCATTACGATGTCGGAATCCAATGCGTTTCCTATAGGAACTCCTCATTGGCTGATATCAGTGTTATTAGTATTCAATCAATTATTTGGCGCCTATTCGCACCTGTTTATTACGAAATTTTGAAATTTGAATAAACGCTTGAGGCAACTAACCCTATCAGATAGAAAGAATACTAGAATACATTGACACACACGTGTTGTGTGTGTGTGTGTGTGTGTGTGTGTTTGATATATATATATATATATATATATATATATTATATATATATACTAGACAAAAAGTGATCCGTTGTGTCACCCATTGAGCTCTTGGTAGATAATTGTAATTAGGGAAAAGAGAGTTTGCAAAATGAATTAAATTGAAAATAAAATACAACCGGAGAGATATAAAAAACCTTAAAATCATTTGTTATTTTTTTCTAATAAAGGGAACATTTGACCTAATTTACATTTAAATGAATTATAGAATCTTAAGCTACGGGCTCGTCGCAGCTGCTGAATGTTAATTTACAAATAAAGTGAGAAGTTAAACGTTCCTCTCAAAATCTCTCTGTAATCTCTCTTTACGCACAAAATGAAACTAACACATATAACTATTATCAAAGTTTATTTTTGGATTTTTGTGTCTAATATGCATCGCTTTAAGATTTTTAGTCGTTGTTAGATATTGCAAAAATAATCCGGCAATACGAAAAAACAAAGGACAAAACTTGCAGACAGAAAATGGCTGCATTATTTAACAATATATGCCTACAAGAAAAAATGCTGCCTAAACACACACACACACACACACACACACACATATATATATATATATATATATATATATATATTATATATATATATATATATATATATATATATATATATATATATATACAGTTGTCTCCTTGCTTTATCCAAAGTGAATCAGATGCGCATAGAAAAACCAAACCATCACTGATACACCTCTCTTGTTTTTTTCTTTATCTTTTATTCTGTAAACCACAGAGAAAAAGAGAAAAAAAGAAAATTATTCAACAGAAAGAAAGAAATATAATTAGGAGAAGGAAAAGAAAATAGTAAAAAGGAGGGGGAAGCCGAGGAGGAAGAGGAAGAAAAGGAGAAAGACGAGGGAAATATTGTTAATATATTGAAGAAGATTTCGATGTGGATAAACAGGCGAGAAAGGATTAGCTGCAAGAAGATAAAAAACCACAGGTCACTGTTTTGGTTGATTGACTGTATAGTTGGATTTTACGGCATATCAATTCTTGTTGTGTTATTCTTTGTCGAACACATTTTGTTTTATTCATTCTTGTTGGGTATTCAATTTTTCTTTTTCAAACACATTTTAATACTACATTTTTAAATTTATTCAACCCATATATAGGACCATAACAGGTACTACGACTCTAGGCCAGAGGTGACCTGTGAGTAATGGCAATAAAGATATAATCCACATTCTCTAGAGTTCCAGAATTTGAACATTACTACAAGATGCAGTTTATGTAACTATTGGGAATAGATTAACGAATAAAATAGTTATTGAGACGATCTACAATTCTCTTAAAAAACAGTTCTAAGGAGAGAGAATTAAAGAAATATCAAGAAATAAAATCTCGAAGAAGGAATCTAGACAGACCAAAACAGAATTAGAAAAAGAAGGAAATAAAAATTTGATCACTACGTGAAAGTAAAAAATAAAATAAAAATGACGATGAAAAAAATGGACGATTTACTAAGGCGGGAAAATGAGAAACAGAAAAAAAAATGTGTACGACCAAATCGTAGCTTTAAGTACGTTAAGTGTTTGAGTCAGCAAATTAGAAGAAACTGTTAGTAGTTTCACGTGAAACTTTCTTAATAGCTTGGCTCGAACGGTAAATTTAATTTCTGGAGGAGGTACCAAGATTTCTCGCCAAGTAAAAAAAAACCCCCAAAAAACCAACACACACATACACAGAAAGAAAAAAAAAGAAACTTGCGCAAAGAATTCACCTGATTCAGTCTAGGATGACATATTTGCAGTTTTATAGTTTATTTTTTCGAAATAGGTCCACAACGAAAGAAAAACAACAGAGTAACGAAACCGAAGAGGGAATCGGAATGGTTTTGATTATGGTTCCTTGGATTTCCTCGAGCATAAAATATACAAATATACCATGCCCAAACTAAATCCTTTGTAACGTACATCTCAACCCTTTAAATATTCTACTATTACAATTTTTGTCGACATTTTAGACGTTTAGTCTGTTGTATTCCTTGTAATTCTCGGTAGAAAAATGTGTAATTTCAGTAGTATCTACTGAAATTACACATCCATATAATAAAATGTTGTATTCCATGAAATCCTAGGTAGAAAAGAGTGTAGTTTCAATAGGTACTGTTTGTAGTAGAAATTATGTTGTATTCCTTCTGATGTCGTTTCTGATTGGCTAATTTCTACCGGAACTGTATGCTGCTGATGTTAGGAACGTTCATAATTATGAATGGGAATTTGGCATACATCTTATAAGTTAATTTGTTTGTTGTATGTTCCCCTGATCTAACGTCCTTTCAACTTCATTTATGACCTAGTCGATCTTAAGCCACAAATCCCAATAAATCCCCAAAATTATCAAAATTAAACAGCGCTGAGAATAGTCATGTTTTTCTTCTGACCTTCACGTAAATGTGAATGGTCCCAAATCAAACTGAATTTGTGTCGAAATTGTTTTCGTAGAGATGCAAAACAAATACATAAAATAAAATCAGTAGCCGTGGAATGTACATTTATCTGTATATCTATACTTAAAAGTACGACCGTTATCATCTTGCAACAACCTCTGGTTAAAAGTGAAACAGTCCAAATCGACCAAGATGAAATGCAAATATGATTAACTCGTGTTGCTTATCCACCGAATTCTTATTTTTATGAGTGTTGTCACCTCAGCTAAATAATGGACCATTCCGTTTTCATTGTAAAGAAACTGAAGGAAAAATGCATACTACATAGAAAAACCATTATAAGAAAGAAAGAAAGAGTAGGGGAAAGATAGAGAGAGGGTGTGAGCGCATGGAACCAGTAACGCTAATCTGTTTCAATCGAAAATAATGATAAGATGAAAAGAAGGAAAGAAAGAAAACAATCAGAGAGAAAGTTAAATAATAATTATTATTATACTTTTTACATATTGAAATAATTGCAATACCTCTGAAGTAAACATATTAAACGTTGTAATGGTTAAATTACCATACTCTAGTATATGAGATTTAAATTTTTCAAAGTAAAAAATGAAAATAAATAAATGCATTAACGTCTCTCTCTTCTCTCTCTCTCTCTCTCTCTCTCTCTCTCTCTCTCTCTCTCTCTCTCTCTCTCTTTTAAACTAAGGCATGTCATAGACTATGTTTTTTTAATATATTGAGCATTTCGTATATAATATATATATATTATATATATATATATATATATATATATATACGGTATGTCATAAAAGTATCGAGATTGAAGCTGTATTTACCAAGATAGAAATGAACAATGAATGGAACGTAATTTTTTTAGAATACATAAAAGTGCAGAGTTTGACGTTGTATTTACTAAGATAAAAATGAACAATGAATGAAACGTTATTTTTTTATTTCAGAATAAGAGGTGTGTGAAAAAGTACAAAGAATCTTCATACTTTTTGACACTCCTTGTATATATATATATATTTCCCTACCCCTAGCATGATTTATAGGATTAGCAAACTTAGAGGATGTTCATGGAGTTGTTTTTTATTAAGTAGTAAATAAACTAATAACAAATAAATTGCAAGATATTTTTCTTTAATTGTTGAACATAGTTGGCTTCATAAAATATTTCTTAAACAAATTAGATTGAATTATTTATATCAATGCTATTTTTCCAAATCTACGCAAAGGAAAGAATATCTTGTGTTTTTGTTTGTTTTTGTGTTTGTGTTATTCTACAGACTACAACCATAGACCATACAAATTCACTAATATTGAGCTGAAAGTATTAATCCTCAAAAAATAATATTCAAACGAGATAATGCTAAGTAATTTGGAATAGAAAAAAAAAGCCATAAATGTGATTTTGAAATAAAATCATGTAACAACTTTTCAAAGAAACTTTATATAATCTTCGTAAGACGACAAAACTATTATATGCATAAACACCATAGAATTCTGTCTTTTTGGGTAAAGTTGGTTGTTTGTTTGTTTTTAGTCGAACAATAATTTACACAATTCATAATTACTACTTTAATTTACTCCAGTTGAAAAACAAGTCTTATCCATTTGCATCTATATTAAAATGATTCAATTTTTATATCTTACTTGCTACCGTAATTCTACAAAGACGGCACATCGTAACGATATTATTACTAGCACAATAATATCATAATTCTCTATAATACTCTGGTTCCTTAATCTTCCGAGAATTATCATCTTGCAACACGCTCTGGTCAAAAATGAGACCGTCCAAATCGTCAAAGAGGAAATACAAAAATGTAAACCCTGGTGTCGCTTATCTGCCGAATTCTTATGAGTGTTGTCCCTTCAGCTGAATAACGAACCATTCCTTAAAGAAAGTAAAGAAGTAAAAGGTCATGCTACAAAGAAAAAAATATTAGAAAGAAAGAAAGACAGACGTTTTAAGATATAGAGAGGGTGAAAAGATGAAAAGAGGGAAAGAAAGAAAAAAGAGTGACAGGGAGTTAAATCATGAGTATTATACTTTTTACATACTGAACTATTTGAAATAGCTCTTAAGTAAACATATCAAACGTTGTAATCATTAAATCATCATACTGTGATATATCCACAGTTCTTGCTAGTAATTCTCTAAATCTGACACAAATGAATTTTTCAATCTTGTTTGCAAATTGATAGAAATATTCTGTGGTCTGCGCTCCTGCTCACTCCGATTATTTTAATATCTCATTAAATAACTTTCTGTTGGCTTAGAATACGCTGACTGCAAATGTACAATTTACGTGATGTCCTAACTTCTAGGCATAAAATAACGCTGGACGGTTTAACCTGCCGGTAAATCGATTCGTTAATCAATCAATCAATCAAATATTAAATATCAATTATTTGGTATTTCCTGTTTTTAAGAATTTACAATTATTCATAAATCATCTAAATGAATTGTGACGCGATGTTTAGCTGAATAATTTCAAATAGCATCATTTAAGTAGTAAGTAAAACTAGACGAGTCGTTGATACGAATGAGTATTCTGCTTTCATAATCATTCAAATATCAATAATTTTATAATGACATCTAGTATAAAAGAGAAAGAAGATAAGAAAGTAGATAAGCGTGAAAGAGAAAGAGGGTGGAAGAAAATGAGGGAGAAAATCTTGGAAAAGAAAGAAGAAAAGAAAGTAAGTGACTGAAAGAGAAGGAACAGAAGAAATTTTCCGGTTTAGCACAGTCGGTAGAACAGCGCTTAGGGATCGCAAGATCCTGTATTCGTTACCGTCCCCTACCAACTTAGCATATAAGTAAAACAGATTGATCTGTGCGGTAAAATGTGGACCTAATGGTAGGTGCACCACATCAAAAATAATCTCTTTGGTCTAGTGCAAGTAAAAAGGAGATATACCCCCTGGCATTCCGGCTGATACTGACTATAGGCAACCCCACCAACAACTTTATAAAGACATCTAACGTTAGGAAAGAATGAAAAGGAGATATAATTCATTTTTCTCAAATCTCATTTAACTCATCTGGAATTCGAACTCGGATGTTCAGTTCAATTTTTCTCCAAAAGAGGAAATGCAAATTTGTATAGTTGATCAAGATAATTATATCGAAGAATTTCTCCAAGAAGAATCTAATTTTTAAAAGGAACATTTTTGGTATATAATGATTTCAGGAATAAGAAAATGATCAAAACATTTAAATTAGATTATTTGAAAAAAATGGAAGTAATTTTAGACGCTGTGATTAATCCTGGTTACTTTGTTAAGTATGAAATCGATTTATCAGAAAAGAAAAAGAAGAGAAGAAATTAGGAAAGGATAAAAAGAAGAAGGAAGAGAAGGAAGTAGAGAAACGTGAAAAAAAAGAAGAAAAGAGAGTAGGAATCGAGAAAGAGAAATAAGAGATTAAGGAAACGTGAAAGAGAAATAATAAATGAAAGGGGAGGGGAGAGAAGTAAGTAGAGGAAGCGTGAATGAGAAAGAATAGAGCAAGGAAGCGTGGAAGAAAAACAATAAAAGAATGGGGGTTGAAGAGAAGGAAGGGGAAAATGTGGAAAAGAAAGAAGAAAAGACAATCCGAAGTGTGAAAGAGAAAGAAGAGAGTAAAGAGCGTGGGAGAGAAAGGACAGAAGAAATGAAAAGGAAGAAAAGGAAGGGGAAACGTAGGAAAAAAAAGAAGAAAAGAAAGAGAATGGGGAAGATGGGAAGAGAAAACATTTAACCAAATGAAGGGAGGTGTGATTCCTATTAATAGAAAAAAAACAGGAAATAGAAATGAGGTTTTCAGAGGAAGTGATGTTGGTTGAGCAATTATTAAAAAAGCTTTTTGGTAATTGACTGAGGTGAAAAAAATAATGAACGTTCATTGAAGCTCATTCAAGTGAAATGATGGAAAATAATCACCGGTCAGAAGAACGATTGAAGAGATCATTTTGGAGAAAATTAAATTCGAAATTTAGGGCTAAAGATTTTGAAGTAATGTTGATAATTGAAGGTAACTATTTACCCAACCCGTTCGCTATTGGGAGGATGTGACACAAGGTCAGAATTATGGGACATCCTGCTAGAACAGAACTTGGGGAGACTAGCTTGCCACCTATTAAACCGCAATAGGAATCCATATATTTACCTAACACGTTCAGCATGGGTAGAATATGAAACAAGGTCACAAGTACGGGACATTCAGTGAGGATAGAACTCGGTATTCAATATTAATATGAGATTAGCTTGCTACCCATTACACCACGATAGGATTCCTTATATTTACCCATCCCGTTCAACATGAGCAGGGTATGAAACAAGGTCAGAAGTACGGTGCATACAGTGAGGATAGAACTCGTTATTCATTAGTAATGGGAGACTAGCTTGCTAAACATTACACCACGATAGGACGCCCTTGGAGTAATCGCATGCTAGGCATTTACCCAAGCTGTTCGCCAGAAGTAGGATGTGTCACGATTTACAGTGGAATCCAGCGAGGATAGATAACTCGTTATTCAGTAGTAATGGATCTGCAAGACTTCTTGGCTAACCATTGCACCACGGGAAGACGCTCTTAGAATCCTAGATATTTACTCAATCTGTTTGCCACAAGTAGGATGTGACACCACTTTGTAAGTACGAGGCATCAAGCGAGGATAGAACCCGCTATTCAGTAGAAATGGATCTGAGAGACTATCTAGCTAACCATTACACCACGATTAGACTCATTAAATAACCAACCCGATCATCACATGTAGGATGTAACACAAGGTCGCATGTATGAGGTATCCAGCGAGGATACGACACGGTTTTCAGTAGTAATGGATCTGCAAGAGTAGCTTGCTACACCTTGCAATGTTAGGCCATATGATGAGAAATTGAAGTTGTATTCCTTAATATAAATTCTTATTCATTATTTTGTCAAGTTGAAATGATCCGTGCACAGCATCGGTGGAAATAGTCGGTGTATATAGTGCTATATGACTTGTGCTAATCAGTCCTAACTTTTAATTCTTCAAGCCTATCGGTGGGGCGTAGAATACGTTGAATGTACCCCCTAGACAAGGCTAAAATCCTTCACAAAAGCGGTGTTCTGGTAGGAGACTAAACTGCATCTGATCTTGAGGTTTTAGTTTTGAACATCTGAGGATTGCATTCCTTGATCACCATTACTCGTAGGTCCAGTCTGACCTGGGTCGTTGTACGTGTTAGAGTCCCATCTATTATAACTGGTTTGCATAAGCCCCCAATTAAAAAAATTCCCAGCGGGTCAAAGAAGAGTTTTCACATTTCAAAAAATATCAAATTTAGCTTGGTAATAATTCTTTCCCGGTCCACCTTCTTTCCTACCAGACACAATTTGGTTTGCATACCCACCTAATAAAATAAAAAATTCCCCCCACCCCGGTCAAAAAGTGGAGGTTTTCAAATTTTAAAAGAGGATACCCTAAGCTTTAAAAAACACCAAATTTAGCTTGGTAACAATTTTTTCCCGGTCCAACTTCTCATCTACCAGACTATATTGGTTAAATAGAAAAATGTGTTTTAAAAACATTGTTTTTATAAAGATTGAGTATCCATCAAGAATGAATGAACAAAACGCATTTGGTATAAAATAACCCAACAAGGTTTGACATGCTTTAAAATCTAACTAACCAAAATTTACATCAATCTGATGGATAGTAAAAACACAATTTCCTATTCCTACACTACCCATTTTGAAATTAACTGAGCAAGGTTTAGGTTAATAAATAACTTCATATTTTCTCTGAAGTTGATTATTAGAACGCACCAAGAGAGGTTTAATGTCAATTACTGAATTGGTGAAGCGAATTACATCAGATCAAAAAGGCGGCAAAGCAAAATTAATCTCGTAATAAGAAAGAAAAAAAGTTACTTTTTTTTAATACATTCGAAAATGCTTTCTATAAATAGATATTTGGAAAACATGTTAGCAATTAGAAACCATTGCGTTCGAGACGAGGAAATCGATTTTTAAAAGGTTTCTGGTAACAAAATAATGTTGTCGATGCTTGCACAGGTACACAGACCCATACACTAAACTCGATCGATTCTATACATTGCGATCATTGATTCTATTCACATCGTATGACGTTAAACTGCAATCTAGTGGTGAAGTTACAATTCTGGAACTCTGGAAAATGTGGGGGGGGGCACCTTCATCGCCATTACTCTCAGGTCCACCCTGAAACGGAGCGGTAGTATCTTTTTAGGTCCGATCTATGGGTTAACTAGTTTAAAAATGAATATTAAATATTTGTTTAAAAATTGAATATCCAACAAGAATGAATAACACAAAATTTCATCGGTATAAAATAACCCAACAACGGTTGACATACCGTAAAATTCAACCAAACAATCAATCTATACACATCTATGTGTTTTACACGTGTATGTAATATTTAGACCCAATAATGAGAAAGGGCAATTCACTTTAGAATTAAATCTTTGTTTCGCTAGTGGTTTTAAGCGTCATAAGAATGGATTGGATTTTTTAGAACTAAAATTAAATTCTGATTATATAAATGTGTGCTAACTCGAGTATCAGAGAAATAAAAGAAACACAACGAGTATTGAGGATATGGAAAAAGGTTTACAAAGCAAAGATACAAGGTGGACAATTAGTAATTGCTAGATTAAATAAGAAATCCTGTAAGATTTCGTTGCTCATCTCTTCAAAGGTTTTTTCAGACATTATTCATAGAAAAAATATTTAGGTACTATATGACAAAACGAGAGAAGCATGGCGTTATGTAATATATATGATATATGATATATGATATAATGGCAATTTCTTTGAATAAATTCAATCTCTGGTATTTCAAGATATTTTCATTCAATTTTTTTAAAAATCTGATACGGTGAGATGGATGTCGGTATTATTTTCATTTTTACGTGGTTTAGAAAATTTACACATAGCAACGTATATATATATATATATATATATATATATATATATATGTGTGTGTGTGTGTGTGTGTGTGTGTGTGTGTGTCAATTATCTATTTATTTTCATTTTTTGTTTTTGAGTTTTAGCAACTCTCATTCTTTCGGTATTTAGTTGTAAATCATATATATTGTAAGAATCTGAACGTAGGTTGAAATTAGAGGACTCGTGGATTTAAGCATTTCTATGCATCATTGTCACGATAAATCTTGTTATCTATATATTAGTAGTTGTGTTCCTTAATTTTCCGACCATTAACCATCTTGCAACTCCCTTTTGTTAACTATGATACCGACCAAATCGTCCAAGTTGAGATGCAAAAATGTAAATGCTGATTAGTAAGTGTTGCTTATCAGCCGACTTCTTTTTTTTCATGAGTTAAATAATGAACCATTCCATTTTTATCATAAAGAAATAAAGACAAAAAGGACATGCTACACAGAAAATATTATAAGAAAGAAAGAGAGTGAGGGGGATAGACAGACTGGTTGAGCGCGCGGAAGCGATACCGCTAATCTGTTTTAATTGAACATAATGAAAAGATGAAAATAAGGAAACAAAGAAGAAAAAAAGTATGAGAGGATTAAATCAAGATTAATATACTTTATAAATATTGATGTATTTAGTAATAGTACATAAGCAAACATATAAAACTTTGTAATAATTAAATTATCATACTATAGTATATCCACAGATCCGGGTTTTTTTTAATAAGAAATGAATTTTATCTCAATGTAATGGTCGAATATTTGATGCTGTTGTACCATGGCACCAAGCCTGTTGGTCTTTTTTTAGGATTATAATGTATTCTTCAACTGTTCTTTTCTTTAAGTTGCTCTATTGTATTTTTTCAGATATTGCTTGCAGGCCATTTTGTAAATTCCCGCTTTTTACGTGAAATCTATTTTTCTTTGTTATTATTGAATACATTTCTAATTATTCAGCAGGTGTTTATTTGGATATTTTTGTCCAGATTAGATTTCTTTTTAGATAGTTGTACTTCTACTCTAGTTTTTTGACGGTATCTTATTTTAATCTTCTTTATTTTGTTGATTTTCTTTTAGCTTTGTATATATATTTTCCAACCCCTCCAGACGAGAAGGATGTGACACAAGGACAATTTCTTAAGCAGAGTTTAACAGGTTTTCCTTCTGATTTTGCCTTCTAATAGACTGGTTTCCTAATCAAGATTAAAGATCCCAGGCTGCCCTTTTATTTACTCATAGCTGGAGGGGAGTAATTGGATGCATACCTTTCCCAAGGGTATTAGCGCTATGTGTAATGGAAACAGCCTCGATTCGACGAGTCCATCTAATCTTACTAACCTAAAACTCTTCACCAGTCGTCTCCAAGGTAATTATCTATACAAAAAAACATATAAAAAAAAACTTTGAATAATAATCTGTTTTCTAGGAGGGGTTTGATATGCAGCCCCAGAAGTTAACTAAGAAAGTTACATTGAACACATCTTAGTTTTAGACGTAGTCGGAGTAGCCTAAAGTCGGTATCAGCCAGATAGCGAGAGAGTTTATCTCCTTCTTTACTAGCGCTAGAGCAAGGAATTGTTTTGGTATCTTAGGTGGGGCGCCACACCTACCATCAGCCCCTCGTTTTACCGCAAGGATCCCTGTGCTACTCACGTGCGGAGTTGCCGAAGGCCGGTATCGAACTCGGAACTTTATGGTACCTAGTCGAATGCTCTACCGACTGAAGTTTTCCAAATCACGTATTTCAACTTAATACTGAATGTTTTTAGGGGACTATCCTAATCATCTTTTCTTTCCCTTTGAAACATGCTCAATATTTTGGCTGATCTATTCAAGGTGTGTCACAAGGTCAATTTATTAAACGGTGTTTAACAGGTTTGAATTCGGAGTTTTACGTTTCCTAGACTGGTTGCCAAACCAAGCTTAAAGAACCCAGTCTGCCCTACTATGCATCCATAGTTGGATCCATACCTTTCCCAAGTGTATCAGCACTATGTAAAGTGAAAACAGCATTGTCCAGTATTTGAACTCGGGTCAACGCGTCCATTTCCTACGATTCTACCATTACACAACGCACCTCCAACTGGATCGTCTGCTTCTAATTTTAGATTAATAGAAATTATCAGAATTATTTTCTTCAGACTTTTAATTACATATTGTTTTAAATAATTGTCTCAGAAAAATAAATTGTTGTTTGTTTCTTCGATTGTAGATTCAATTTTGTAAAATTTTAGGATGACATTTAGAAGTGGAATTTTGCATGGTTAAATTAATAATTCATGAAATATATATCGGATGTATGGGCAGTTTTTCTTTACCTTTTAGATCCAAAAGATATTAAATGTTAATGTATTTTTTGTTATCATTAGTAAATACTGCACTCCTACTATTACATTATATAGATAGAAACCTTTTGTTATCTTTAGCAAATAGTGTACTCCTACAACAACTATATATATATATATATATATATATATATATATATATATATATATATATATATATATATATATATTGTGTGTGTGTTATATGTATGTATTATATTATGTTAGATAGTTGTATTAGATTGTATATTTTATATATATTAAAGAGTTGACATTAAATAACACACAGGGTTGATATCCCATTAAACCAAACCAAACCAAACCAAACCAAAGCCACTACTACTAAAACCACCACCGCTAATAATAATAATAATAATAATAATAATAATAATAATAATAATAATATACAAACTATATCAAAGGAGAAATTTGATAAGACCCAACAAATAGTAAATGTAGACTATGCAGTGACAGAGATAAGACTGTAAACCATGTACTAAGCAAATGTAGCAAACTAGCACAACGGGAATACAAAACTAGGCACGACTGGGTTGGGAACGTGATCCACTGGGAATTATGCAAAAAATTAAATGTTGACCATACAACAAAATGGTATATGCATAAACCAGAATCTGTTATTGCGAATGAAACGCATAAAATTCTCTAGGACCTTGAGATAAAAACGAATCACCTTATCCTAGCAAGAAGACCAGCCCTAGTGTTGATTAATAAAAAAGAAAGAACTTGTCAACTGGTGGATTTGCAGTTACAGCTGATCACAGGGTGAAGATGAAGGAAAACGAAAAGATGGTCAAATACCTGGACCTTGCCAGAGAACTGAAAAAGCAAGGGAATATGAAAGTCAGAGTGATACCAATTGTAGTTGTTGAACTTGGAACGGTCCCAAAAGGCTTGAAAAAAAAGACTGGAAAATCTGGAAATCAGAGGAAGAATTGTGACCATGCTGAATATTGCATTGGTTCAATCGGCCAGAATACTCAGAAGAGTCCTGGAGACCTGAGGAGACTTGTTGTCAGACTCCAGTAAAATACCATCATCGTTAGCTGATGGGAAAAACTCAAAAGAAGTGACAATAATAATAATAATAATAACATTAGTGTGCCCGTGCAAATGTGCGCGTGCGCGTGCGAATGTTTGCGTGCGCATGCGATTTTGGCGTAATATTTTCAGAAGCAAACATGGATTTGTCAAAATGACCTTGATTTTTCCACTTATGTTTCCTGTGCTCAACTTGCAATACTGACCTTAAGGAACGAAGGAATCCTTATATCCTTGACAATTCTAAGATATCGTGGACAAACATGTTTTGTCACGAGATATGACAGAATATATCGTGCGAATAAACACTTAGGTAAAAGCCTTTAACATAACTTCCCTAGCCTGTAATCACAAAAGGTTATCCCAACATACTGTTATCTTTAAGAGAGCAATCCTTAATATATATATATATATATATATATATAATATATGTGTGTGTGTGTGTGTGTGTGTGTGTGTGTGTAAGATTATTGTTGATCTAACGAGATAAAAATAAATATCTTCGAAAAAAATGTCCACAGAATCGTTTGATTTTTCTTCTTTTTAGTTTGGGTTATATATATATATATATATATATATATATATATATATATAGATATATCTTTATGGTTTTGTATATATATACCAGTATACATACTTGGATATGTATCCACACACACAAACTAATTACCAGGACATATGTATAAATACATACAAGTACCGAATCTTCTTACACAAAAGCAAAATCTATGCATATATATATATATATATATATATATATATATATATATATATATACAAACATACTAGAAACGACAATATAGGTATCCGACAAGAACAGATGCGAAGATACAGATCAAAGAAATCCGCCAAAATAAACACAGACTCTGAGTGAATATCAATCAAGTGGAATTACCAATGTGATTCATTACGAACATCCACACCTCTTAAAATGTCTATATATATGAACCTAAACACGAAATTGTATCAACTTGAAAAATAATTTTAAACAATCAAAAACATGTGTCGCCCCCAAATGAATATTAACAACCAAAATTAAAAACTTTTTGCAGTACTTTTTTATCCTTATATATATATATATATATATATATATATATATATATATATATATTGAAAGTCCTTTTATCATTATATATATTATATATATATATATATATATATATATATATATGTGTGTGTGTGTGTGTGTGTGTGTATGTGTGTGTGTGTGTGTGTGTGTGTTGAAAGGATAAATACATAAAGGAAAAACATGTTGAATGGATAAAAAATTTTTAGTGATCCATTCAAAATTTTATTTCCTTTATTTATTTATCCTTTCCGCATATTGTCGGATTAATTCTCATTTTTCAATTATTATATATATATATATATATATATATATATATATATATAGAGAGAGAGAGAGAGAGAGAGAGAGAGAGAGAGGGGGAGAAAGCGAGAGAGAGAGAGAGATGTAGATATAGATATAGATATCGATATAGGTTTGATGGTAGGTTTTGAAGGCTATCACAATGCAAGTGTAAAGAAAATTAAGGCAACTGTAATGTTTTTTTTGTTAACCTTTGCGTAATCTTAATAGTTTGAGATAAGGATCTCCTCCTCAGAAGATTTCTGAAGGTCTGGAGGGAGCTGCTAGTTATATAATAACATGTGCCGGTGAACGGTTTTGGTTTATCGAACGATGCTCAGGGTCAGTATTACAGTCGTTGGATGGGATGATACCAAATATAATACTATAGTGAGAGATTTCTTCTAATGCTGGTTGTAGCACAGGTTATATTATTATAGTGTCCTGAAGGAGAGCTGGTTTCGTTCCTTTTACCAACTCGGCTGAAATAGGATTAAATAACCAAAAGCTGCCAACGGATCAACAAAACAATTAAACAGAACGCTTTTTGATGGTTATGTGCAAAATATATACATTTATTTTACAAAGGAGCGAGGTAATTTCTTTGTCAGTTGATTGGCGATCTACAGCTCGTTTTGGGCTAAATTATCAATTTTGTACCGAGTGGCAAGACATCAGAGTGTATCGGTAAAGTTGTGGTAAGGGCACCGAGCTATGGCGAGCTCCCTGGTTTCGCAGTGTCTGACTCCAGCGGACGTTCTCCACTTCTCTTCTTCTTTTCCTTCTTATCGGTCTCTATGGTTCCAGCTGGCGGTCTGTTATTTATGGGATCCAGACATCCCCACCCCTAACATATATCTCTGATTGACCAGCCATTCGATACCATTGCCTATATGTCTAAATGGCCTTGTGCCAGACTTAGTTAATAGTGCTATAATTATAATCCATTTAATTTTGTGTCATATCTCCAAATTCTCTTCGTGTGTCTATGTGTGAATCTGTCTGTGTATCTATGTTGTTTATGTGTGTTTATATAGGTATGCCTGTCCAACAATGTCTAATTATAATTCCAGGTTTGGCCTACGCTTTTTTGTTTAATTATTAAGTGGTAGTTTGTTTATTTGTGTGTGTGTGTGTGTGTGTGTGTGTGTGTGTGTGTGTGTGTGTGTGTGTGTGTGTGTTATCTAGCACACCTAATTCTTATTTTTCCTTCCATTTCTCTCACCCTTCCTTTTTTTCAATGTTATTACTTCTAACTATAAGTTTCTATGAAAGTGTGTGTAGTTTCTTCAGAAACAGCTGATTTTTTTTCTTCTCCCTTTCTTCCAAATATATTGTGTATCTATCTATCTATTTCTCTCTCCCTCTCTCTCTCTCTCTCTCTCTCTCTCTCTCTCTATATATATATATATATATATATATATATATATATATATATATATATATATATATATATATATATAAGAAGCATGACAGTCAAAATCGGGGCTGTCAAAATTTCCGGGGTAATCAACCAAGACTACACGATGAACTGAAATACTCCTCACCTAAGCAACGAGCCTTGTGTAGTGAAGTGGCTGATTTCACCTATCTCGCTGGTTATTGTGCGAGGTAATTATGCTCCTATCCAATTGACATAACAAAAAAGTCAAAATTATTATTATTAGTAGTAGTAGTAGAAGTAGGAAGAGGAGGAGGAAGAGGAGGAAGAGGAGGAAGAGGAGTTGTAGTAGTAGTAATAAAGTTAATAATAATAATAATATTTTTTTCAAAATTAGCATAAAAATAATTAAGCAACAATCATTAATTGTCAGTTATTTTCCTCTTTAATTAGTACACCTTAATTAGATATTGTAAAGACTGGACTGTAATTTTATGTAAAATTTCGATATGCGTGATTAGAATTTATTATTAAATTATGGACATTGAATATCATACATATGGAAGTGAGGCGCGCTTTGGAAAGGCGTATTGTGTAACGGTTATCGTTGTAGGAAATGGAATTGGCTACTCGAGTTCAGATCTTCGACAAAGTTGTTTGCGTTTTACACCACATTAATACTCTTGGAAAATGCTTAAATTTATTTCGTCTACCACCAGCTATGGAAAAATAGAACAGGCTGGGTTCTTTAGTTTTGGCAAGGCTACCAGTGTACCATATGGAAAACTTTGAATTCAATTCAGGTGTAACCCAATTCAAAAATTAACTTTGTGTCACATTCTACTCTTGACGCAGGAGTTGAGTAAATAAATATATGTAAAATCTATAACCAACGTTACTCTAGCATATATATATAATAATCCACCTGGATTTTTCAACATATCACCGTTCTTAGCTAAAATAGTTTTAAATAGCTACAAAATACCAGGCTTTATTTAATCATTTAGTTATCATTCCCACTTTGCTCCCTTTGTTCTCATAAAATCAGTTCATTAATACTTTTTCTCATCTTTTGTTGAATGCATTTTTCGAGTTATGTCACGCGTCATGACATCTTCGCGTGTGCGGATCGCGGCTCGTCTTTTAAAAATATGACGCTGAACAAATACAGTTACAATTTTTTTATGAAGATTTTCCTAACTCCTGTCATCTACAAAACATCCATCAATTTCTTCACCCCATAATCTATCCTGATGAAGGTTTAAATAAACCTAAACGTTTAAACGTTTAAATTCATTTTATTTTTGGAACACTTCGTTTTTCAAATTTTTATATATATATATATATATATATATATATATATATATATATATATATATATATAATCCGCCGACAGTCCTGTTTGACGTATCACATGTCTTAGTATAGCTAGACTTGGCAGGCAACCTCCAGTCGAAATCCAAACCTGAATGGTCTTCCATCAATCAGCATCCCTAACCCTGGTTCATCAGCACACCTATCAGTGGTAGAGACATTTATATAGATAAATTACCCCCAGAATGCTCAAATGTGAATCTTATATTTAGTCATCCATAGACACTCCTATTTCGACATATCACACCCAACCCAACCAGTTTTTTTTTAAGTCAAAGTCCCTAACCACCGGACCATCACCACACTCCCGGAAAAGTTCTGGTGATATTAGGAAAGACTAGTGGCGACTAGGAAAGATTATGAACTCGCTACCAACTCACAAAGGAATGATATAGGCATAGGAGAGATCAGAAAACAATACAGTCATCACAGTTTTGATAACTGCATAACTCTCATGTTAAAGAATTTAAAGCGAGTCAAGAACTACATATAATACACAGGAGTTCCTTAGTGTACACAGGATTCCTTTGTCGGTACAGATTTATACCGTGTTTCGCCCGAAAATAAGACAGGACTTATAATGATTTTCACCCCCAAATATATACAGGGTTTATTCCCGGGGGATGTCTAGTCTTTGCATCACCTGATGTGATTGTGAAGAATGTTTATTTCTTTCGTCTGTTTACCGCTCATAACTAGGGCTTATTTTAAGGGGAGGGCTTATATCAAAATCATCCTAAAAATCACACTAGGTCTATTTTGCAGTTAGGTCTTATTTTCAGGTAAACACGGTAGTTAAGAAATTAGTCAGTAGGGAATTTCGTTCTCGTTTGTTGCTCCATTATTCCAACCTTGTATCAAACTAACCTACATTTGTTAATTATCTATTCCTATGATTTTGCCTTGTGGCTGAAATAGATGAGTACCTCATTAATGCAAGGCGTCTTTGTTACAAATAATGGCTCCAAGGTAAATTTTCGTGGCAATTACTCGACCTACTACAACGACCCTCTGAAATTGAAATCGATTATTACACATTCTTCTAAAAAACAATAGATACACAACTTTAACAAAACAACGCTCTGTAAATGTCTATAGGTAAATAGTAAGGTAGGCTGGGCTATTAAACCTTGGCTAGGTTACCAGTTTAGAAGAAGGAAAAACTCTGAATTCAAACCTGTTAAACTCCGTTTAGGAAATTGACCTTGTGTCGCATCCTGCTCGTGTGGAGGGTTTGCTAAATATATACATATGTATATTAATATATATCTTTTTATAAAAACTATGTGTCAAGGTCCGGTTTTGATCAGTTTGTATAATAGGCTTAGGAATCTAAGTCTTGGTTCGATACCGGTCCCACCAACTCAACATATGGGTAGCACAGATTGGGTAATTGATCTGTGTGCTAAAGTAGAGAGATCGAGTAGTGACGCCAGCAAAAACAATCGCCCTGATCTACCGCAAGCGAAAGAGAATACCGGCTGATACCGACAATAGACCTCTACACCAATTTTACTTTTGTAAGTGTTATAACACGGTAATACACTTCTGTTCCTGGTTACATATATTTAGGTGCAATGATATATATATATATATATATATAATGAGTCAGATAGACCTACTAAAAGTTTCGCTTAATGCTCTTCAGGGCTAAGATCCGACTCTTATTATTTGCTCTACTTAGGTATTGAGCACTTTTTACTTATTAGCTTTAGCTTCCTGGCGGTTTTGTATGAATATAATATAATATATATATATATATATATATATAATATATATATATATATATATATATATATTTGCTTTTGGCCAAATATTGTACGAATAGATTATTTTTGGTTGGTACAATTGTCTTGGTCTTTTATTTTCCAAAATATTTTTTTTCTCCCTGGGTAATGTTTGGTAGTATATTTTTTACAATCAAACTAGTTGCTGGGTTTTTTCTCACCGCGAGGATTTACCAACAAGTTTGGTATATATATATATATATATATATATATACCAACCCCTACGCACGAGCAAAATGTGACAAGGTCAATTTCTTAAGCGGAGTTCAACGGGTTTGAATTCAGAGTTTTCCTTCTCCCAGACCAATTGCCTAACTAAGGTTAAATAGCCCAGTGTGGCCTACTATTTACCCATAGTTGGAGGGAGAGTAGGATTCATACCTTTCCCAAGGATATTAGCGCTAAGTGAAATGCAATTATCACATCCAGGATTTAAACTCGGGGAGAAGAGTCCATTTCCCATGAATTTAACCATTACACAACGCGCTTCCTTTCGCTAGTGGTAGATCAGGGCGATTGTTTTTGCAATGATATATATATAATTATAATATATATATATATATATATGCCTGTCGATGCGAGCATGTCTCGATGTGTTTAGCTTATAGGCAATGCATATATATATATATATATATATATATATATATATATATATGCTGGTGGAAGTGAGCACGTATGTATGGACGTGTGTGTGGACATTGATGCGAATGTGTATATGGTACATAGATGTGGCAGGATTTAATAGATGATTCATTTTTCAGTGTGTAAGTAGGCTCACTATCATTGATAGAGCATTCATATTTAAGTTAAGGTAGCGTGGACATGAAGCCAACACCTGGTTACTGGCAGTTTCTCGCCTATGCGATCTCCAGACCAAAAAGTTGGTCTCAAGATCGCATAGGCGAGGAACAGTTTATTGAATCAATGACCACGTTACCTTAATTCCGCCTCTAAAAAACACAAAAATTCCAATAGACAACAATGACCAGACTGACGATACACTTTCAAAATAAATTTATATCCAAACCGAGGTACATATTTGTTTACCTATCTATAATACTCCGTATATGTAAAAAAATATAATACGCAATCATTATATGTACGTTTGATTCTCAATTCTGGTTGAATACTATCAAGGCAACTTAGAATCATCACCTCTCTCTCTCTCTCTCTCTCTCTCTATAATAATATATATATTATATATATATATATATATATATATAGGTGGATTTACCCATTTTACACCAGTTTTACCATTTCTGTCATTTTCAAAGGAACCGTTTCGTTTACCTGTGAATGTTTCAGCAAGAAACCGCTGGTTGTAATACGTTCCGAATAAATAAATAAAAGCAAAAACTTTTAGTTATAACTTCATTGTACTATATATATATATATATATTTATATATATATATATATATTAATATATCTATACATATATGTGTGTGTTTTTTTCTTCATATATATATATATATATATATATATAATATATATATATATATATATATGGATTAAATAAAGTAGATTCCTTATGTGTATATCTACGTATGTACATGTGCAGTTGTGTTTGCATGTATGTGCGTATCATGTATGTTTGATCGTAACATAATTACTGGTTGGATCACATTTAAAATTGGCATACACATGTTTGTTGATTTGACAAGTGCAATCGACACAACGCAATGCTAATCAATCGTTGCTGAAAAGAAAAACATGTTATTTTAATAACAATATCGACCATAATTCTCCATAATATCGCCATTTCTTGCTTCTTTGGTTTTTTTATTCGCTATAACTACCATTTGTCTGGCAAAAAATCGATTAGGTCGATTTGGGAAAACGTACTGATTTAAAAAGAAAAGGAAAATTTCTGTGGAAGTATTGTGACACATATTGGTATATATAGACTTGCTAAGCTCATTTGGTAATAATTAGTTTGTGTCATGATTGTACGGAGCCTTCATAAATATTCTTGATTTTTATTTTCACAGACTTTTAATAAACTCGACTATAACATGCATTTTAGTATTATCTGCGTTATTCGGACTATTGTTGTCATCTTCATTGTTATCTGTACAACGTTTCGGTCGATATGCCCTCCGGCCTTCTTCAGGTATTTCTTGTCGGACACGGGAACCTTCTCGAACTCGGGAACCTTCTTTTCGAACTCGGGAACTTTCTTGTCGTAGTCGGGAACCTTCTGTCGTAATCGGGAGCCATCACGGAACTTTGAACCTAACCTTTTATTCAGTCCACGGGGGTATCATGTTCTCATTCCGCCAAACATAGCTGGGGTAGGAGCTGTGTTAATCATTTTTCTATGTAACTGCCGCTTGTTCAGGATTGAACCTGAAATTAAGAGATAACTGTCACTTAGAACTGTCTTAACCTAACACCCCATCCACTAGGCCATGTGTCCAATTGGACAATTCGATGAGAATTTTGGGCACATAAACCCAATGTCTTGTTTTGACTAGAATATCTACCTATTCATGTTTATGTATGATTTGTTACCTAGACTCATATTGTTTTTGTTTTTTGTTAGTCCGAATAACGATAGTAATCATCAAGCCTCATCTCAAACATTCAGAGAAATAAAATGCATTTTGGTTTGAAAATCGCCGAGATGTTTTGTCTCCTATACCTTAACTTATATATATATATATATATATATATATATATATATATATATATATATATATATATATATATATGCACACACATAAATTTATATGTGTACATATATAGATATACACACAACTAAAAAACCCTTCCTCACATATATAAGATCATTCAAAAAGAGAACTTAACTCAAAGAAGTTATTTTCACGGAAGAGATGGACTCGCTACTTATAACACACTTCTCTACCCGGATTATAGTGGCCTGTCAAAACCTAAAAAAATCTTTTAATTTTAATATTTTTTAATAATGATCTCTTTAAAAAAAATCTATCTAAAAATATTTCTTCAAACAAGAAATTTTTCCTGATGATGACCTGAGGTCGAAACAAGTTGAGAATAATAAACATAAGAGAAATATTTCTGTTTTGTTATATATATATATATTATATATATATATATATGTGTGTGTGTTGTGTGTGTGTGTGTTGTGTGTGTGTGTGTGTGTGTGTGTGTGTGTGTGTGTGAAAATAAAATTGGAACTTAATCCGACAGTGTAAATATGATATATAGAAAAAACAAAGGATGTTTAAAAATACATGGGCTCATCAGGAGAGAATGTGCAAACCGTTTCGGGGCCTTTCTCTCTACGTTTTATATAGCAACATCGGCCCTCCTCACTGATGATGTGAGGACCCAAATAATATCTTGCATCGACCGCACGTCGGTCGGTCATCAACAAAAATAAGACGGGAAGAAATGACCGTTAGCAAAAACAATTTGGGTCCTCACATCATCAGTGAGGAGGGCCGGTGTTGCTATATAAAACCGTAGAGAGAAAGGCCCGAAACGGTTTGCACATTCTCTCCTGATGTGCCCATGGATTTGTAAACATCCTTTGTTTTTTCTATATATCATATTTACACTGTCAGATTAAGTTCCAATTTTATTTCACATACTTGTCTATGAAAAAACTACACATGAATGTTTACTCCTCTGAAAATATTTATCCATAAACACCACGAATTTACCTATACTTGTGGGCTACTTATTTAACAGTTGGATTGTATTATGAACAATTTTATATTTTATTTTACACTTTTTATATAATTATACACTTTTTTATATAATTCTACATCGGGCTCTTTTGAGTCTTATTTACTATAATGCTTCTGATTTTAAAAAAATTCAAAATAAAATTCATTTTATTTTTAAATAAAATTCATTTTATTGTATTTATTTAATACAGACAGCGCATTTTTTCTTTTGAATAATTCCAACTTTTGACTAGCAGCGTTCTGTTTTGCTACCGGTCATTTCTTCCCGTCTTATTTTTGTTGATGACCGACCCACGTTCGGTCGATGCAAGATATTATTTGGGACCTCACATCAGTGAGGGGGGCCGGTGTTGCTATATAAAACCGTAGAGAGAAGGCCCCGAAACGGTTTGCACATTCTCTCCTGATGAGCCCATGTATTTGTAAACATCCTTTGTTTTTTCTATATATCATATATATATATATGTATATATGCTTTTTAGTAATATAAGACTTTTGTTTAGGACTTGATTATATATATATATATATATATATATATATATATAAAGAAATTGAATTATTCTTAAATTGTCGCGAGTTGGAGGTAAACTTATTTTTTTTTTTTTTGTATGGGGTATTGAGAAGAGTTAGGTATTAGCGTGTAATTTGTTTTCTGGGAGAAGGAGTAGAGAGCGTGAGTGGGGAGTATCTCGTTTCAATTGTGTTCCCATCAAACCTTGTTTCGGGGCCTTATATATATATATATATATATATATATATATATATATATATATATATATAATGAAGTGTGTGTGTGTGTGTATTGTGTGTGGGTGTGTGTAAATAATATTACATGCATCTATAGCGAAGTACTACAACAAACCAGAACATACATTAGATAACTTAAAATGCATCCTAGAATGCCCCAACTTTCTAGCTACCCAAAAGCGCAAAAAAAAGAAAGAAAATAGATAGTACGTGTTAATTCACACACAAGGTTTAAATTAAGATCTACAGAAACACAATAATATCCTCATTCCCCAGCCCCACTTCTGCCTCTTCCCACTAAGCCATATAAATAGGGCGCAGCACAGAGAACAACCTTCAACACAGCCAATCAACACAAGATTAGACAGAACACCACGTGATACCCCAAAAGACCACAGCCTAGGAAATAACAGTTATTCTAATACCAGTCTTTGATAAAGAGGAAATCTTCTTGAAATATTGGTAAATAAATAGCATTTAGAACACAATATTCAACACCTTGTCTCTGGTCATTATTATTTATTCATTTTTCATGCTTCAAAAATTCCATTTTACAATGTTTTCATAGATCAATGTTCATTATCAACGACCGCGTTTCATGCCAAAGCAATCAGGTGAGGAGCAAGATCCAATGTTCCTCAACTGATGATTGCTTTGGCATTCCTATTAGCTCTCACAAACTGTGATTGAGCACTGTATTCATCGCAAAAGAAATTTTGTTTTTATATACTATATATATATATATATATTATATTGTGTGTGTGTGTGTGTGTGTGTGTGTGTGTGTGTGTGTGTGTGTGTGGTGTGTGTGAGTGTATCTTTGTGTGTGTAAACATATATTTATATATAGAGATAGACTCATCAGATATCTGAATATATAGAATACATATATATATATATATATATATATATATATATATATATATATATGTGTGGTGTGTGTGTGTGTGTGTGTGTGTGTGTGTGTGTGTGAGTGCTTGTCTCTATTTATGTATGTGTTTGAATTGGCTTATGTGTGACTCTGTTCCCCCATACACATTCCGTACTGATTAATAGACATATATTTGCAATCGAGGTCCAAATTAAATCTCGGCTATACGAAGCCTCGTACGATGTGGCTTTTCTCATCCAGAGGAATGAATGACTCAGTGATAAGATGTACACACAATAATTACATTAATAAAGTAATTTTTCTAACTGGTTCCTTGATTTAATAGACTTTCAGCTGCCGTATGTCGTCGCAACTTTATTATAATTCGTTGATGTGAGCCATCAAATTGACGCCAACCACACCGCCTTTTCCATCGCGAAAGGCGAGAATAATAATTTGCTATTTAGGCTATCCAGTGTAACTTCTTATATATTAATTTTGTTATGCTTATGGGCATCTACAATTGAGAAAAAAAGGGGGGCGTGGGAGTGGGAGTTAATAAACACCAAACTATAATCTCCGCAATCCTGTTACTTAAAATTATCGTACTACTTCTTCATCAGATTTCTATAAGTTTCAACTCTTAAACACACAGTTGTATACATTACCTGCGCGAGTATCTTCATCATTGTTATTTTTAGCATGTGCAAGTTGCTGTTACATTCATTCGCTGCGTTATGTCATTTTTTAAGTCTCTGTAGATAATGACCCCAGTGATTTGCTGAAATTATCACCCCCCCTGAAATGACATAATCGTCTCATTATTCTTTTTTAGATCGAATAATTAACTGATTTAAGCGGCATGTCAACACGTCTAGGGTTATTCTATACGTAGAGGTTACGAAAATCCGTTATTTTTCTCAAATTGTTTCATTCGAGTTTTCATTTTGTTTTGCATATGTTTCTATCAAATCTTATTAAAATGGAAATTCGGTGTCTATCGGTAACCGAAATGTTATGTATTGGAATACATTAATGAGTGGTTGTTATAATAGTTTATTACAAATAATACAATAACAAAAAAACGGCTTCCGGCCGGCAAGGTAAAAAAAGTCTCTGCGCGTAAAAGAAGGATTGGTAAGATTACTTATCTTGAAAAAGTTGTAGCACGTGTGTTTGCAATCTTAGAATACGAAACAACGTTCGTGGTTGGAGATCAACTCGCATCATACGGAGCCAATCTTCTGTTGTTCCTTTATACGTATCTTATTTGCATACGTGAGGGTTACTTCCCTTTACAACACGAAACTACTTTACTGCTTACGTCACAATACCCGTAAGTTTATCAATGACTATTTAATTTATAGTGAAAATCATGAATACATAGAGTAAATATTATTAATTAACGATGTGTCTTTGAAAATCTGAGTTATATTTGTCTCAAAGCATTCGATGTTATTAGTGCATTTAAAATCCTGCAATGTATCTTATATGTCATAAGAAATAAAGGTTTACATATATATATATTCTATAATATAATGACAACGTTCAGAATGCTATATCATCAGGCCTTGTTCAGGTATTTCTTGTTTACCTTAGACTAAAGTCATCATCAGATAATAACCTTGAGTTCAAGTGTTTTTCGGAGTCCTGATTTAGTGGTAACAGTATTAATGTTCCGATCCCACGCGTGAACGCAGCGTTCTCTTCTGATGGGGATTTTAATTAAAGGTAAACAAAGAACACGTAGAAAAGGTTCGAGAATACTTCGGTCAGAACGTTTTGTTTATATATACGACAATAAAATGAGGACAGCATTTAAATATTAAGTATGTATGTATGTATGTATGTATGTATGTAAAAAAAAAAAAAATAAGTCCTGACAACTGGGAAAAGCTGGCACTAAAGAGAACTGACTGGGAGGTTCATGTGGATGATGGCTGTACCAGTTATGAGAGTGAAAGAATCGTGCATGAAAACCTAAAGCGTCAACTTCGAAAGGGTTACACCTGTCATATTGGAGAGAACATGGAGGGTTGGAAGTGTCTGACATGTGGTCGAGTTTTGCTTTCGAGGGCTGGCTATGTCAATCATAGGAAATCTCACCTGGGTCAATCCATGCAGATTCCAGGAGTAAATAATGTGTCTTGTGCTATATGTGGCAAGGTCTGTAAGTCGGCTTCTGGTCTTAAGAGACATATGGTGGTGCATAAGCATCAAATTTTATCATCTGATTCATCTGAATCATCTGAATCATCTCATTCAACGGGGAAGAAATCTTTTCAATGTCATATTTGCGTCAAACTTTGTAGATCTGCAGCAGGTTTGATGAGTCATTTGAGGGCTCATGCAAGGAAGGGTTCTGGTGGTGGAGTTGTGGGATTGTGAGGGACGGCAATGATCTGTAAATATTATGCTATTGCCATGTATGTATGTATGTATAGATAGATAGATAGATTGATGGTCAGGTATTGGTAGATAAATAAATAGATAGATGGTCAGGTATTGGTAGATGGATATATAGATGGATGGTCAAGTTTAGATAGGTAATAGATAGATAGATATATAGACAGATAGATACTGTACAGACTTAGATACTGCACAAATTGAGATAGATAGACAGACAGATAGATAAATAGATAGATAGATAGATAGATAGATAATGTAGGCACAGTTAGATAAATAGTTGAATGGACAGGCTTAGGTTAGATAAATAGATGGGTGGTCAGGTTTAGATATATAGATAGATAGACAGATTTCCAGGCTTAGATAGATAGATAGATAGATAGATAGATAGATAGATGATAATTTTTTGGGTATATTTATTTAATATTATTATTTATTCTCATCTTGATGGACATAATTCTTACAAGCCTCTATATATTGAACATTAAGAATTTCATTTTCTTCAAGTAGAAGTAATGTTGCTGCTTTTTAGCCGCCAATTGCTCTTAAATAATTTAAACTCTTCCAATCGGTTAATTGATGTTTTCTGTTAATTCTGTAAAAAGGTTTTTAAATTATTTTCCACCAAAACTTTCAAATCATTATTGATTTTGACTTTTAGCCGACATTTCTTCAGAAAATTTAGCAACCAGCAAAGATGCAACTTGTTGAAAGCAGATTCTTACTGCATGTACACTAGCAACATTGTCCCTCGCTGGATTTCCATACTCGTGACCTTGTGTCACATCCATCCCGTAGCGAACGGGTTGGGTATTTACGTCTAATTACAACATTGTCCCACGATGGATGCCCATACTTGCAACCTTTTATCACATCAACCTGCAACGAACGGGTTGGGTAAATGCATACTCTAATAACATTGTCTCTCACAGGATGCCCACACTTGCGATCTTGTCTCATCCAACCTAAAGTGAACGGGTTGGGTATATACGTATACTAACAATATTATCTCTCGCAAGATGCCCCTACTTGTGACCTTGTGTCACATCTGAACCGTAGTTAATCGGTTGTGTAAATACATACACTAACAACATTATACCTCACGGTATGCCCATACTTCTGACCCTGTATCACATCCATACGGTAGTGAACGGGTGGCGTACATACACTAACAACATATTATGCATTATCATAAAATGGATTTTCAATATTATTGATCACCCTTGCTAAAATGTATTGATATAAACTAGTGAGACCTGTGGGTATAACACAGTATAATAATTTAATCATTAAATTTTTTTTATATATTTAATGCTTTATAGCAAATAGTTCAAAATTTAAAAAGTATAATACTCTCGATTTAAATCTCTCTCTCTCACACTCTCTCTCTCTCTCTCTCACTCTCACTCTCTCTCTCTCACTCTCACATTCTCACTCTCTCTCTCTCACCTCTCTCTCTCTCCCCTCTCTGCCTCTCTCTCTCTGTGTCTCTCTCTCTCACTCTCTCTGTCTCTGTCTCTCTCTGTCTGTCTGTCTGTCTGTCTCTGTCTCTCTCACTCTCTCTCTCTCACTCTCACGCTCTCTCTCTCACATTCTCACTCTCTCTCTTCCTCTCTCTCTATCTCCCCCCTCTCTGCCTCTCTCTCTGTCTCTCTCTCACTCTCTCTGCTCTGTCTTGTCTCTCTCTCTGTCTGTCTGTCTCTCTCTCTCTCTCTCCAATTCTTTAACTTTTCTTTTCATTATGTTCGACTATCACAGATTAGCATCATTGCTACCGTGCTCGCATACCCTCTGTTTTTCTCCTACTCTCTTTCTTTCTTTCTTTTTCTCTATATTTTTTCTGTTTAGCATGTCGTTTTTCTTTATTATAAAAACGGAATAGTCCATTATTTTGCTGAGGTGATGACACTCATAAGAAATAAGAAATCGGCAGATAAGCGATTCCAGATAATCAGGATTTTTTTTTCATCTTGGACAATTTGGACAGTTTTATTTTTAACCTGATGGTGTTGCAAGATGATAACGGTCGAAAGATTAAGGAACACTAGTATTAATATATAAATAGCTCAGATTGAATTGAGACATTTAATATTGACCTAACAATATAGTAAAAATAAACAAAATGACTATTCAGAATATTCCCCTAATTATTCATTTGGAACAAAATATCGAATAAAAATTGTATTATTATATTTTTCAAATTTTTAAGAATCGCGCTTAATATCAAATTGGTAATTTAATACTGAATAATTTCAGAGCAGTAAATTTGCAGTCATAAAAATGTAATTCTGCACAATCTATCAATGAAGATGTGCGTGTTTCGAGAAAACAGACAAATACATCGTAAAACAGACACACAAACAAAGAAACTTGTATTCTAGTATGAATCTATTGTTTTAGATAAATTGTAAATGTAAAATAATTTGTCATTTCGCTCTAATTGCATTTTACGATTTTCAGATTGAAATCTTTTCACAATGGAAACAACCTAAAATGATATATCAATTTTGTTTTAGTTTGTTTTATTCCTATTTTGTTTTCGTTCCTATAAAGTGTTGACAAATAATAATAATAATAATAATAATAATAATAATAATAATAATAATAATTAGACTTTGCCAGAGAACTGAGGAATCTGTGGAACATGAAGATGAAGGTAGTATCAATCGTAATTGGTGCCCTTTGAATGATCCCCAAAGCTCTGGAAAATAATTCAGGTGGACTGGATAATAATAATAATAATAATAATAATAATAATAATAATAATAATAATAATAATAATAAGAAGAAGAAGAAGAAGAAGAAGATGAAGATGAAGATGAAGAAGAAGAGGTTACAGGAAGAGAATGATTCACATTTGGTATAATAATAATAATTTCATCACAACCAGCTAAAGACTCGCAGACTAAGTAAGAATGATCCAGAATAAAAACATTTTCCCTGATCTCGAGATAATTGAAATTGGGGGAAAGGAAAACGAAGGAATACAAGATCACGTGGAAACACATAAACAAAGTAGAACACAACAAACCTACAATCTCAACGTCTTACAACATAGTAATACAACACCGGAACAAACACAAGAACAAATAAAGAATATAGAGCTCATAAAACAAATTATGAGTGCTAAGGAGAGTACATTACCATCTCTAAGAAATATAGAATGGAAAAGAGTCTAGATAGAAACTGAAAAGGTAAACAAAATATTAGTGAATATCCCAACAGACAACATAACTGACCTGAATAACCTTATTTATGCATGAGCAAAATTAGTCTGTGATAGAATTGGTGTACCCCAAAGGAAAACAAACAGAAACAGAAACACA
>CM042150.1:5011231-5023731 GCA_023376005.1 Doryteuthis pealeii
AGCAATGGTGATGAAGGGGTGCTCCACATTCCCCAAACCTCCAAAACTGGAACCTCGCCATCAGATAGAGTTTAACGTCATTCCCAGGACATGTAGACCCACAGTCACCGCCTTCTAGCACCCATATGATAAAAAGGGCTGGGTTTGCTATAAGAGCAATGGGTTGGGAAAATCATATAGGTGCTAGGAATTGACGTGACCAGCCGATTGATCGGAGGGGGCCTCTCCGACCGCCCGTCTAGCCCAAGATAGGGCCAAAGTGGAGTATTGCACGTCATGAACTGCTCATCCACCTGGGCTCTATCATTAAGCATCACGGGTCGCCACCCACGGCCAACAGGTGGCCCCATTGGGGGTCTTACCCCTCTGCAGAGGTGCAGTCGGTGCATTCTAACGCCCCAGTCGACAGGGCGGTCATATCGATGCGTTAGTCACGCAAAAGGGGAGGTTTTAAATGCTCGAATAAGACTTGAATGTTTATAACTACCCTAGGACAGGAATCAAATGTAATATAATGAAATGGAAAAAAATTAAAGTTACGTGTAGATAATAGTGGAAAGTAACTAAGATTTTAGGATGATGAATGAAGGGTTACCTGGCGATTTCTGATTGGTCAGGACAAGGTGAGGAAGAGAGTCAGAGAAAGAGAGATTAATGTGTAATGAGTTGTAAGTCTGGATTGAGCGGTTGAAGGGAATAGACGCAATAGGAGTGTCTGTTCTGTGAGGTATTTTTACTTGGGATAGAATAAATGAGCTAAGAATAAAAAAAAAATTTAAAAAAACAAGAACTTCTTGTGTCGTTATTAAAAACTATCAATTGAACAAGACAAGATATCCCAAAAGATTCCAAAGTAATTACCAGACTCAAAGACAGCGAGAATGCCATCGAGCCCAACAAAGAATCCATAACTTATAACTAACACAGAAAGACTCAAACATATCCGGCAAAGAGAATAGTTGAACAGTAAGAAGATAAGTATAGAATGATTGCTATTACAAATACAACGTCATCACTCCTTTAGATCACCCCAGCGATACTACACAATGAATGGCTTTGAATTAGTACCAATTAGCACCCCCCCATACTCTGTGTGAGCTTATCTCATAATTCATTGCCAGGGGTAGTAGTTTATTTGATGTAGAGGATTGCACCTATGCATCCAACTCCATGAAACAAACCACATTACAGCCTTATTTATTTACAATAGGGGTCGGTACCGAGATACAGTCGTACGCACCTGGGAACTAGTAGGATTTACCTAAAGTTTCAATGTCACTGAAATAGAATTTAAAATATGAATACGATTCTTCCGTTATACTTCTGTTTCCGCATCTTCGAACCTGCCTACCACCCAGGTATAATCTACCCGTGCCACCCTTCACTTTACTCCAGACCCCACAACAAACAACAGAATCAACTTCCTTCACTTTTGGTCATACGCATTTGTATATTGTCGTCTTGCGCTAAAACTTCCTGTTTACATCTTCAACATTTTGCATTGCAAATTTTCAACATTTTCCGTTCCAGTTAACGGAAGTTTGATTTAAAATTGGAGGAGGGGAGGGTGGTTGGACTTCTAATCTTGATGTACTGATCACCTCGTAGCAATATTTCTTCCCTAACCCGTTCACAAGATTCTATACGTCACAACTATTGTCACTTAGAAAAATAGAATTATTTCATTAGCAGTTAACTAATGAGCGGCCTGCACTTCATGTCGTCATGTGTACCAGACTTTTCAGCAGATAAATTAGCAGGTAATTGTCTACAATTTAATTATTTCATACTCTCCACAACTGCATAGAGATGATTTATGAGTTGGACTCACAGACAATTTGCCAGAGAATTAATTAGGAACATCAAGAAAGTGTCCTTGTGTCAAACTAACCGAAACATTCTCAGTATGAATATCTTCTAAACTGTATCTAATGGGGAAGTTCCAATTCTGGAGCTCTCGGAAGTGTAGAGAATTTTTTTTTTTACTTCACAACCGAAAATTCATATCCAGCTTAATCAATCCCCCACTGCATGTACAAGAACTCAGAAATAGTCTAAAACTTACATAGAGTACACAAAATAATGCTAAACAGCATCTAATGGTAAAGTTCCAGTTCTGGAAATCAGGGTTGTGTGGAGTAGTCTTCTTCGCCATTTCTCCAACATACACCCTGGCCCGGAGTGGTAGTACCAGTTAGGGTCACATCTGGTTATTATTGGTGCATGTTCCTAGGGTTTGCGTTTTAACACCATATTTGGTGGTCGCGCTGAAAAGGAATTCAGGGAAAGAAAAAGAAGAGACAAGGACTAAAGGTACTTTTAGGATTTAGGCTTTATTCACGGGTCATAGCCACCACGTGGTAAGAAACTATCTTCCTGGCCAGTAGTAGTGTCTTATCTCATTTAAGATCTAAATTTGAATGGCTGAGAGGTCGGGAGTGGGTCCTTTTTCCAGCATCGGAGGATTCTTCCAGTCTGAAGGCTCATGGGAGTTTGTTATCTTTTTTAAATTTCTTTTTTATTTTTATTTTAATCCCCACACTAATGATAATTTTTCTCTCTCACCTCCTATAATTTCTTCTGTTCACCCACCCCAATATTTTTTTATTGTATGTAAGTTGAAAAATGGAAATGAATCTGACAATATGTTGAAAGGATAAATAAATAAAGGAAAGAAAATGTTGAATGGATAACATTGATTTAATTTGAGTTACCAACATGTGTTTCAGCCAGGAGTTTGTTCATGTACACATATATTCTATTTATTATTATTTTGAAATAAAATAATAACAATAGAAAATAGAAGAAAATAATTTAACAAAAATGTGTTTAAAAAATTGCATTCAAAAAATAATTTTCAATACACATAAAAAATAAATAGAAGAAAACGTCTTTGGTATAAACTAATACAAGGGTTGACATGCTATAACACCCCACACCCACAAAAGAATGAATATATCATGTAATGCAATAATAAACTATTAATATTTTTCTCTTTGCGAGATATTCACACAAGTTTTATTCTATGGTTTTTCGCTGAAGTCTGAGTCACAGCAATCTTCCTCAGGTCTCCAGGACATTACTAAGTATTCTAGAGCTGTGCTTCTCAAACTTTTGGAAATTGCTGCTGGTAGACAATCTTAATCGATGCACGGACCAGTGTATAAAATTTAAGAATTTATCAAACTTCCAATAAAATATATTTATGCGGGCATGTTAAAATGAGCTTCATTTAATACAGAAATCTACCATCAATATAAACTAGCCCCCAGTGTACAGTTTATGGGAACGGTGATACTGCTTCTTTGTCAATTTGTCAAGTCTTGGCTCGATAGAAGAGAGTGCCTCACGCAATGGTTCTCGAATATCCAAATTGTACTTCATTTTTATCACACTCAATGTTTTAAAAGCAGCCACACAAATGTATGTTGATGGAAATGGGAGAAGAGTATTGAAAGATATTTCAGCCAGTTTATATTGTTAGAAATACATTTCCAATTTTAATTTATATGAACGGTTGCTGTACTTCAAAACTATACACTTTTTAAAAAATGATGTGTGGAACCTGTGGACCGACAGGTGGTAATCAACGGACCGGTGTCAGTCCGGTGGAAAGGCAATGGGAATCAGTGATCTGGAGGATGTTAACAGTGCTGTGGTCTAAGTAATTTTGTGGTCGAATTTTGTGATTTCGAATATTTCTCTGATCCCCAGTTTCCCTGGCCCCTTTCCAGGCATTTAGGGATCATTCCAAGGACTATTCTAACGGTGCCAACTCCACTTGGTATGAACACTTTCATCTTCCACTTTTTGTTCAGCTCTCTGGCAAGATAGATATATTTATCTTAACGTTTTCTTTAATTTATTCTCCGTGGTCCGTTCGAACAGTACAATCCGCTAGATGACAAGTTCTTTTTTCAAGTTAATTAACACAAGGAATAGTTTTCTTGAAGATTTTGGTGATCCGTTCTTATCTCAAAGTCGCAGAGAAATCCATGCATCTTATTTTCTAGTACTTATTTTGGTTTGTGAATATTGTATTTCTCATCATGACCAACATTTTAGTCTCTTGCACAATTCCAATTAGATTACCTTTCCCACCCTCTCATGCCTAGTCTTTTATTCATTTTTGCTCGTTTGCTGCTTTCACTTATTAGGTGATTAATCATTTCATCTCTCTCACCGTATAATTCACAATTGCTATTCGTCTGCGTCTTATCAATTCTGGCTTTGACATAATTGCTTCTTATGGCATTAGTTTCAGTTCTACTTTAGAATTGATTGATCAAGATTATTATTATTATTATTATTATTATTATTATTATTATTATTATCAGCATCAGTAGATATACCACAGTATGACAATTTAAATATTACAACGTTTGGTGTGTATACTTAAGAGCTATTGCAATAATTCAATATGTAAAAAGTATAATAATCTTGATTTAACTCTTTCTCATTTTTTACTTTACATCTTTCTTTTCCCCCATGTTCTTTTAAAACAGATTAGCGTTATTGCTTCCGCGAGCTCACTCCCTCTCTGTATATATCCCCTACTCTCTTTCTTTCTTTCTTTCTTTCTTTTTTATCATATTTTATGATAAATGAGTAGCATGTCCTTTTTCTTCCCTTTCTTTCTGTGTAATAAAAACGGAATTGTTCATTATTTAGATGAGCTGACGACAAAATTTGATTCATTAATAAATTTTAATCTTAACTATATTTTCAATGTTTCATTGAATTTTCTTTTTAAATTACCCATTGTCTACAATAATTTATTTAAACACAGCAATTAATTTTGTCAAAATTCTATGGGTTCAAGTATTTCTTTCTAATGATAATTGTTTATATATAATTATATGGCTGAAAGTAATTATTCCTATTTAACAGTAATTCTTCGATTGATTCAGTTAAGTGGCTGAAAGTAACTATTCCTACTTAATAATGATTCTTTGATTACGCCCAATCTTAAGAAATAAAAATTCGTCGGATAACCAACACCAGGTAATCAGGATTTACATTTTTTGCTGTTCGTCTTGGAAGGTCTTTTATTTCCTAAAGGATGTTTCAAAATGATAATGGTTGTACAATTATGGAAGTATTAATATATATATAGATTAACAATATATAAGCTAGCAAACCTTCTAGTCACACTTTTTTCTTCGTATTGTAATTTTAGGTTTTATTTGTTATTCAGATTTTTTTTGTATTTGTCATAGTTGCGCACTCGCCAGATATCCAGGTTTTCATTTTTCACCCTATCATTTGAGACTTAATTCTTTCTTATCGTTCATATTCTGGGAAATTCTATTTATTTGTTTTTGAAATATCCTTCCCTTACGCTTCAGACATTTTCACTTCTCTATAAAAATGTATATTTATTATTTTTACTTTATTCTAAATGTTATTCTATATCAGCTTCAACTTCTTTTTTTGTCGATTACTATTCTATCATAATATACTTTATCAACTCTTCCTTACTTTTCTGTAGTTTTACTATTTCCCGTTTTTAATAACTTCTGCTACATCCATTTTCGCGTTTTTTTTTATTCGTATGCTTCTTTTGTTTACACACATAACTTTATTCATTTCTACCGCGTTTTATTTTCTTGTTATTCGTTCTTTTCAGTCCATCACTCGTTTCTACTTTTACTTTCATTTTCAGCCTTTATTTCTTCCATTTAAATTCTGTGCGTTTCGTTATTCCCTTTCCTGCAATCACACGTTTCTCCACGTCTTGTATTAATGCACTTTCAGTGACCTCTCATTCGCTGAACGTAGTTGTTGTTGACTACTCATTCATTCGAACCCCACAGCAGCAAATGACTGCATTAAAACGACCGGTTCTCTTGACGCGTGCATGCAGCATGCAATAAACACACTTCTTATTGATCTGTTCTTTTGCCTAAACAAATCCCCCACTCACCATCCAAACTCTCTCTCTCTCTCTCTCTCTCTCTCTCTCTCTCTCTCTCTCTCTCTCTCTCTCTCTCTCTCTCTCTCTCTCTCTCTCTCAAATCTTAATAGCCCACTTCCGCACTACCACCTTCCCTGCCGTTGCCGGTGGACTGCGTGACCAGCTACCAACTCCCGCAGTCTCTTTCTTAAATCCTAACGTCTATAGAGCATTTCTATTCTCTTATTACAGTTCCTTTTATGGTTTATGCTATTATTAATTCCACAAGTTGGCAAGACATGCCTTCGAATACTTCACCATAGAATCTAGATATTTTCTTTCCGACTATTTAGCCATTATTATGAACAACTAGTCATTGTAGTAGTTCTGGTAATGTTAACTACAGTAGCTGTGATAATATTGACTTCTTCATCATCGTCATCATTATCATGAAACTACATTTTTAGCTCCATTTAAACTTGTGTAAATGTTGAATGATGATAATAAATAAAGATAACTAGATAGTAATCAAGGTTAGCTTAGGTGAATACAAACCCGAATTTCCGTTGACTACATTTCCTGCAAAGGGGTCAGACCGCCCCCCCCCACAAAGGGGTGTACTGAGTATCATGCGAAACTGCATCTGATGACGAGGATCTATTTTTGGTGATATGTATAGTATGGAGTACCCCTTTATTACCATTACTCCCAGGTCTACTCTGACCTGGAGCCATGGGTCAAATTATTAATATTGGATAAGAATACGTGGGACTATCAACATTTGTGCAAGCAGATGATTATTATCAAACAGAATTATTATTATTTCTCTGAATGTTTGAGATGCGGCTTGATCACTATTATCTGCGTTATTAGGACTATTGTCCTCATCTTCATTGTTATCTGTACAACATTTCGGCCGATATGCTCTCCGGTCTTCTTCAGGTATTTCTTGTCGGACTCGAGAACCTTCTTTTCGGACTCGGGAACCTTCTTGTCGTAATCGGGAACATTCTATATAAAATAATTAATAAGGATTTGATATAAGTAGTAAAGTAAAGTCGGCGGGAGGGCCTAATGTCGGTATCAGCAAGACAGCGAGTGAGTCTATCCCACTTTCACTAGCGCTAGACCAAGGATATTACTTCAGCGTCTGAGGTGGTGCGCCACTCCTACAATCAACTCCTCACTTTACCGTACAGTTCCCTGTGTTACTCATATGCTGAGTTGGTGAGGGCCGGTGTCGAACCAGGAACCTTTTGATTCCTAGGCGGACGCTGTACTGACTGAGCTAAACCGACCCTGTAAGAATAAACGAAACCAATTAAATCCGTTTAGGTTATCATATTGATTTTATTCAATCAGGTTATTAAAAAAAACTAAAAAGTTAACTAATGACTTCGGTTTATACCTACCGAACTCTTTTGAAAAGCAGCTTTTGAATTCTTAGCTTGTATATGAACTTAATGACCTGTCACTGGTGCTGGTGGCAAATACGTAACTACTTCTGTCCACAATTTTCGGCATTTTCTTTGTTTTGTTTTTCCTTTCTCCCAAGACGTTCGAATGAAAGAATCATTGAAGAAATAAAAGCAAAAATAGAGAAATGTAAGAAATTAAACAGAAAGGAATAAAGTGAAAAGATAAGGTAAGTTATTTAAAAGAATTACGATATCGAAGAACTAAAAAAACGTAACCCGTTGGGTCACCCATTAAACTATGGGTAGATAATTGGGACCAGGAAAAAGTTTGCAAAGCGAATTGAATTAAAGAAAGAAATACGGTCGAATATGATCTAACTATTTTAAAATTGTAGACAAAGAGATGACCGCCCTGTCAGCTTGGGTTGTAGAATGCGCCGGGTTCATTTCTGCAGAGTGAACAGAGCCCCCTACCCCAACCCGTAGGGCTACCTGTTGTCTGTGGGTGGCAACCCATGATATACCAATATAGAATCCTTGTAGTTGAGCAGTCCATTACATGCAACACTCCAATTTGACCTTTATATAGGTTAAACGGGTGGTTGGAGAGGCTCCCTCCGATCAATCGGCTGGTTATACCAAGCTCTAGCACCTTATATAATTGTCCTAACCCTATTGCTCATATGGCAAATTCCAACCATTTTATCATATATGTGCTAAAAGTGGCTGTCTAAGGGTTGTAGTGTCCAAGTTATGGCGTTAAACTCTATCTAATGACGAGGTTCCATTTCTGGAGCTCTGGGGAATGTGGAGTACCCTTCATCATTATTCCCAGTCTGTCTCTGAATCGGGGTGGGCGTAGTACCTGTTAGGATCCTATCTATTGGGTAAATAGAAAAAATGAATTTAAAGATGTTTAAAAATTGAGTTGTGTATATAAAAATAAAGATGAGGACAATAGTCCGTATAATACAAATAATACAAATAATCAAGCCTCACCTAAAAAAATTCATAGAAATGACTTATCCTGAATACTACATTACTGTCGTTTTTGTTTTTTGAGACGGCATAATATCACTAATAAAGTCCCGATCTATTTTCAGAGATTGAAAATATCGTTCTCAATGTTTGTCTAACATATCGAGTTGCCTTCAAGTTTGATTAAATGATATTTTTTATTATTTGATCGTTGAAAGATTCAGGTTTTAAAATCTTATAAATTGCCGATTGTTTTTCGCATAGATATTGGTTTCCAGAGACATTTAATGAATGGATACGTCAATGAAAAAAAGCTGAAATCTCTTGCACGGAATGGACTGTTTCGTTCGAAGTTTTAAGATCTTTTTCTTTTTTCTTTTTTTTTTTAAATCGACCTTTCTGGATTGGAGAACATGTCATTTCTACAAAAGGATATGAAGAGATTTGAATAAAAACTAGTTTTCAGTAGCTGGTTATTCTTCCCATATTGCGGGAGCGCTTTGCTCACAGATAAAAAAAAGTGTAATCTTATTATAAAGGAAATTCCGTGTCTGTAACCGAAACTACGTCACTGCATACGTCATAATACCCGTAGGAATTGTATAAGTTTATCAATGAGTATTCAATTTATTGTCAAAATCATTAATACATAGAAAAAATATTATTTATTAAAAATGTCTCTATGAATATCTGAGTTAGATTTTACTCAATACAGCCTATGTTATTAGTGCATTTAAAATCATGCAATGTGTCTTATATATTACAAAAAAGTAAAGGTTTACATAATATATGCTTTACATAATATTTTTATAGTAGTTAAAGTATAATTAAGATCAGTTTAATATTTTTATATACGCTCTTATACAATTTCGTTAATTTTTCTAATTTAAGATATTTCATTACATTAAAACTTAAATACTTACATCCGGAGGGCTCATATTCTTGCGACTATATATATATATATATATATATATATATATATATATATGTGTGTGTGTGTGTGTGTGTGTATGTGTGTGGTGTGTGTGTGTATATATATATATAACGACAGTGTAAAAGAAGAATATTAATATTTTTGTTTTGTTTCTTCTGCTGTCAAAAAATAAGCATGCATTTTTTTTTCTTTATCGTTAGAATAAGAACAAGATTCCTGTGCAATTGTAAAGTAAATCTTTAATGTGTTGGGGCCAGGAAAACAAATATCATAGAAGTCTTATGTCTTATTTGACTTGCTTGTTGGATAATTGAAAATATCTGAATTCTTTAGATGAGGCTTGATAATTTGTATTATTCATCATCTTTATTATTATCTGTACAAAGTTTCGGCTGATGTGCCCTCCGACCTTCGTCGGGTATTTCTCGTCTGACTCGGGAGCTTTCTCGAATTCGGGAACCTTCTTTTCGACCTTGGGAACCTTCTTGTCGTAATCGGGAGCCATCACGGAACTTGGAACCCAGGGATATACTGTTCTTATTCCGCTAACCGTACGTGGGTTCAAGTGTTAAGCTACGTTATTATTTTATATTCTTGTCGACCTTGACCAGGATTAAACCTGCAGTCTAGAGATAAATGTCACTTAGAAATGTATTATATCAACGCCTACATCCACTACACTATGTGTCCAATTAGACAATTAATTGTGAATTTTGGGAACTTATCTATTAATAATGGAGATTCCTTATCTGTCTATACGAAAGCTACGTCACTGTATACATCACAAACCCCAATACGCCTTTTTTTCAGTAACAAGAAGTTAACTAAAAAGTTTACAAATAAATAAATACCTACGATTTTGTGTAAAATCTATGTGTAGAATATTCAAAATAGTTATCTAATTAATAATTAATAGATGCATGCAACATTTTATTTCAAGGGGACAGAACTAAGTTTCCATTTCAAATTGTTTTATTTCTTTACTCCTTTAATAGATTTGATGATTTTGCTTCCCTCAGACACTGAATTTTTAACTCCCCTCTCTCAATATCTCTCACAAATTAATTTTTAACACCACCCGGAGGGTGTTTTATTTTGCTAGTAAATCTAATGTCTTGTTTTACCTCGTTGATAATCTGAGAAAAAAAAAGGACTCCCGAATCTAACAAGAAATCCCCGAAGAAGGCCAGATGACACATAAGAGTCGAAACGTTGTACAGATAACAATTAAGATGACGAAAATATTCCGAATAATAGAAATTATACAAATTCGTTAAGTAATCTAAAATTTGCTTGGATTTCATTTCTGTTTTTATTCATGCTGAGATTTAATTCGGTGGTAGAAAAAGTCACGATGAAAAAAAAATCCTACGACGATATTGAATCAAGAAATCTGTACCCTTTTCCGCTGTGATTAGATATTTTTGTCTGGAATGTTCTATGTATACTGTGGAGAATATGTGATAAATAGAAAAGTGAATAGCTTTCATCGAGAAATTGTATTCATTTTCAATTGTCACTGTTAAATAAGTGTCATAATTTGAATTCATTGGACAGTTTCCTCCCTTGAATGTTGCATTATGGTAGGCTAGCACCGAAAATGGACTTTCCGTCTTAACACTTTTGGATTAGAATTCAAGCAAACTAGTCGTACATATACATTTGAGATATTCACGTTTAGGGTAGTAACATTTTTCTAACCTGTCTTAAATAAAACCGTGTTAATTTCATTCAATGCTCCGTATTTGATCTGTATGTACAAACATAACGAATTGGCGATGAGGATTTCAGACTCGCGGAAATACTCAGCACGAGGGATATTCATCGCTAAGATTTCGGTATAAAAATTGGCGACGTCAGGATTTCAACAAGCTGGGATATTTACGACGAGGTTTCCAAAGTAACAATAACCACCTCGTCACCACCAAAAATGCAAAATAAAACAAACAGATAAAAAATGAGAATATACTGATAGTTACAATTGAGTATGGGGCCAGAGCAAACTCAGAGAAAAACAACATACAAATAAAAAATAATGAAAGAAAGTAGAGAAAACAAGAAAAGAAAGAACGCATTAAAGAAGGAAGGAAGGAAAAGTGAAAAAGAGAAAAAAGGTTTAAATGGAAAAAGTAAAGAGAAAAGAAGATATAAAAATATCACCCAATAAAATAAATTAACTAAGCAGAAATTAATTTTAAAATAGGGAAAATAATTAAAATGCCAAAAATATGTAAACAAAAATAAACTCGAAAATCAATAGGATTTAATCAAACCAAAACAAAGAGAAAATTAAAATACAAAAATAAACATCAAAATTGAACAAAAATAATAGAAATATATAAAATAAAGATATAAAATAAAAATATAAGAATAAGAATATAAGAAAATCTGATAAACACAAAGAGAAAAAAAAAAAAAATAAAGATTTAAAAATAAAAATGAAAATAAAATAAATAAGAAAAAGAGAAAATAGATAGAACTAGCAGGATATATCACACAATGAGAATTTAATCATTACAACGTTTGATATGTTTACTTAAGAGATATTTCAAATACTTCAATATATAAAAAGCATAATAATCTTGATTTAACTCTCTGTCACGCTTTTTTCTTTCTTTCCTTCTTTTCATTATATATATTTACCAACCCCTCCGCACGAGCAGGATGCGACACAAGGTCAGTTTCTTAAGCGGGGTTTAACAGGTTTGAATTCAAAGTTTTCCTTCTCCTAGACTGGGAAAAGTCGTCTACCCTGCTATTTACCCATAGCTAGAGGGAGAATAGGTTTCATACCTTTCCCAAGGGTATTAGCGCTATGTGAATTACCAACAGCTTTGTCCAGGAATTGAACTCGCATTGACAAGTCCATTTCCTACGACTCTAACCATTAGACCACGCGCCTCCTTCTTTTCATTATATGCGATTAAAACAGATTAGCGTGATCTCTTCCGCATACCCCTCCTCTCTATATCTCTCCCCTACTCTCTTTCTTTATTTCTTTCTTATTATATTTTTATGTGTAGCATGTCCTTTTTCATCCCTTTCTTTAAAATAAAAACAGCATAGTCCATTATTTAGCTGAGGTGACAGAACTCATAAGAAATAAGAAGTGAGGGGGATAAGCAACGCCAGATAATCAGAATCTAGATTTTAGCATTTCATCTTGGACGATTTGTACAGTCTCATTTTTAACTAGAAGGTGTTATAAGATGATAACGATCGTGCAATTAAGTAACACTTGTATTCATATATAGATTATTTTTAACTAATACAT
>CM042150.1:5026231-5033731 GCA_023376005.1 Doryteuthis pealeii
TATTCCTCGGATATGCTCATGTTACGTGATATAAATTTAGCACACCCAGGGGTTGGTATATAGGAATCGGGATAAAAGGTTAGTAAAAATGAAAGTGTCAGATTTCTCAATTATCTGACGAATAAAAAAGATTTTAACTCTCTTGATATTGCTAGAGTTAACTCCCATTCTTATCGACGAGGGAATAAATCATGAACAACAAAACTAATTCCTATCAATCGTCAAGAAAAGTTTTCCAAACTTACATGTATCCATTGGGGCCGGTCGAGCTCAGTCGTTAGAGCAACCGCCTTGGACTCGCAAGGTTCCGAGTCCGATACCATCCCCGCCAACTCAGCCTATGAGTATTACAGATTGGGTAATCTGATCTATGCGATAAAGAGGAGGAGCTGATGGTAGGTGTGTTACTCCACCTTAGCAAGGATAATATACCTTGATCTAGCATTTACGAAAAGGGAGAGCCTCCCTCGCTGATACCGACAATAGTTCACTCTGCCAACTTTACTTTTATTTTACACGTGTCCAACATGATATTCTTTTGTATTTTACTGCTGGGCAATTCCATGTCAAATCTTCCAGAAAAAAGTAAAACTGTCCTCCACCCCCTTCAATTTTTCTGAAGATTTGTACAGGTGAGGACTGTTAAAGTTAGACATTCCGCAAAATTTGAGCTTCTAATTCAAAACATTAGTGGAGTTATGTCGATTTTTAGCTCTCCAAAATTGGTGGGGTTCACGAAAAATGACGACTTTCTGTAATCTATTTTTGTCTGTAAAATGAATTCTCGTACTTCCCTCCTTCTAAAAATTGGTTTACAAAAGCCGAACTCTCTACCGACTGAGCTATGAGCAAGATAATATTAAAAACACACCGATGTTGTTCAAATAAAGTTATTTATAATGCTGATATTGCAGTATTTTGGGTTATTATAAAATCTTCTTCAGAGCATATACTTTGAAGAAGAATTTTAACAAATTGAATCTTTTTTTTTAACAAATCGAACATTAGTTAAAAGTCTTCTTCAGAAGATATGCACTGAAGAAGATTTTTGTACACATCGACATATTGCAATATCAGCACCATAAATAATTTTATTTGAACAACATCTTTGTGTTTTTCATATCATATTACCTTTATGAATCCATTTCCTTACTTTTAACTATATATATATATATATATATATATATATATATATATATATATATATATATATATATATTATTTATATCAAGAAGGCAATTACAATGCGTATATATAAAAAAAAGTTCACTATCTAATCAATTTCGAAGAAACTTCATCTTCAGAGACTGTTTTTTGACATGGACGCGGTCTTGTGTGTTTAAATAAATAATAATATACTTAACAATGCTTCAAGCAAATTATCAAATATATATATATATATATATATATATATATATATATAGAGAGAGAGAGAGAGAGAGAGAGAGATAGAGAGAGATAGATAGATAGATAGATAGATATAGATATAGATATGGAAGTTATAAACTTGTTCTGGCATTTTATGACTTTTCTATGCTTGTAAACGATCTTTCACCAATCCCTGTTTGTCTCACTTCTATGCAAACAACACATATCCCGCCTCTTATTAAGAGGTCATTGTAGCCAACTGCGTTAGTTACAAGTCACCCGAACGAATGTTTATGGACACTGTGGTAAAAACAAATCGTCAGGCGCAAGCAATATTACATCCCTTTTGGGAGCCACATAGTGTTATGTACACAGTGAAAAGGCGACATTTGGGTGGATGGCTATGCCGTTATATAATTACTTCTGGTGACCAGCGGCTCGATTTTCATACGGACAGCGACGGACTTAACTCAAGGGGGAGGTCATTGCTTATTTGGCACCTTGAACTGGATGTGTCATTAAATCTGCCGTTTTCTCACCTGTCTGGAAATGGTCAATGAATACCATTAACATTCATTTGGATGCATAAACTGAAATCATAACATCTGACCTTATAGGGCCATTTTGGCAATATCGAAATATCGAAATACATTTTTCTTTCTGTTGTTACGAAAACAGTTTTAATTACACCAAACTTTTTAATCTTATTTCCGTTGAGATTGAAGGAAAACTTCTGAATGATAAAATTTTCAAAATGCTGTCGAAATCCTAGAAGTGTCTACGAATTTTGCTAAGTGGTTTATTGCATGCTCAAGTGTATTCATTCTTAATTGAAATACTTTACAGTCATATGTCATTAATTATTCCTATTGAATACAAATACTTAAAAAACCTATTTTACCTATACATGGGACCCTAACGGGTAATACAATTCCGAATTTAAATGGGAGAAATGGAATGTAGATGTACGCCACACTATCCAGATGTCCAGATCTCGAACTTCTCCATCAGATGTAGATTAGTGTCATACACAATATAGCTCTTTTTATGGGGTAGAGGTACCCGTTCGAAAGCGAAGATACTGCGTATTCTAAGCCACAATGAGTGGGTGGAAATTTCCGAGACACTAAAGTCGGAAATGTATTGCCCGAAACAAACAAAAAAAGATAAAATGAAGGAACTTCAATTCATTTCATACTAGATATAACGCAGAACTAAAAAGTTTGTTTGTTTGGTTGGTTGGGTTTTATGACCTGTCAACGCTTGTTGGGTTATTTTATGCTGAATACGTTTTGTTTAATTCAATGATGATGGGTATTCAATATTTATTTCACACTCATTTGTTTCTAACTTTTTTTAGACTCATTTTTAAACATATTTTTTCTATTTAACCCATAGATGGGACCATGAATTACTACCAATCCGCGTCAGAACGGACCTTGGAGCAATGGTGATGAAGGAATACTCCATATTCCACATCGCTTCATTATTAGTTTAGCATCATACACAGGATATTATGACCCTCAGCTATCGCCTTCTACCACATATGATAAAACAGATTGGGGTTACTATAAGAGCAATAGGATTGGAACCATCATGTAGGTGCGAGGGCTTGACGTGACCAGTCGATTGATCGGAGGGGCCTCTTTGACCACCCATATAGCCTAAGTAAGACCCGAATTGGAATGTTTCATGCATGAACTGCTCAGTTGCCAGAGGTCCATCCATAAGAATGACGGATCGTCATGCACGACCAACAGGTAACTGATTGTGGGGGGAGGGGTCAATTCTCTTCAACGTGCATTCAGTGAATTTTAAAGCCCCAGCCGACAGGACTACGAAATAAAAAGAAGACCTAAAAGAACAATAGAGATGACGATTTTAGTAAGAATGACTCATTGTATAATAAAAAGACAAAAAAGATTTTTAGTTTGTGTTATGTTAAGGCAAAATTGTCTTGCATGAGTCGTTAATATTTTCACGCTATTGAAGATACAAAGAAGCAAAGCGAGAGAAGTCGATCGAATGAGACTGCAGCTAAAAGCGGCTATATATGGATCAATCACATAAAACGTTTCGGTTAGAATCGATGTTCTGCTAATCTATTTGCCTAATCGATATCCGCATTTAGATATCGTCACCTGTCAAAATATATCAAGGCTCAAATATGTCTGTGAGCCGTGATCAAAGAAAACACACACACACACACACACACACACACACACATATACACGCACGCACGCACACACGCACTCTCAAAACATTCACATATGCGTTCATGTGTATGGGAGAGAGAGGGGGAGGAGAGAGAGGGAGCGAAAGAGAGAGAGAGAGAGAGAAGGGGGAGAGAGAAGGAAGAGATACAAGGAGAGATACAAAATGAAAAAAAATGAACGAGAAACAGAAAAATTCTATATATATATATATATATATATATATATATATATATATATATATATATATATATATATAATGCAGTATAACACAGACTAAATCACTCACAATCTCACACATTTACTTATGCGGGAATATGTATTAAGGAGCGGGAGCCAGAGAGCGAGAGAGCCAGCGAGAGAGAGAGAGAGAGAGAGAGAGAGAGAGAGAGAGAGAGAGAGAGAGAGAGAGAAAATTGAAAGAGTAACAGAAAGATTTAAAGTACACACACAACACATATATATATAAATATACACATATGTATATATATATGTGTGTATGTGTGTGTGAGTGTATGTATAAATATATATATATAAATACATATATGTATGCATATATATACACACACACAGACACACACACACACATATTATTTCTGTTACTATACCAACTTTTTAAATGTATATTTTGCATTTGATTTCTTGGAAAGTAAGGGTTATTAACTAGGGGTCAAATATTTCAGAACGATAAAGCAAAAAGTTTTCGAACACAGAAAAAGAAATGATGTAGAAAAAGAAAGATGTGAAAAACGCAAAGATGGAGTCGATTCAATTTATGTTAAGTGGCTTCTTGACAATTTGCCGCCGAAATCGTTTTGCCTAATCTATCATATGAAGGGTTCAGCAAAATGGCGAGCAGCAACAAGACAGACAGTCGAACGGACAAATGTCTCTTTTACTTGTCTCTAGAAAAGCAAAAAGGAAAGAAATAAAACTTGTAGCGAGCGGTAACACCATTTACGACAGGCAGAAGGGAGTTACAAGAAGCTGCTGAAATAAATGATTGCTTACCGCTTCGACAGCTCGTGTGTAGGTTACAAGACATAAAGTATGAACGTGAGTGAGAGCGAGAGAGAGAGAGAGAGAGAGAGAGAGAGAGAGAGAGAGAGAGAGAGAGAGAGAGACTTACTTTTGGATCATGAAAAATGTCACTAATGCATTTTTACATTTGTATCACTTTCCTATAAGAGCGATTAGCTTGACTTGTATGATCATTTCTATTGATTTAATTATTTCTTTCTTTTTTGTTATTTTGGCTAAAGACATGAATCTGTAGTTGGCAGCCATGAGAAATCGATTTATTCAATTGTAATACACCTATTGGCTATTGTGAATTTAGGTAAGGGAAAAAAAGGTGCTATCGGGTGGAAACCACGAGAAACTAAATCCAAGACATTTAGTATTAAACATGTTAAACATTAAACATTTAATATATATATATATACATATATATATATATATATGTGTGTGTGTGTGTGTGTGTGTGTGTGTGTGTGAATGTGTGTGTGTGAGTTCCTGGTAGTTAAGATCTTTCCATGTGTGGTTTAACCGAGTTATACAGGTAAACCGTATGAGAGCTCAACGTGCCTAATGCCGATGAGTGGACGGACAGAGCAAAATATTCAATAAATAAAGGCAAAAAACTTTCAGTAGTGGAAAATACCATAGTTTAAGTTTAAAAAAAACATGTCATTTACCATCAAAGTTGAGCTTCAAGGGTCTTAGTATTCTAAGTCACTGAATTTACAATTAATTAGTTGAATCTCTGTCTCTCCGCCCCCATGACGAAACTACCAACTAGATGAATTCAGAGTTTTCATTTTTCATAGGTAATAACACATTTGGACACTACCTCATCGTCCGTCATAGATTGGAGGATGCCAACAACATATATATAAGTATATAAGATGAGCTATATATATATATATATATATATATATATATATATGGTATCAAGTGTTTCCTTGATAGGATTCAACATTGGGAACATCGTTCATATAGAAATTTGCATATGTATTTCTACTTTTACGGAGTGGTATAAATAAATGTATAGATAGATACGTATAAATATATTTCGGCATTTTTTGCCTCCTCTGTCTGATTTTTATATAATTCGAAGACCTCAATTTGCCAACAACTACGGAGAAATAAGAGCTCCTTCGAAGCCCGTAAATACTCTTAATACTTTATTGTGTCAAATGCAATGATTGAAGCATGAAACATATGTTTTAGTTTTACAAACTACACAGTATTATATTATAATGGAGATCAGTATCTGTCTATCTGTAACTGAAAATACGTCATTTCTTACGTTACAATACCCCCAGAAATTGCCTACATTTATCAATGAGTATCTAATTGATAGTTAAAATCCTTAATCCATAGGATAAATCTTTTTTTATCAACGATATCTATGAAATTCGAAGTTAGATTTGTCCCAATACAGCGCATGTAAAATCCTGCAATGTGTCTTTCATATCACTAAAAAAAATAAAGGTTGTCATAATATATAGTGGGGTTTATTTGCACAACCGGGTTTAATAAATAATTACTTGCTATTAATGAACTCTAATATTGTTTTATTCTCCAACGTATTAAAATCAGTCCTATGAATGATTTTATATAGAAACCAATTCAGATATTATTAAAATAAGTATAATCTTTTTATATGCGTTCTTATTTAATTGCGTTAGTCTTTCTAGTTTGATATTATGCGCATAATACTTGTGTTCCAGTAGGGGCCGGGTTATCTCAGTCGGTAGAGCGTTCGGATAGAAACCACAAGCTTCCTAGTTCGATACCGGTCCTTGCCAACTCAGCGTATGAGAAGCACAGGGGTCTGTGTGGTAAAGTAAAGAGGTTATGGTAGGTGTGGCGCTCCACCTCAGACGCCAAACAATCTCCTTGGTCTAGTGCTATTGAAAAGGGGATAGACTCCCTCGCTGACTGGCTGATACCGACTTTAGGCCGCCCCGACGACTTTACTTACTTACTTACTTGTGTTCCCTATTTGTACGACCGTTATCATCTTGCAACACACTCTGGTTAAAAATCAGACCGATATGAGTTGATATATCATTAACAAATAATCCAAACCCTGTTTTTCAATTGCCCGTGTAATTATGTGTAAAGCCATTTGTCTTGATTCATATCGACTTAAATGAGACAAAGTTCTTTTCTTTTTTCTTTTTTTCCTTTTTAGAAAACTTTCAAAACACGCGATATACTTGTACCCATTCTACTTTTAAATTGGCCAGAATTAACGTCTTCTTTTCTTAGCCTTAAAAGTTGAGGACATTTTTCGTCGACCCCGCCTCCTCATTGAAGGAGTCGGATTTTTTTTTTTGGCAGAAGCTCAGAGGAAAATTTATTTTGTGGAGAGAATTATCTGAAGAGATAAATAACGAATGTAAATGGAAACTAATATTTTATTCGATAAATTTGATAAATAATGAAAATACACTTGGCACTCACTCAAATTACAAACCTCTTATCTGTTTCCAGCCAACACCTTTACATAATTAGTGAGATTAACTTAGTCTGGCATAAGGCTACTTCTGGAAAGCAGAAAAACTCGTGTGTGGAAAATATAGAGAAAAAACGAAGTGGTCCAAAGAATGAATATTTATTCTTGATGGTAATGTCGACGCTATAATGTTTCGGTTTTGCAATCTTCATCAGGACATTGCTGAGATGTTGTGAAGGAGTACTACCATAAATAACTTGCTAAACATCTACTGGTTATTGTCCTTAAATATTTAATGAGTTTTCTTTAATATTGACTGAAGTTTTCTAGAATAATTATTAAGTTTTTTTAATAAATATTTTTTGAGCCTTTCTAAAAATAAGTTCAGAAATGAAATATTTATTGATATTTTCTAGAATATTTACTCATTTTATATTTGCTTATATATACAGT
>CM042150.1:5036231-5066231 GCA_023376005.1 Doryteuthis pealeii
GCATTTTTGTCATCTGCTATGAATTTTAAAAGCGAATTAAAAATAATCAAATCTATTATTTATGGTCAAACTTTGTTTAAATCGATAAGTAGTAACATAATAACCACCATTAAAAAAGAAAAACATCATTACATATGCAGTTTATTTTTAATAGATTTAAAACTATTTGTTTTGGTCAATTTCGACGTGATCCGCCATTCAGCCTCTTATTCAATGGTTTTAGGCACTTGTTTACAATTTTTATATAACATTCGCGATTGCAAAAAAAAATACCAAAAATCATGTAATTATTCGATTTTAATGAAATTTTCAGTATTGATTTATCAATTAATGAATTTTATAATGCATCAGTTATTTTATTTCAAAACTTTAATTTAGCATTTTTGCTATGAAAAAGTAATAAATAAAATTCATTTAAAATAAAAATATTCTGATGTTAATTTTAAAATGTTATATTTTTAGATTCTAGAAATAAATATCTATTTAATGCAAACCTTATTTTAGATGCATAAAGTAATATGTTTTGAAGAAAAACTCTATTGAAAATGTACCCCCCCCCTTTTAAGCAGAAAAATATCAATGTATAATTTTTTCTTTTATAAGATAATAGCTAATTAAATAATTATCGAAATGAGTAAAAAAGAAATCTCCAAAAAATTAATTATTCATTATTTTTTTACATTTTATTTTTCGATTTTTGGTACTTATTTTCTCATAGAATAACCACCGTAATTTTTTTGTTTCTATTCATAACTTCGGGCATAAAAGACCGAAGTTATGAATAGAAACAAAAAAATATATAATTATTTATTTATACTGTAATTAGTACAATATAAAACCAACTTTAAAAAAATGTTACACCCCCAACATAAGGGGGGTCAAAATTAAGCGACCTGAAAAAAATGAGAAAGTTTTGAAATAAAATAATCATGCATTATAACGATCATTTATTGATAAATGAACACTGAAAATTTCATTAAAATCCGATAATTCCCTGATTTTTGGTAAATTATTTTCTGTAGGAAGCTAAAGTCATTTTGTCAAGAACGCATTTTAGGCTCAGTTTACCAGTCCCTAGATAATTACCTGATTGTTGGTAACTTTTTTTCAATCGGCGCTGGGTGGGGATAAATTCATTTTGCTAAATATGGATTTTACGGCAACTTTGCCAGTGCCTGATATTTTTCTTATTATACTTAACCATTGAAATTAATTATTGAATCTATTATTGAAACAGTTGTTTGTGTTAGTATTGCAATGTATAATTTCAGTTAAACTTAGTTTTAAAAAATATTTTTCAACATTAAATGTATAGTAATTTTGGTTTTTGTTGTTTATTTTTTAAGCAATACATAATTAAAAACAACCTTAATCCCCTAAAACCGTAACCCAATTCGCAAAATGTTAATTCATAGGCTGTAGTTAAACTATCCTTGGGTAACACTAAAACCTTTCTGTTTTAATTTTCCGACCTAAATCAGAAGCCAAACTATAAATGAATATAAATAAACTTTTTGTGTTCAATCTGAGTTGTTATTTTAACATTACTTGCATTCACATGAACAATATTTACGGGGCTGGTAAAATAAGCATAGCATTAGGTTTGTGTTAAAAACACTCTTCCTAGATTTTCACTCACAATTATTGACCCTATAAGTTTTAAAAATTTACAATTAAAGTATTTTTAAAAATCTATTTCAAAACATCACTTGATTTTATTTATTTTTTTACAGCAAGAAAACAATTTTATTTCTTATGTTTTCGTTCCCTCGTAATTGTAAGTATAGCTATTACAAAGCTAAGAGAGAGAAAGATAGAGAGAGAGAGAGGGTGCAAAGTCAGCAGTCATCAGTCAGAGAAATGCCCCATCCCCATTACCTATTTTTTACTCCTCATACTAAGGCGTTCTACCTGTTTTGAGAGAGTGATAGGGAAATGCTATACTTACAGACAGAGATTGGTCGGTTTTAGACTTAATTGTAAATTACGACTAATTAGAATCAAATAAATGGGATTTTTTTCAAAAATTAATTAGATTTATCATTAGGTAATATTTTGGGATATTTTCTATATCATTACTGTATCTAGAAAAAAATCCTTTAGATGGCAAAGGTTGATAAACTCAGCTTTAGTATAATAATAGATATTACTTAGTATATATAACTGTTTTCCAATATGTCAAGTAACATAATCGATTATGTTACTGGGGACGCCTATCACTGAGCAGTTATCGATTTGATGTCCCGAAACTGCGCTTGAAGGTGAGGTATCGATCTGATGAGGCGGATTCAATACTTAACTTATCATATTCATGAAATTCCAAATTAAGAAAAATCCTAGGAGGATACAATTTGGAAAAATAATATAAGAATTTTTACGTTTCCTGTAGAATTTTCCCTATCACAAATTAAACCTATTAACAATTAACTATTTGCATATTTTTACTTTGTTCACTCAAGAAATAAATCCAAGGTGGACGCTTGAGATAACGGATTTAAATTATGTAATACATCTATAATAAATATCTATTAGTACATAAAATTGATTCTTAAAATACCATGCACCCAAAAAATTACGGTTAATTTAATATTATTGACAAAGGAAAATAACTTATTACCTTCTATAATTTTAAATAATTTATTTTATTAAATGGTATCTGTTTTAGATTTAAGATATAACAAAGAAACCCCTTCACTAGTTAACTAAGTTCATATTTTTACTTTGTTTCCAAGAGGAATAAGTTCAAGGTGAACACTTTTATGGTAACGTTTAAATATTGTAATATACCTATAATAATTATATTTATCTTTACATAATATTAATTCTTTAAACCGTAATACCCTCTTAAAATTACGGTCAGTCTAGAGCAGTTAATATAAGAAAAAACACTTTGTCTTTTGTAATTTAAATATTTAATTCATGATATTTAATCTATTTGAATTTTTTTAACATACTCCTGAAATATAGTTTTCTAAAATTATTCATCAATCTTTCTAATATATAATTAAAGATAACCTTTTTATTTATTTACTGATCTATCTAATTAAATTAATATATTTTATTTTATTTTACAACTGAAAAAAAAAAGCTAAGTAAATAAATGATTCTATTACAATGTAGCAATATTCACCGGAAGTTAACCAGACAAGATTAGATATATATACATATAAAAATTCAAACCTATTCTCAACAGATATTTCAAAGGTGAGAGATAGATTTTATCTCCTCAAATAACTTATAAAATAATTATATTAACTTGATGCTTCAAAGGAGTCTAATAATAGATGAGAAAAACTTTCTATCAGGGACCCCACTCTCAAAAAGTGTTTTAATTCTTTTGAGAGGGGTCCTTGGAATAGATTTTTCATTTATCCCCCACATTTCATTCATCTTGTTTCATCCATTCATTCCTTTTGCCATTGATTTTTTAAATATATATATATATATATATATATATATAATATATATATATATATATATATATATATATATATAAACGTAGAGTATTGACAACTGAAAAGCTAATGACTCGCAAAACTAATTTACTGGCAATCATCCTCTGTGGTAAGCACGTCTGCTAAAACATCACCAAATTAAAAAAAAAAAAAAACATTTTCTTTCTTTCAATTTAGACTATTAACGAAGAATCCACTGACCCCAAACTTTTCAGGAGGAAAAAGGTATCGCACTCCAAACAGATCATTTTACATGATAGTTTTTCTGTTTCTTTTTACTTTTTTTTTTTGTTTCTTTTGTTTTTGCAGACTCAATTCCTCTGCAAATAATGAAGTCTGTCAATTAGATGGCAAGATAACGAATCGGTTATTCCGGTCAAGCAACAAAAACAAATGGGTTGAATTAATTACTTAAAAGAGCGCGTATCGTCTCTGTGACGCTCTGTCCGTTTTGCAGGTCTTAGATCACTGGTCCGTGTCCGTAAGGCTTTCACCATTCTCTTCCTGATTAGTCAATTAACTAATTAATTTTCTCCTCTGTTGTCGACTGGATGGACATAGTCCGTGGCAGTCGACTAGAACAAAGCCGAGACACTTGATCTGAAACCGTAACTAAAAGATAAGACACATAGATAATCATCAACCTCATGTCATTCCAATTTCATGAACGCTTTTTAGTTAATACACAACGCACAGCGGGTGGGGTGGGGGGTCGTTGGTGCATTATGATTCATTTATGGCAGCTCTTTATACTCTTATTATTGTCTGTTTGTTTATTGATTTTAACGGCATATCAACCCGTCTGGGGTTATGTCATGCCTAACTCTTAGGAAGGCTATACATATCGTGTATTTGAAAGTAAATGGAAGTGAACCCGACAGTATGAATTAGACATTTTTAGAAAAAAACAAACAAATGATGTTATAGTTCGCTGACAGAAATCTGTTTCGACCTTTTATTAAAGCGGTCTTCTTCAAGAGCGAAATATTTATGATGGAAAGACGGAATAAGTAAACCGTTAAAAAACCGAGGGTACAAACGGACGTTCATGTTCGGAGTCGGAATTTTTTAAATTTTGAAAATGCGTATTCTGTGTTAAAAATAAAATAAATTTTATTTTTAAAGATCAGAAGCATTGATTTCTGTCAGCGAACTATAACATCATTTGTTTGTTTTTTCTAAAAATGTCTAATTCATATCGTGTATTTATATCTATCCTTTTTAGTAATTGGTTTTAAAAATGTGTTAGCATTATTGGGGATTATGTTGTATGGTATTGATTTGTTTCATGTCTATATTCTATGGTATAATTTTATTTCTCTAAAAAAAGTGAATATCCTCCATGTTGACATTTTTAAACAGATCTTTCATATTGTTTGCGACTAGCAAGAATATGTGCCCTCCGGGCGTAAATATTTAAGTTCTGAGTTAACAACGCTTATAAAAAACATTACACACATATTAATTGTCTCTAAATTAGTTTCTTTATAAAATCATTCATAGGATTAATTTGAATACGTTGGAGAATAAAACAATAACATTAGAGATATATAACACCAAGTTATTATATATTAAATCTAGTTTTGTTAAAACTAGTATGTAAATTAGCACACCATATATTATGTAGACCTTTATTTTTTTGTAATATATAAAATATTGCAAATTTTAAAGCACTAATAACATGGGCCTTTCGGGGCCTGTGTTTGTTAATGTAAATTAACAGCGTTGGCTCCAGGGGCTACACCTGCCTCTCGATTTAAAGGGGCAGGGCTGGGTTTATTGCCCAGCCCTGAGGTGCCCCTCGGTGGGGATGCCGACGGGATCGGCGCATTTTTTGTGTCTACCACCCATGAGCTTCGGCTTGTGGTTGGGCCCACATAAAAATGTCCTTGTGTCACGCCCTCATAAAAGTGGGGTGAGACGCAAATACCCTAATAACATGGGCTGTTTTGAGGCAAAATCTCCATAGAAATATCTTTAATTAATAAGATTTATTCTATTCTATATATTAATGATTTTGATTATAACAGATTGGCGGTATCGCTTCCGTTCATCCATCTCCTCTCTCTATCTTCCCTTACTCTCTTTCCTACTTTCTTTCTTATATTTTTCTGTGTAGCATGTTTAATAAAACAAAATGTTTTCGGCATGAAATGACAATGTGTCGAAAAATCAACCAACTAACAGTTATTTGATATAGAAGTTTATGATACAGACAACGATAAAAATGAAGTCGTTATTTTTAAAAAAAGATTCGATGGTGTAGAAAATCTATAAAATAATGAAATACTTTATCTCAGAAGTTCAAATAGAAATATCGGCTGACATATTGACCAAAACGAAGCATCGACAAAGACGAGAATATGAATTTGAATAATCTATAAAATCAGAAAAATGTTTAATCTCTAAAGCCCAAAAGCATTTGGTAACGAGTTCAACACTTTTCTTTTCTTTTCTTTTTTATTTAAGAAATACCATCAATAAGCGATTTTTGTTCATAAAATCGTTAAATGAAAAAGATATTACTAAAGCATGAATTAATGAAGCAACAAATATGAGGACGTCTGAGTTGGGTGGAATAGGCTGCGCATAATTGTGGATATCTCTATTATTTTGTATCAAACATTTCATGATCAAATTTAGAGGTGGACCCAGTTAATAATGGACCATTCCGTTTTTATAATAAAGAAAGAAAGGGGAGAAAAAGGACCGGTTACGCAGAAAAATATACTAAAACGAAAGAAAGAAAGTAAGTAAGAGTGAATTATCGCGGAAACGATAACACTAATCTGTTTCGATCGAACATAATGAAAAAATTAAGAGAAAAAAAAAAGAAAAAAAGAGTGTGTGTGTGTGTGTGTGTGTATGTGTGTGTGTGTCTGTCTGTGACAGACACAGAGAGAGAGAGAGAGTTTGAGAGAGAGAGAGAGACAGAGAGAGAAACAGAGAGAGGGGGTAAATCAATATTATTATACTTCTCACTTTAACTTACACGCGCGAGAGGAGGTGCGATAAGGGTAACACTTATCGTGATAAGGAATGGAATCAGTGAACCGAGTTCAAATTAAGGACGAGGCTGTTTGCATTTCACTTCGCAACAAACAATAAACTGATGACGTAGCATACCCATGCATTGAGAGACCGCTTTAGCTCAGTTGCTAGAACATCGACATAACAACCACAAACAACCGGAATCTCTATTGGCGCTGGTAAATTCGACGCATGAGTTTTACATATATATATGAGTATAGATAAAAGGATATGAAAACAACACCCAATGCTGTTAAAGTGAAAATATTTTATATCATATTCATAGCTAATATTGAACAATATTTCGATTTATAAAAATCATTTTCAGAGCTTACTACCGCATAACTTTTTTGCAACATCAATGTTTTCGTTTTGAATTCATATTATTTTCGTCTCCGCTCTTGTTAAGTCCGGAGAAAGACAAGCTTTGAAGATGATTTTTATAAATCGAAATATTGTTTAATATTAGCTATGAATATGATATAAAATATTTTAACTTTAACAGCATATTGTGTTGTTTTCATATCCTTTTATCTATACTCATACCATCGGATTCATTTCCTTTCTATTAACACACACACACACACACACACACACACACACACACATATATATATATATATATATATATATATATATATATATATATATATATATATATATATATATATAAAGATAAATCTAATGAGTCAGACAAACCTACTAAAAGTTTCGCTGAATGCTGTTCAGGGGTAATATCTGACTCTATTTGCTCTACTTAGGTATTGTGCACTTTTTACTTATTAGCTTTGTTGAATAATGTTGTGGCCGAGGTGATATGGTCTTTGACTATGCCTGCTGAGGTCCCGGTTTCGATTTCTGTCGGAGGGAAGTCGTTAGTATACATCGCTGATGAGACTGAGTAAAGTCTAAACAGTCTGTAGGATGTTCTACACACCGAGCGATCCTTTGCCGGGATTACACTTGTCAAGTTCATTTTCTATAAAAAAAAAAAGTATCGAATTTTATACGATACATGCATTCTAGTTGCCTTCAAGCAAAAATATATACTTCATTCAACAATGCTTCTAAAAAACAAACATCCAAAAATCTTATATATATATATATATATATATCTTATTATAATGGAGATTGTGTGTTTTTCTGTCTGTAACCGAAACTATATTCCTACTCAAGTCACAATTCTCTTAGTTATTGACATCACATTCTCCATGATTTTATTTTTATCTAAACCTCAATTATTAATAAAATTGTCTTACATTATTAATACTGTTAATTATGTCCACATACTGATAACATACAATTGTATTTATATATACAACAAAATAGCGGTTTATAGTGTGAACGGGAAGGCTAATTTGCATATTAATATTAAAAAATCGAATTTAATAAATATGTGCTTAGTATTATTGATTTCTAACTGTTTGGTTTTATTTTAATGAATATAAGCAAAAATCTCTTCAATGAATCTTAAATAAATCCATTAACAAGATAAAATAACTGTCATCTTATTCTTTACTTCCTATTTTAACTAAATACTTGAATTAGAAAAAATAACAATGAAAGACCAGAGTGATGGAAGAGTAAGTTTCAGTTGTTCCATTTTTTATTATACTCCCTCGTTTCAAATCTTTTATTATACTCCCTCTGTTTCAAATCTTTTTAATTGTATTCTTATTTAGTTTCATTAGCCTTTCTAATTTAATACAATATCTTATTACATTAAAACTTAAATACTTGCACCCGGAGGGTGCATATATTTGCTAGTATATATAATGCTGGATTTCCTGATCATTTACAACGTACATTCATTTATAAACAAGTACATCTCAATAATAAATTAGTTTTAGTAACATTGGCTTTTCATTTGAAAATATAAAGCACAGCTGTACGACCACTTATATTTCTATCACAAAAAACTTCCAAGACATAATGGAAATTGGTGGATAATTAAGGAAGAACTCAAGTAATATTCTCCTGTGATCAGCCATACATGTATACACCAATGTGGCTGACCAGTAAAAACTTATATGAATCAGTTATGGTTTGGTTAGGTTGGTTGGGTTTTACGGCATGTCAACCCCTTGGGTTATTTTATGCCGAATACTTCTATTGGTAATTAGGTATTCAAAAATGTTTAATGCCGACAAAGTTTTGAAATAACTTCATTTTTAATGGATAATATAATTTTGTTTATGAACTCATGTTTTCTATTTAACCCATAAATGGGACCCTAACAGGTACTACCACTCCGGGTCAGAGTGTACCAGGGAGCAATGGTGATGAAGGTTCTCCACATTCCCAAACCTCCAAAACTGGAACCTGACCATCAGATAGAATTTAACGTCATTCCCAGGACACGTAGACCCGCAGCCACCGCCTTCTAGCACCCATATGATAAAAAGGGTTGGGGATTACCATAAGAGCAATAGGATTGGGGCAATCATATAGGTGCTAAGGCTTTACCTGACCAGCCGATTGATCGGAGGTGGCTTACCCCTCTGCAGAGGTGCTGTCGGTGCATTCTAACGCCCCAGTTAACAGGGCGGTGAATCAGTTGTGCGAATACGTGACGCTGAGAAGAAGACCTGCCAAGTGTGATAACCGAGTGAGGAGAGAGGGAGAAGTGTGGAAAACCGTGTTGTCAGCTCAACTTGATGATGATAATGATAATGATGATGACGATGATGATGATTGTGAAGTAGCTATTACAAAATTTCTTGTATACAATTATTATTATTGTGAGTTAGATCTTCATTGGGTACTCTAGATTTTCTGTTTCATACTTGGTTTACTCTGGCCAGAATGGTAGTGCTTGTTTGGGTCTCATCTATTTATATTATTAAATTAGAAAATATGAGTTAAAAAACAAATTGAGTACACATCAAGAATGAATCTATTTCAAAACTTTGTCGGCATTAAATGACCCACCGAGGTTAAAGTGCCGTAAAACAAAACAAACAAACAGACTTTGGTTTCAATCATTAAAAACCAAAATTCGTTTAAATTCTAGACTCTTGTTTTAATTAGATTTTAATCTTTTAATTTTCTGACTTTCATTCATTTTAGAAAATGTATATATTTACGATCTATATATTATTAATCGTGTTCCTTAATTGTATGACCGTTATCATCTTGCAACGCCCTCTGGTTAAAAGTGAGACTGTTCAAATCCTCCAAGAGGAAATGCAAAAATGTAAATACTGATTATCTGATGGTACTTATCCGCATAATTCTTATTCCTTATAAGAGTTTTCACTTCAACTATATAATGACTATTCCGTTTTTATCATAAAGAAAGAAAAGGAAAAAAAACACATTCTTCACAGAAAATATCTAATAAGAAAGAAAGAAAGAAAGAAAGAAAGAGTAGGGGAAAGATAGAGAGAGGGAGGGAGTTTGCGGAAGCGATAAAGCTGATATGTTTTAATCGAACATAATAAATAGATAAAAAGAGGAAAGGAAGAGAGAGAGAGAGAGAGAGAGAGAGAGAAAACGAGAGAGAGGGGGAAGAGGGAGAGAGAGAGAAAGAGAGAGAGAGAGAGAAAGAGAGAGAGAGAGAGTAAGTTAAATCAAGATTATTATACTTTTTATATATTGAAAGACTTGTTCGTAAGTAAACATATCAAACGTCCTAATATTCATAGTATCATATTATGGTATAGCCGCAGGTCCTGCTAATATTTAAAAAAATATAAAAAGAATAAATTTGATTCGTCAACACGAAATTTTTAAAAAAAAGTTAAAATATAGGTTGAAAGAAAAGTTCTTTTTTTATTTCTCAGCAATAAATATTATTTCCTTAAGTAACACGTCCACAAAGAAGTTTTTTTTTTTTAATTTTTATTTTCATTTCCAAATTTACCCTGGTCAGGTATTCAGTGAAAACTCCTCTACTCCATTTAATCCGATTATCCTTTTATCCAAACAAACCATTAATTAAAACACCACTTGGTGAGGCTATTTGGACAAATGCCCTCTCAGGCGTTTCAACATCTCAACGGGTCGAGAGCACTGACTGAATAAAAAGGGTAACTCCCTCCCGCCCTGTTTCTCATATTGGATCGCCCGCCAGTGGGAAAATCCGAGGCTGAAATCTAAAAGTCTTACCTGTCAACGGTAATCCTATCAAGAGGGCCGATTGCTAATTGCCAGGTGGGCCAAGATAGATGTTTGTTTGTTTATCTTGTTTGTTTGCTGTGTCAGTTTAAAGCTGACCCTTCTTGAGTTGATACTGCTTAGCTGGACACCACTTAACCTTTAGTGAGCTTAGAGGTAATTAAAAGTATTAAACTCTCAACACCTTCCTTCCCGTCCTAGAATCAATATTATTGCACAATGGCTTACATTGCCCAATATTTAAGCTGATCAAACTTCTGAGATAGACTTACCTTTATTATTAAGCATTTTATTTTGCCACTAAGTCTTTTCTTATCAACTGGTGTATTTTCGGCCTCGGACAATCACAAGAAATCAGAACAAATAAATAACTTTTTAACGGAAACAGAACTCATATCACAGAAGTTTGCTATATAATTTACAAGAAGCGGCTACTCGGCATCACCTGGGTAGAGGAGAGAAACATAGGTGCATTAATTTGTTCATTTTTGAGATTTATAAATACTGAACGTTTTTTAGAAGAATTACAATGATATTTCTATGTATATTTTAATTTCTAAATATCTTCAAATATAAATTAAATCGTCATAATTATTGCACAAAAAAGCAAGAAACGGTGACATTTAATGTGTATATATATTTACTTTGTCGTTAATTATTTTATCCTTGTAGTTTCCTCCGAGCATACATACATACATACATAAATACATACACACAACTGTCTTTATATGTATAGATAGACAACGACTTACACCATTTTGTTGTTGTTTATGGTTGGTTGGTTGGTTCTTTTGTTCGTTTGTGCCCTGGCAGTGGAGCTTTAGAATACACCGAGTGCCCTTCTGTGTAGGGGTAAGACCCCCCCCCCCCATGGGACCCGCTGTTGACCGTGGGTGGCGACCCGTGATACTTAAGGATAGAACCCTGCAAGTTAAGCAGTCCATAACATGCAACATTCCACTTTGGCCCTTACTTAAGCTAGATTGGAAAAGACCCTTCCGATCAATCGTCTGGCCACGTAAATCCCTACCCCCTATACGATTGTCCCGACCCTATTGCTTTTATGCAATCCCTACTCCTTTTTATCATGTATGTGCTAGGAGATGGTGGCTGAGGGTCTTCATATCCTGGGTATGACGTTAAACTCTATCCGATGGTGAAGTACCAGTTGTGGACATCTTGGGAATGTGGAGCACCACTTATGTCACATCTATGGGTTCAATAGAAAAAGATGAGTTTTTAAAAATGTGTTTAAAAATTTGATTTTAATAAAATTTGAGTACGTATCAAAAATGAATAAAACAAAAACGTATTCGGCATAAAATGACCTAATGGTTTGACATGTCGTAAAATCTAATTAACTAACCAACATTTGTTTGCTTTAAGGCATTTCAGTCTGGTTAGGTTATTCAATCTCAAAGTCAATCCGTTTTTTTAAATATTTACCCACCCGTCTCCACGAGTAAGACACGACAAAGTCAATTTCTTAAGCTGAGTTTAATAGGTTTGAATTCAGAATTTTCCTTCTCCTTGACTGGTTGCCATTCTAAATTTAAGAGATGAGTTTTCCTTACAACTTACCCATAGCTCGAATGAGAATAGTTGGAGGCATAACTTTCCCAAAGGATATTAGCATTATGTGAATTGCAACCAGACCCGTCCAGGATTTGAACGGCGGACACCGAGTCCATTTCCTACGAGGGTAGCCCCTTTCTGATTTTTATCAAAACATTAAGAGAGTTTTAAGTTTTAAAAAATATTCTCAAGCAATTAAGTTTCCAAGCAATTATTCTTATATATGTATATATATGCATCCACACACACAGACACACACAATATATATATATATATATATATATATATATATATATATATGTATGTATATACACACATACACATACACATATGGGCTCTCACACACGTAAATATACATATGCACATGTAAAATGTAAATAAATATTTTTACTATACGATATATCCCTACCTATATTTCTTCCCATAACCTTATTCTTAAGAATATCGATACAAATCTAGATATTTATTTAAGGTGTTTTTTGAATGCTTTTGATTCAGTTCCGTAATTTTTCTAGTCATATTACACAGGATATTAATACATATCCTTACCAATTTAAGTTCAAAATTTCTTAATAAGGATTTTGATAGCCACATTAATTTCCTTTTAGCAAAAATCTTAAAGGTGTCAAATATGGTGGTGTATTCAAAATAAATTGAGAGTTTATCGTTAGAATTAATAAAACATAAAATCATTTCTACTTATATTTTGTTTTGAATTCTAAATTTGTCCTAGCACATTAGTATATTCTTGAATTTTTCCATCATATTACTTTTTAAGGGGGGACATGGAAGGCTGCTGTTAGTGTATTTTAGGATATTTGAAAATTACCTTTATGGCGACACATCGCCACAATTTCGTTTCTCTGATTTAGCAGTTTATCTCTTTCTTTATATTTTATTGCTTTGTTTAAAAAAAATTAAACATCGAGCTCTCAAAATTGGACCTGAACTCTAACAGTTTACCGTTGGAAGAAACGACCAGGTTAAAATCATTCTAATACCAACTTTCCTGTTAACCCACCTACCTAATATATATATATATATATATATATATATATATATGGAGAATACATCTACAAGATGCGTTGAGATGCATCGTCAGTAATGTTTCCCTGTGTTCATTACCAGTTTCGGGTCTTTCAACATTATACTGGTTCCCACAGGAGACCCAGTCCAAAATGTTAAATTTCAGGCTTGCATCCCAGCAATATTTTGCTACTTCATTGTGTGGCATCACTTTTTAGTATGGCATTTTGTGTCAGTGTTGGTTTATAAGAGATTCTTTGACCATGCCGAAGTTGAGTGGTGGCATCCCATTGGCCAGTGCTACTTGCTTTGAGTACCGTAGGCCAATGAACATCCTCCTCTCTGCCTCGGCATGTGCTGTAGTTGTTATAAAGGCAGAGATCTTTTTTTTTTGTTTTCCGGTTCTGATCATCTAAAGGGATTTCTTTACCGTCCACAACACTGGAAAGGTTGTAAATTAAGGTGAGCCCTTTTTTCGAAACCCCCCTCCCTGGTATTATATTCTGTTAGATTTGTCTATATTTAAAGTGTGCGACAGTTGGTTTATTAAAAAATTCTTAACTATAGTTCGTAATTGCCTAGGCTCTGCCTGCCCGAATCTCTCTGACGCTAAGTTGACAATGATAGTATTCATTGATTTTAGTCGACTGTCTGCTTCTCCTCCTGTTGTTGAACGGAGTATCTCGCAGATATCCTCATCGAACCTTTGCCATTCTCCCTTCTTGTTGGATGGGGGCCACTTGATTCGCTTTGGATTAGCTGTATATAGATTTTGATCGGCAGTTGCTTGGAAGGACTGGGCTCTGTGGGTTGACTCTTGGCCCTTCCCTTCCTTCATCTTACTAGGTAGTGTTCCTTTGCGTTGCTTCTGCCTCCCATCATCCATACATTTCATCCTAATTTGGTGTTTTTTAGGCCGTGCTAATTTCCCCCCTCTTGGGTTATATATCATAGTAAAGTAAAAGTAATGTGTTTGGGTGGTCTAATGCCGGTATCAGCAACACAACGAGGGAATGTATACACTTTTCCCTAGCGCTATACCTAAGAGATTGTGTGACGAGACTGAAATGCAGCCCTATAAACAAGCGGATTCCCAGCCCCCACAACAAAGCGCGTCGGGATATGTTTGGCCTGTGGCGAGCGGCTACGGATACTCGAACTCGCTACCTCCTCGTAGCTGAGGTATCGAACGAGTAGAAATAAAGACGGACTGTCGCTGACAGGGCGAGTGAGGAAGAAAGTGTTTGGACGGCAAGTGAAATCTGACGACTGCTATTTGATTTGAGAGTGGCGTGTTCAGTTGGGAAAGGAATTGCATTTCGTTTGCTGGAGAGATTTCAAAGGATTGATATTACCTTGAATTTTTGGACCCTTTCAAAAGAGATTTTTTTGTGTCTGAGGTGAAACACCACATCCACAATCAGCTCTTCACTTTATTGCACATATCCCTCTGCTATTCTTGCGCTGAGTTGACGAGGGCTGGTATTGAACCAGGAAAACTTGTGGTTTGTAGGCGGGCGCTCCACGGACGGATATATATATATATATATATATATATATATATATATATATATATATATATATATATATATATATATATATATGTACACATATATATATGTATGTGTGTGAGTGTGTGTGTTATGTAAAATATATATAAGAATTTAATGCACATGTGTATGTCATGCCGCTTTTTTTCTGTAATTCAATTGTGAATAAAAAAACAATCGATTTTTCCATTCCATAATGAAATCCATTTTGACTACTTTTTCTAGAACAGAACAGTTCTACTATTTTAAAATTATCTATAATGACTTTTCGATTGCCGACAGAAAGAGTTATTGTCGATTTTCTATTGAATTAAAGCTCTGCATTAGTCCCGTGAAGCACACCTCCCCAACCTGTAACGGTTCATCCAAACAACGCCTCACCCATTCAGATAATTAACTGGCGCTGATCGTAAGTTTCATAACAGGCAATTTCCTAAAAACGTATCATACTTTAGCGTTCGATTCTTTTTTTTTTTTTGAATAACTAGAATTCTATTCTTGACAGATCTGTTAATTGATTGTGTTCGATTTAACAAAACATCCAATATACATAGGAATTATAGTGTTTTTTTAAATAACTAGACCGTTTTGTATTGTTGTATTGAAATTTTCATTGATATCTAAAAATATTATTCAAACATCGAAGAAACAACAAAAGTTCTATTTGATTAATGAAAAATATTTAAGTACCATCTTTGCTTAATGTTAAAGAAATCTTAGAAGTGTATTTTAAACATAATAATTTTTTTTTGCGTTTGTGCAGACTTTTAAATTATTTCTGGAAAGACGATAATTTTGATTTTGAAAATTTTGATTGGGAAAAGCGCATTTGATATCATTTATTCTTCATCTACGAAAACATGCATGATAAAATGCATGGTTAAAAATGAGATACTTTTTCGGTATAGATTTTCCTTTTTCTCCTCTTTCTACCTGAACACTTGAATAACTCGTTTTTCTTTGAACCAGTTGATTATAAAGCCGTTCTGTTCAATAAGTCTATTGCTGAGGAACAAATCTAGTGGACCTTACGGAATTACTTATGATATTTTCTAATTAATCAAAAATTGTAAACCATTAGCTGACTTCATATATCTTTCTTCCGAACAGACTCAAAATAAAGTAATTCCTATTTTCAAAATAAAATGCTCAAGGTTACTTGTCAGTAACTATAGATCAATTTATTCCTGCCTTTATTTTTGTAACTTAAATTTGATAAGCCAGACACCTTAAACAGATTGGTAGAAAATAAGTAAATTCTAATTGAATTACTGTTAAAGAAATCTATCTTATTCATGTCACATCAAGGACATTATGGTATAAATAGTTTTACAGCATACAACATGTGATACGTGATATGAGTTAACATCTTGACTGGGATTATCTTCTATATATTAATATGATTTTTCCTTAATCTTCATACCGTTATCATGGTACAACACCCTCTGGTTAAAAATGAGACCATCCAAATCATCCAAGATAAAATGCAAAAATGTAAGTACTAATCATCAGGTGTCTCTTAAATGGCGAATTCTTTATTTTTTATGAGCGTCGTCACCTCAACTAAAAAATGGACCATTTTGTTTTTATTATAAAGAAAGAAACGTAAGAAAAAGTAAAATATGATAAGAAAGAGAGAAAGAAAGAATTAAAGAGAGTAGGGAAAAGATGGAGAGAGGGGGAAACGATTACGTATATATGTTTCAGTCAAACGTAATAAAAAGATGAAAGGAAGAAAAGAAAGAAAAATTGAGTGGGTGAGAGTGAGAGTGAGTGAGAGTGAGAGTAAGAGAGAAAGAAGGGGGTAAATCAAGATTATTATACTTTTTACATATTGAACTATTTAACAATAGCTCTTAAGTAAACATATCAAACGTTGTAATAAATTATCATATTGTGGTATATCCACAGATTCCCGCTAATGATGGTATGAATAATTTTACAGCATAAACATGTGATACACGTGATATGAGTTTACATCTGACTGAGCTCATATAATTGAAAGGTCGAATGTCTAGCAACAATTGTTTGATGGTAATCAACAAATATATAATTATTCTAGTTTTGACTTTGTTAGAAGCAACAGAATCAAACATATATCTTGTAAGCTATCTAAAATAATATTTTGTAGACACTATTATTAATATATTTTAACAGCTGGTCAACCCACTTTGAAGTATTTTATGCATAGATGTTGGGGAGTTGTGGTCATATTACGTTCATATTTACATCTTCGTGTAACTTTTTCAAGAATACACTCCTATTGTATACGGATAATTATAAAACAGATCTATTTCACTTATATATAAGAGCATTATAGATACTACTACACAGAGTAAGACTCAATCTGAGAGTAAAGACAATTAAAAGATACTTCCCACTCCCCATATATCCCATACTGGGGCCTCAGCACCTGATGCATTTTAGAGTCCTCCTCAGGATGCTCCTTTTTGGGCTGGTCTTACTACTGTAGGAATTATTTTGTAAATGAATCAGATTAGAAATTGAAATCATTTTTTAAAATAACTTTGCAGGGAAGAATAACCTGGACTTCCTTTTGTATCGTAATTATGAGTGAATATTGATGCATTCTGTAAGGCATTCATCTTTGGTCGGTTGAGCCGCCCCCATCCAGCGATTTCAATTGTGGTCAATTCATGGAAGGAGTAATAAGGGAATAGGAAAATCATCCCAAAATCCTGCATGCATATCTCGGTAAAGGAAAAGAGATACCCTTATTTGCGACAGATTTTCCACGGACGCAGTGACAAATACCTCGAAAGCCCTTGAATCCTGAATATGATGGAGACGACTTTCTTAATGCATCGTATCAAAATGAACGAAAAAAATGCAATTCCAATTTTAATTCTGCTTCGAATTCTTCATTTATTATAAACATATCCCAAATCATTTGACGCAGGATACTTCACTTGAGATCGCTTGAAATCTATAATAATGCATCGCACACTCTTTTTTGACATACCTCATTGAACTCGGACAACTTTCTACGACACACAGTTAAAAACACTCTCTGAAAACGGTTTAGTGATTTTGAGTTGAGACCTTGTCTCGATGGTCTACGGTAGGAGGGTAAGGTTTTAATGTGGACAGGGCTGAGGGGTAGATGAACGGATGATTTTTAAAATTACCCACTATAAGCATAAATGGAGAGTATTAATCATTGTTCTATTGGCAAAGAAGTTGTCTTTGTGTCGGCACTTACACAAAAGACTAAATGGACATAAAGAGATTTGATTGCAACAACGGACTCATTAAATCACCATTACGACAATTTATTCATTTTGCTATGACTTGCACTTAATGCGCTCCGGCAGAGCCGCTATCAACATCGGACCAGTCGCTCTGATTATGCAAATTAGGCAAGTTGATTAGGAATCTAAGATGGAGGGGAGGAAGAGACGATTTTTACCCCGAGCTTGAAGATTATTTTGGTTACTTTTCAAAAGTGCTTTTTATCTATGTTATAGTTTGGGTCGTGACACCAAGAGACGAGGTTGGGGTGGGGGAAATGTTATTTTTAATTCGCTGGAGCATCTTTGATAATCTTAAATATCCATATACTTCAAATGCACACACGCTCACATACACTCCCACAAATACAGACACAAACACTCATTATATATATATATATATATATATATATATATATAAAGAGGGGGACTTATATTATCGTGTTAGTCACAAATTCAATCGTCGATAAATAATAAAACGAATAAAAAGAGTTATATAGAATATAAGAGTGCCCAATACGTTAGTACAGTGGATTTAGTAAAATTTATTATCAGAAAACCTACTTAAGTTTCACCCAAGTATCATCAAGTTTAACAGATATGAATGAATTAAAGTAATTGATTAATTAGGAACAAATAATCACTTTTCCGATATAGCCGGGAGTGTAAGCAGTCCGACTGCTGCTGAAACGATCGGATTTCTAACCCGGCTGTAGGTAGCTCACGAAATGTCTAGCCACACTGAAGAGACTCGACAACTCAGACTACGTGTCTGTGGATGACTCTCTCTCTCTCTCTCTCTCATATATATATATATATATATATATATAGATAGTACAATTCTTACCTCTATACCGAACCTACTTTTATATACATTTGAACGTAAATTAACTTAATCATCGATATGATTTGTAAATCTAAACAGTTTTCCTTCATTAAAACCACTTTAAGAACGGGAACTTGGTTAATGCCACAATACGATATGTGCGAGTTTCAAAAACTTGGTGAAAATGTTAAAGACTTCCTTGCTGCAAATTTACTGAAAAAAGTCTATCCATTGCTTCAAAATCCTCGGATTGTCCTTAAATCCAATGTGCTGTTTTTCCTAATCTCAAGATAGTGTCATCAAAAAGCCACTTATCTATAAGTTTATATGCACTGTGAGATTTGCTACAACTACTTGAGACTGGAATCTCGAATCAAGCACACATCTACAACATTTCTGGCAAACTGTTAAATACTTTTGGACAACATCTATTGAAATTCCACTTGCGCTCGGTTTATGTTTTCAGTCCTTTGCATTCTAACAGCGAACTACAATGAGTCCCTTTTCATCTACTAACCCCTCCTGTTTCAGAAGCACCAACAACTTTTGGCACTTCAACAACTTATTCGTAATTTTTGTGAGTTGTAAGTTTCGTAATTTTACGAATTCTCTTGTCTTATTGAAAAAAAATTCCCTTTTTCTCATTGCTTTCTGAAAATACTAACTACATTACTATTTCTTTCTGAGGAGCATTTCATTTCTGATTTTTTAAATTAACTAAAACCTTACTTTTCTTTTTAAAAAAAAAAACAAAACAATTTATTTTACAACATACATATGCTTTTACGCGTCCTTTTTAAATTCTGTACTGTAAATAAACTTTTCATATATATATATATATATATATATATGAGGGTGAGTCAACAATTAATGCCCTTTTGTTTAGGACAGATATAATTACCAACACAGGAATATGTATCATACATCAAAATTAAGCTGGTCCTCTGTGGATCACAACCCTACTTCTCGACATAGTCCCCGTTTCTCTCAACAGCAATGTTCCACCTTCGAAAGAGAGCATGTATCCTTGCTCCTTAAAATTCTGCTGACTGTTCTTTGAACTACTTCACTACAGATTTCAGCTCCTTGTCACTTGAATAATGTTTGCCTCTCAAACCCTCTTTCATGGGGCCAAAGAGAGACAAACATTATTCCAGACGACCTCGAGAATAATAGATATGACATTTTTGTGTGCTATTATGACAGACCTAGAGTTAATATATATGTATATATATATATATATGTATATATATATATATATATATATATATATATATATGTATATATATATATATATATATATATGTATATATATATATATGTATGTATATATATATGTGTATATATATATATGTATGTATATATATATATATATATATATATATATATATATATATATATATATCATGAACTGACGAAGACAGATTTACAAGTTATCCACACACTAACACACATATATTCATATACATACATACATACATTCATATATACACACACATATATACATTTCCCCACCAACTTAGCGCACGAACACTTCAGTTTAGATCTGTACGATAAAGTGGGGAGCTGACGGTAGGTGTTGCGTTCCACTTCTAAAGCCAAAAAATATCTGGTTTAGCGCTAATGAAAATCGCATAGACTCCCTCGTTGTCCAGCTGACATTGATCATAGGCCACTTAACCTACTTTACTTTTTATAAAAAACTGCGTGTGGTCATCAGTCTAGGAGAAGATCTACAATAGAGAGAGAGGGCGGGGGGTATGCATTATTTCGAATTTACTTTAGATTTTTGGAAAGGTTTTCAGCAATTGTGATTCAAATATTACATCAATATAAAGTCTTATTATTTTTTCACAGATGAACGCATTTTCCAGTCCCTCTTTTACGGAAATTTCCATTATAAAATAATGGCTCCGTTTTTTGATTAGAAGAATCCGTCCAGAAGTTTTATCCTCAAATTGTTGACCAGACAGTGTGGTGCATGGGACAAAACGACTGTGAATCTAGATTAATTCTGGGTCTGGGTCAGTCTCTGATCCCATTTCCTTGATCGTCTATTGAGCTGCATTTGCAATTTGGAGATTCTCATGAGACATCATGACTCAGAAAATAAGTTATTCTCTTTGACACAGTCGGTCTCTTAAGTAATGAGAAACAAATTGTGCTGAAAGAAGATCATAATTTACTTACAAATCAACTTTATCTCTTTCGAAATAGTTCCCCTGGGAAGTCATACATCGATAAAGATGCTGTTCCTACTCCGGTGAGTAGTGCCGGGAGTATTCAGCTGACACTGCTTTTAGTTAGTTCGTCACGTTTCAATGGTTCCCAACTGGCGCAGTTAACAATTTTAGAAACAGAATATAGTCATAAATAATCGGTTTAGGAGACTAATTGAGTTTTGCTATGACAAACATCTACATTTTCGAAAAAAAAAAAATAAGCGCACAGATGGTGTCTAGAAAGTAATGAACTTATTGTTTAGTGCTGAGATAGACTTCTTTTGGGGGGTTGGCAACTCTGACTGTTTTATAATATTTACTTACCTTCAAAGTCAACCTGGGAGTCCTAGCAACGGATGCTATTTAGTTTCGTACCTCTATAACACAGCGAGTTCTTTTTGTCTGCGTCGACTAATTTTTAACGAAAGAGGAAAGTGTAAAAGTTATTTTTGTTAGTTAAAGGAAATACATTTGTTAAAATGGCAAAATCGAAATATTGTATACATTTTTATTTTACATATTGTGTTTATAGATACACACAAAGGTCACTCTATGGCCTGCAATAATCTAAGTTGATATGTTATCAAGCTGTCAGAACTCAAGAGGTAGACTTATTTTGGCGCTGGCGAATAGCACTCGTTGACTTTGTCACGATGGCAGAATAGCTATAATTTTGTCTACATAAAAGACATTCTGAATAGTTAAACAAAACAGTCAACAAGAACAATAGAAGGAAGTGTGTATGGGGGACACGTGACTTCTTTGACGAAATAAGAAAATTGCCACTAGAAGAAATAGACCTTGCCGCCGAGAAAAAAACTCTAATAAAATAACTTTTACTCAATGATAATTAGCATAGAACAAAACGCCAGACAGAACTCCTCACCGTGTCCTTTCTCTCCGATCTTGTGTACAAAAATATTACACTGTTATATGAATTAATAAAACTGTTGTTGTCGTGTGTTGTCTCGTTCGTAGAGTTGCCAATAACTACGGTAGCGCATTTCCACTGATCTTCAGACACTATTCTCTTCCATGATTCAGGTGGGTTCCAGTTATCCATTCTATCTGTCATCACGTATATGAATGAAGAAGGGCCCAAGCCTTTAAATGGTGCGTAGTGTGCATCAATACCTCCAACCTACAGAGAAAAATAACCAAATATATGTATGTCAAATTTATCTCGAACACCCTGTCGATTACCTAAAAGAGAAGAATGAAATCCTCAGTTTTCCATAAATGACAAAACCTCGGGCGAGAGAACGACTTGTGAATGCAACCTGTCAATTGGTGATTATTCGTTTTATTCTTATCTTGTCTAGTAAAACTTTTGTTCTTACCTAAAAGACTAGTGTTTTCTTCCTACTTTCACTGTTAACTCGGATATACGAATTATAACATAATGGCCTCCCATCATGTCGTAATGGTTGAGCTATCTAGACTCGCCGATCTATTATTACTGGATAGCTTGATGGATCCTCAGTGGATACCCCATACTTGCAATCTTGTGTCTACCTGTAATGAACTGGTTGGGTAAATACCAACTTTTACCATTCATTTAATACAAAACTTATTTCTACTAGAAAAATATGAGCCCTCCGGGCGTATGTATTCATGTTTTAATGTAATGAAATATATTAAATTAGAAAGACTAACGATATTAAATAATAAGTCATAAAATATTAATTACAGTAATCTTAATTCTGTTTTAATTGGTTTCTATATAAAATCATTCAAAACATTGATTTTCATATGTTAGAGAAGAAAACTGTGATATTAAATATCAATAACATCAAGTTATTATTTATTAAACCTGGTTTGTTAAAACAAGTATACAAAGTAACAACGCCTTACATTATGTAAACCTTTATATCTTAGTGATACACGTCGCATGATTTTAGACGCAGAAATAACTCAGAATTTCATGGTGATGTCATTAATAAATTAGATATATTCTACTTATTAATGATTTTGAATATAAACTAAATACCCCATTGATTATCTGAGGCTTTTATGACGTAGCAGTGGTGTAGTTTCGGTTAAAGACAGAAGACACCGAATCTTCATTATATTAATATATGTATGAAGTGTAGGATTTGTAATGTTTCTCAACAAATCTATTTTAAAAAGATGCTTTAAGTTAAATATCCCAAGAAAAAAGAAAAAAAACAGAGAGACACCGAATCACCATTATATTAATATATGTATAAAGTGTAGGATTTGTAATGTTTCTCAACAAATCTATTTTAAAAAGATGCTTTAAGTTAAATATTACAAGTAAAAATATTCTCTGTCTCTCTGTCTCTTTTGTCTGTCTGTCTGTCTCTTTCTCAATCTTTGTCTCTCTCCGTGTGTGTGTGTGAATGTTTTTTTTCCCAAAAGTATTGAAATAGTAAAACGATTGTATATATTAACCGACAATCTAAAGCATACATCTATTTTCACCCCACCCACCCCCAACACAAAGAAATCGGAATGCACCTCATGACCCTGCTAAAATATTAATGAAAAATAAATGCGAGAAAATTATTTTTTTTACCGTTACTGCACATCGAAATAACGTGTTTTATATTTTGATTTACAATTAACATTCGCTTGAAGCTATTCAATATTTTTTTAAACGTAAAAAGAAGACGACATATTGGAATGGTGTTAAATCATTTAGGAAATCGAACCGCTCTTTTTTATGAAACTGGCAAATTATGGATCTATTTCTATTCATTTTTCTTTAATAGCTTCCCACAAGGTCTTCCATTTTTATTTAAATGTCTCAATTTCCCAACCAAATTAAGTTTCATTGTGACGCCAATCACATAAAACTTACCTAAACGCATTGTTGTCGTATATGTGATATTTATAAAAGAACGGGAAAATTGTTAAAATTAAAAACTATTTTAAAAGATTCCCTGAAGCAATTTTTCAAAACATTTACCGCGCTTATAAATTTGCTTTTCTATTAGCAGGCATCTTTAAGTGAGTATTTAAAAGGAAACATTTCAAAACTATTTAGCTGAATCTAATTCAAACGATCTTTGCATAATACAAAATCTATACATTAATAGTCATGTTCCTTAATTGTACGACCGTTATCATCTTGCACAACCGTCTGTTTAAAAACCAGACCGTCCGAATCATGCAAGATGAGATGCAAAAATGTAAATCCTGATTATCTGACGTTGTTTATCTGCCAATTTCTTATTTCTTATGAGTGCCGTCACCTCAGCTAAATAATGGATTATTTTAGTTTTTGTATTTTTCCAGATACCTATTTCTTTATTTACGATGTGGCTTATATATATATATATATATATATATATATATATATATATATATATATATATAATAAAATTAATATATAAAGGTTTTACATTTCTACGTATTTAGTGACAAAGGAACATTCACGACCATATTGGTTTCATGCGAGGCAATCGTCAGGTGAAGATGTTACAGATGCAAGTAAAATCGAAAAATTTCAAAAAATTTCAGAACATTCAATAGACATAGGATGTGTATGATTGGATAAAGTGATGTGCGTATGTATATGGTGGTAATTTGAATGTATGTGAGTGTTTATGGGCGGAATAAAGCTTATGTGTGCAGGGTAACTGGTCACACACATAATACATTGTTCTATGAATGTGTAACGTTTGATTAATGCGGACGTTGTTTGCATATGTGTGAACGGGTGTGTGTATTTTTTGGCATGGCAGGATGTCAAGAATCGACGTGTATTGTGTTCTGGGGGAGAAGGGAATGTATATTGTCGGTGTGATTCAATTGAGGGGGGGGGTAAATAATTTTAACTTTAAGATTACGAATGCTGTATACTATGGGCTGGGTAGGGGTTATATAATTACGGGGCTAGCTAATTGTTGCAAGTATGCACGCGAATGTGTGCGTAGGTCACAATGTCAGTCAAAACACACACACACACACACACACACACACACATATATATATATATATATATGTGTGTGTGTAAAGTTCGTGAAGTGGCTTATTGTCGGTATAAGTCTGACAGCGAAGGTGTATATCCCCCTTTCTCTAGCGCTATACCAGGAAGATTGATTTTGTAGCTGAGTTGGAGTGACACACCTACCGTCAGCTCCCCACATTACATCACAAATCAGATTACTGAGTATGTGCTACTCATGCTCTGAGTTGGCGGGGACGGGTATCGAACCGGGAAACATTCTAGGCGGGTGAGTTTAAAACTAGTCCATATATATATATATATATATATATATATATATATATATATATGAAGGAATCATTCGAGTCTGCCTCAGGTCAAAAATAAAAATGAAAAGATGAACCCTATTAAAGATATATATATAAAGTTCATTGGCTTACGGTTAAATCACGTTGCCAGTTCACTGAAGTTAAAAATAAAGATGAGTCTACACAGTACTTAGTAACATTACGTACAGTGAACAACATGTGGCCAAGATGATAACATAAGCAAAGCCTAGAAAATAACAAGAACTGTTGAGAGAAGGCCTAAGGACGGTGGGCTGAACTAAACAAAACAGTAAATAACACAATCTATATATTAATACTCGAGTTCCTTATTTGTATGACTGTTGTCATTTTGCAACCCACTCTGCTTAAAAATGAGACCGTTCAAGATGAAATTCAAAAATATTAATTCTGATAATCTGGTTTTGCTTATCCATATAATTCTTATTTCTTATTAGTTTCATCACTTCACCTGAATAATGGACAATTCCATTTTTATTAGAAATAAAAGGAAGAAAAAGTACATGCTATACGGAAAAAACTATAATAAGAAACAAGGAAATAAATTAATAAAGAAAGGGATTAGGGGGAAAGTAAGAGATGTGAGCGCGCGGAAGCGATAACGCTAATCTTTTTAATTGACTATAATGAAAAGATGGAAAGAAAAAAATTAGTGCAAGAGAGAGAGAGAGAGAGAGAGAGAGAGAGAGAGAGAGAGAGAGAGAGAGAGAGAGAGAGAGAGAGTTAAATCAAGATTATAATACTTTTTACATATTGTACTATTTAGCAAATGTTGTTAATTAGACATATCATACGTTGTAATAATTGAATTATCATACCGTGTTAGGTCCATAGGCCCTGTTAGTAAATATAAAATCTCACTATATAACTATTAATTTAACAGGACTATATTGGGAAAAAGGTGTGAGGTTGGAACAGATGTGCATGCAACTATTCTCCTTCTACTTATGGTCAAATAATAGGTCTGACTAGACTCTTTAACCAAGACAAACTGTCTAGGAGAAAACACAGGATTTAAATCTGTTAAACTCCGCTTAAGAAATCGCTTAAAACATCGGCCTTTTGCCACATCCTGCTCATATGAACTTTATTTAATGTAATTTTCTTTTACCAACGTTTAAACAATAAACAGAATTAATGATTTTTAATGAAAGTCTTCAAATGCAAAGTGCGAACATCAAAACAGCTTTTTTCTATAAAGCATTCTCGGTGTATAAATTAAAAATAAACTCTTCCTGTGCTTTATATAAAGCGAGAAATTAACACGATATATCATTTTGTAAATTATGAATACATAATTATCTTAACTCTTTAGGGAAAACCAGACAATTCTTTTAAAACTCTTCTCATTTGCCTCTGTCTTTAATGAAATTTATATTTTTGTACAAAGTTAATAAAATTCTGAACTGATTTCATTTTTGTATAGAATATTTTCAATAATTATTTTAAAACAATATGGAAATATTACAGAAAAATAACAATTAAAATGGTGAACACATTGGCGTGTGTTTGAAAAGTCGATAATGTTCAAATGCTTCAAAAGTTATAGACTATGAATACATTCAAAAATGAGGAAAATAATTTGAAAATTGCATCGACGTTTCGATTCATCTAATAAAAATGAGAAATATCTCCAGAAGCCGCACCTTCAAACCAAAAACTTTCTAGAACTTGACATGAATCATGACATGCACAATTTAATGTAACTCAGTTTCCTCGCTTTTTGGCGAGGACCAGATATTTATTAGGCTTTAATTTTAAGTTTTACTGATAGAAGAATGGAATCTATCTTTGCGATGACTGCAAGTCTAAAGGGTGTTCATGTTTCTCTCTTTAGACTTCGTTTCAACATCCACAAATCTACAATAAACTTAAATCACCACAGGGCAAGATCACCCAGCAATTTAACACCCCTTCACACAACCTGGAAAACCCCAAATTCATCTTAATCGATCATGGATTTCCATCCACTCAATCACGAAAACAAACCGAAATAAAATGGATAATACGCCTGAAAACGCACATCCTAGGCCTCAACAAAAACACCGGATCTCTCAGATCATATAGATATTTTCAAAAGGCGAATTCCTCTGTCAACCTGTCACATTTGGGCCACAACCCGGCTAAAGAGGCCCTTGTGAAAATCCAAAAGGTGTCGCAATTATCGTCAGAAATCAACAACTTTTGGCTACTTGTGACTGCGTTTTTAGAAAATTCACTGTGAACAAGGCATCTCCCTTCCTCGACTGGAATATGCTTGCGAAGTTTGGAAAACGCTTGTGAATTTACTATTCCCTTATCATTCTTTTTAACGGGTTCACTAACTATCTTGTTCTTAATGCTGAATACATTAGATGGAGCTGTCTCAACCAACCCAGTATGCATAATGTCACAACAACTGCAAACAACAACTTGGTAAAGAAATCAGTCATGGAGACATTAACTAGGAATTGTAAACCTGTAATACTCCTTTTAAAAACTGATTTGTATCGCATTCTCTCCCTGGTGGAGGGGTAAGGTAATTGACCAGAAATTAACTTCATACTGGATAAAACTAGATGGGGTGACTGTGTTGATTTCATCTCTCAAAATATGAGCTCTACTGATGGGTTCAGTGATATGGGTATAACGTAAAACTGAATCGAATGGTGAAGTTCCAATTCTGGAGATTTGGAGAGGAGTACCCCTTCCACACTGTTACACATTAAAATGAGTTTAACATTCTTTTTAAAAAAATTGAATATTCATCAGTAATTAATAGAACAAAACGTCTTTGGCATAAGATAACCCAACAAGGGTTGACATGTCGTAAAAGTAACCAACCAACCAACCGATGGGTTCATTTTGAAATATCAGAAAATACTTGCCCTTTACTAGAACCGAGTTTGTCACCATTATCATACGTGGGTAAATATCTATTTTATCCACTTGGCTAATTATATTTTACTATTTTTGTTTAGTCTGACACAATAACAATCAATATATTAATGTTACTAAATAACTAATGTTCATCTCTTTGGGGAAGTGTCTTGCAAGCTATCGTTTTCAACTGAACCGGATCTTCACTGACTACCCTACACTAGTTGCCCAATTCTATAATGAAGTAATGAAGTAAGGTTAATAAATATTAATAACTAACTAATGTAAAACGATACTTCCTTTGCGCTCAAGTATTTTTATTCAAACGGCCCTCGCCTTTACAACCAGCTCATAATAGTTTTACGAGTGTTTTTATTCCCAGGATTAGTCAGATTTGGCTACGGTCTAACAAAAGGCAGGTTGCCATTTATAAAAAAAAAATGTTAGAAATGATTTTAATTTAAACTGGAAATTGTTTCAACTATCTTTGGGTAAAGAATTAGCAAATAAAAAGCGAACAATATGTTTACGTAACCTAAAAAAACTTTGAACCTTCTTTGTCCTTAATTAAAAAAGCTATTTCGCTGATTTGCGGTGGATAAGGTAAATCGAAAACGCGCGAAAACAAAACATTGGCGGTCGGCTACAATAAATGTATGAGAATTGCTTTCTTAAAAGTTGATGTTCGCAACATTAGCAGGGTGAAAATTACGGTAATAATTAAACTGTGGCTTTGTTCTCGAAAAGCAATTTTCTTTACTATTTATAAAGCGATTTTGTTTTCCTCGCCTTTTGTTCTAAAGAGAAAAATATTCGAAGGAAGAAAAAAAAAAAGAAAGAAAAAAAAAGGACTATGAAAGAAAGAAAGAAAGTTGGAAAGACAGAAAGAAAAAGATTGTTTGCTTTAATTACGACATTATAATGAACACATTTTTAAAAATGACTTCCTTTGTTGATATTGAGTTAGTTTATTTAATATTTTTCTTCGTCAACAATTTTACATTGAAATACCTTCAAGAAAATCTCTGACGTGTTAAAAGAGATTAATTCATTTCAAAGAATAAATACATAATCTCTGTTTCGCATAATTTGCTAAATAATTTGTCGGAACAGACATTATGTATATATTCTTTGAAATGAATTAATCTCTATTAAGGGATCACCAAACTTTTTTTACGGTGGACCGCATAATTGAAAAAAATATCGAGCGCAGGCCACATTATTATTGTGCTCAATATTTGCTAGCCAGAACGAAAGCTCTGAGAAAAAAGTGTAAAACAAAATATATCTTTTCATGATATATTCATGAATAAGTGGCGTAAGATGCACAAAAACCAATTTAACCAACATATTTATTTTCAAAACATTATCAAAGAATGCAACATTCAAATACCGTCGGCCTGATAAAATGTCTTCGCGGGCCATATCCGACCTGAAGGCCGTAGTTTGGCGACCCTTGTCCTAAATTAACGCTACCCTTGTAACAAATTGTATCCTCAATCCATTACTATATCTACGGCAGTTACCTGGTGTAGTGTCAAACATAGAAAGAGTTATGCTTTCATGTTTTACTCATAAATATCATCTATATATCAATACACGTGTCTCTTAATTGTACAACCGTTATCCTCTTTCCACATCCTATGATTAAAAATAATATATTCAAATCGTCCAAAATGAAATTAAAAATGTAAATGCTCATTATCTGGTGTTGCTTATGTGTTGAATTCTTATTTCCTATGAATGCTGTCTCCTCAGGTAAATAATGGACCATTCCTTTTTATCATAAAGAAAAGGAAGAAAAAGGGCATGCTAAACAGAAAAATA
>CM042150.1:5071231-5102625 GCA_023376005.1 Doryteuthis pealeii
AACCCTCATCATATATGTGCTAGAAGATGTGGGTGAGGGTACTGGGTATGATGTTAAGCTCTCATGATAAAGTTTCAATTCTGAAGCTCTGGGGAATGTGAAGTACCCCATTATCACCATTACTCCCAGGAACACTTGGATCTGGAGAGGTAGTACCTGTTAGGATCCCATCTATTTGTTACAAAGAAAAATATAGTTTTAAAAACACGTGTTAAAAAATTGAGCTTAAAAAGAACTGAGTACCCATCACTTATGAATAAAACAAAACGACCTCGGCATAAAATAACCAAACAACATGCCGTAAAGTCCAATTAACCAGCCACAACCAAAGTAATTAATGTTAACTCTGTGACGCAAAGGATTGGAAACATCTGTCTTTTTGTTAGAATACTTATTAGAATTTCTGTATATATAAATTATAAAAGTTTTTCGTATACCTTGTCTAGGATATCGAGAAGTGGCTTTAGGTTAGACTAGGTTATGCTAAATAATGAACGTACGTACTCGTTCCAAATCTTATGAACAGTAGTTTTTTTTTTTTAACAATGTTCATAAATCTTATGCTCTGTCCCGATATCTTATATCTTGACTGAAAATGCCACAATATTGCTCTTGTCATGATGTTTAACGAGGAACACTGTGGCTGGATGTCCACTTTCACCTTCTATCGACTGGGAATTAATAACTGTACGATGTTGTTATATCCAATATCAACATTGACACGGATCAAAATATATAGATATTTCATAAAAGTATTCCGCTCTAAAGTCCTGAAATGCTTTTATTTTTTAGATGTGATCTGGACGCAAAAAAAAATACAAAACAAACAAAAACACTAAAATCTATGTATCTTGTTCCTTAATCCTCGGACCGTTATCATCTTGCAACACCCTCTGACTAAAAATGAGATCGTCCAAGTCGAAATGCAAAAATATAAACCCTGATAATCTGGAATCCCTTTTCCGACGATTTTTTTTATTTCTATGAGTGTCGTCACATCAGCTAAATAATGGACCATTCCGTTTTTATCATAAAAAGAAAGGGAAGGAAAAGGACATGCGACACCGAAAAGATATAATAAAAGAAAAAAGAGAATAGGGGAAACATAGAGAGACAAGTGAGTGCGCGGGAGTAAAAAGGCTAATCTGTTTCAATCGAACAAAATAAAAAGATGAAAAGAAGGAAAGAAAATAAAAATCAAGAGAGAGTTAAATCAAGATTTGTATACGTTTTACATATAGAACTATTTAGCAATAGCTCTTAAGTAAACATATCAAACGTTCTAATAAATAAATTATCATAGTGTGGGATATTCACGGGTCCGACTACTATATAGATATTTCATAAAAATATTTCTCTGTAAACTCCAGACAGATTTACATTTGTTATTTGTTAGATGCTATCTAGAGGAAAAACACTGAAATAATAAATTATAGGACAAAGGTATGTGCCTTGCTATGAATATTAGTTATTAAAAAGATACTTTGATATTAAATTCACATCCTGTAATTATCCGTCTGGACACACAAATAAAACATAAAAATCATAAGTAAAATTATACTTTTAAAGTCTCATTTACTTTTCAGACGTGCAGTATTGGACCAAAAAGAATCAATGGCTTAGACACACATAGGAAGTGATTATTTTCCTTGATTATTGTTTTCAAAGTTCCCATTGTAGCAAAAGGGATCATTTTCTAAAAAGTAAATTTTAGGAAATTTCCTTTTTTTTTATATTTCTCAAAACATTTTAATAAAATTATGATTTTACTATTTTACTATAATCAAGAGAACTTTGACAAAAATAGAAAAGGACAATAGCTACTTCTAGTGTGTATCTAAGCCTCAGGAGTTTTGTTAGGACTGGGGTTAGGGTTAGGGTTAGGGTTAGGTTAGTTTGATTTCACTCAGTAATTTGTGCCGCTGGCGTGTGCTTTAAACGCACAATGGAAGTTTGTATCATGATTTTTTTTACTGGCGTATTTAATATTCAATGCAAAATAGTTCAGCAATGGGTTAGGTTTAGGCTTCAGGAGTTCCTGGCAGATGAGTGTCAAGCTAAAGGTTTATAGGTTCAAATGAGATCCGGTGGAGGAGTGAGTGATCGGCATTTATAAATGTGTGTTAGAATCTAACTATGAAGTTGGATTATCAAATGTTAACAAATGAAAAGCAATGTGAGGAATTAGATACTTTGGGCGTTCCATCATGCTGTACTAGCCGCCCACACCCATTAGTACTATATAGCTAGTTCGGTCCTGGCTAAATGCGTTCTATTTGGGACCTTGTCTCACCCATGGAGAATAGGTTGGTTGGTTGGTTGGTTGGTTGGTTTTTACGGAATCTCAACACTTGATCGATTATTTTATGCCGAAGATATTTTTTTTATTCATCGTCATGGGAATTACACATTTTTTCCAACTCAAATTTTTAACTCAATTTTTTTAAACACAATATTTTTAACTCAATTTTTTCTATTCAACCCATAGATGAGACCCTAACAGATACTATCTCTCCCGGTCAAAGTTGATCTAAGTATAATAGTGATGAAGGGGTACTCCACAGAATTGGAAATTCACTATCAGATTGATTTTAACGTCATACCCAGGACACGAAGACCATCAGCCTCCACATTCTAACAAATATACGATAAAAATGGTTGGGTCTTGCCATAAGGGCAAAAGGGTTGAGAGCAATGCTTTAGGTGCTAGAGCTTGATGTGACCAGCCGATTCATCGGAGGGACCTCTAGGTCTGCCCGTCTAGACAAAATAAGAGCCAAAATGGAATGTTGAATGTTATGGACTGCTCAGTCACCACGGTCCATCCTTAGAGCATCACCGATCGCAACTCCTGGCAACAGGTGGCCCGACTGGTATGTCTTACCCCTGTACAGAGGTGCAGCCGGTATGATTTACAGCCCCAGTTGACAGGGCTTACATTAGTCGGAGATTATGAATGAAAGCAACTAGCAACTATTACTATAGAACACAGTACAAGATGTTTGATGCTATTATAAAAGTTCAATTGCTGCCAAGTATCTTCCTCACTTTAGAGATACCATTAGATTCTTTCTCGTCCACTTGTCTTTCGGCGTTTCATCATGCATTAATGATAAGCGTGTTTGTCTCCCAGACCCATTACTACTGAATGGGTAGTTGCGCTAGACTTGTGACCTTGTGTCACATCCAAACTTGGGCAAATACCAACTTCTACACTAATCTTTTAAATCAAATGAACAACCTTTCAACGAAACTGTAAGAAATATTTGATCGTTAGGAGGAAAATTTAAGTGACTTTTACTTTAAATAAGTTCGCTCATCTCAGAAAACTATTAAATCTGTTAAACATTTCTCAGGCGTTTTATTCTTATTCCCTTATCTTCAGCAGTGACCCAAGCGGTTATCAAATTCTAATTTATTTACAAATTAAAGTCACGATCTGCCCACAAGCTTATTTATGCATAAATTACGAGAAGTTCCAAAATTGCCGTTAAGAGCCGACGGCTGCTTTTTTCCTTATTTTATTTTGTGTGTTAGGTTTTCGTCTAACAATTTATCGCTGGCGGAAGCATTGACAATGTCGGGATTTCCAGATACACACAAGTGGGTAGAGACGCACTTTGTAGATCAATTTGTCTCTAATATAAGTTATCATTTACAATTCTATACATACATATATAGTTAGCAAATTATTGGGCAACACCCGGAGAGTGATTCTTAGTTGGAGATTATGAACCATGGAAGTGACTTCAATCCTCATCGGGTACTTCCCAATTGTGAGTCTGTACGAGACTAAGCTTTAAAATGTATTGTCTTGTGCCAGATTAGATACAATAATTTTCTGTCTGATTTTGTTATTGTTTAATGGTACATCAAACCCTTGTGTCTTTTTCTTATATAATATGCTTTGTTGCTGTGGCAATGCCACCTACCGGTCATTAGAAGAGATTCTTTAGCAGACAAGGGAAGTAATTTTTCAACATCAATTTTTAGGCTAATAAAGCTGCCAGTATAATGCTGGGTTCATACCAATAATATTCCTTACACAACCCCAGGTTCCTATCGCTCTGGACTAGCTGAAATTTGACATTTTTTAAAGTATAATGTAGGAGATCAACATTTGTTTATTATTTAATGGCATATCAAGCCTTGTGGATTATTCAATGCTAAATCCTGTTTTGATCTATATATGTTTTATAAGCAAATAGTTTTTGGTAAATATTTTTGTTACTAAATAAGAGCGCAACTAAAAGTAGTTGATCAGTTTGGTCGCTTAATTACAAATCAATTCTTATGAATTCTCAAATACAATTATTGTTTTTAGAATATGATTTGGGCGTAAAATAAGGAATTAAATACGACAGTATGTAGAAAACAGAAAAGCGCGGATTATTAAAAAAAATGAATTTATTCTTGATGGTGAAGTCGATTTTATAACGTTTCAGTTGCTTAACAAACCTTTGTCAGAACTTCAGATGAAATAAATGTTGTGTGGTAAGGGTGGTTGACTTCTGAAAATGGGGGAATGGCTGGTTTTGTATGAAGAAAGGGCAGTAACTTATGTTGATATATCATTAGTTTAGATTCATGTGAATATTTTCAAGAAAAGTGTGGAGTGTTTCATGAGGGCACATAGATATGAGACGAGAAGAATCTAATTTGACAGAAATTGTTATCATTAATCTATAATAAGAGAAGTTTAAGTTGGGATTTATGTCAATAGGTTGTAGATGTTTCTAATCTGTTTCGTGTATTAAGGTCATTTATGATTAGTATGCGATAAAATAGGTAAATATTTTTATTTGATTTGTTTTTATATACTGTAAGAAAAATATTTTTCTGTGTGATTAGGGGACTTGAGTTCTGTAATACACGTTTTGATGGTCAGATACAAATGTACCATAAGTAATTTGTAGGAAATAGCCAATCATTACCTTTCGAGTGGTCAGAAGTGAAAAATACAATACAACACACTCTGTTGTGGGTAAGATCCTTCAATTTATTTGGATGCCTGGGGAGAGAAAAGGGGTCGAATAAATGGCAAGGTTTCCTTATTTTTAAAACAATATATATATATAATAAAGATAAATCTAATGAGTCAGATAAACCTTCTAAAGTTTCGCTTAGTGCTCTTCAGGGCTAAGATCTGACTTTCTTTTGGCAAATATTGTACAAATAGATTATTTTGGGTTGGTACGATTATCTTGGTCTTTTTTCCTCCCCGGGTGATGTTTGGTAGTATATTTTTACAATCAAACTATTTGCTGTTTTTTTTTCTCACCGCGAGGTTTTACCAACAAGTTTGGTATATATATAATATATATATATATATATATATATATTATATATATATATATATTGAAGTATTATAATGGAAAATATCCAAAACTTAGTTTTTAAGTAGGGTTTCTTCTCCAAGACCAGTGGCCGTACTAAGGTTAGAGACCACTTTAAACATAGCTGAAGGGAGAATAGTTGGATCCATACATTTTGCAAGGGTATTAGCACTATGTGAAATGCAAACAGCCTCATACAGAATATGAACTCGGATCGCCATGCAAATTTCCTATGATGATAGGCATTACACAACAAACGCCAAACAGAAATGGTGAACCGCTATCCTAGTTTTCTCTCGAAACCTGGCTTGTATGCCTAAACTCTAAATATTAGAAACGAAAGAATAAACTGTGGCGTTATATCTACTCAAATAAGTCAAAAGCACTGGTAGTTTATATACGAATAAACTTTTTAAAGAGTATCTCTCTCTCTCTCTCTCTCTCTCTCTCTCTCTCTCTCTATATATATATATATATATATTATATATATATATATATATTATATAAACAACGGCGTTGATGATCACATAGGCACGAAGCAAACAATGCCCAAGCGCTATTGACTCTGTGTCTACACTTTTCTGCCACACAGACACACAGACACACACACACAGACACACACACACACAACACATATATATATTATATATATATATTATATATATTTGATAATTGGATTAAATTACCATGACCAGACAACTGAGCAAACACCATGTGCGACATCCGGAGCACTAGACAGCTGTTGCGACCTCCTTGGGTCTCATCAACAGTGCATACCACGGTCTCCACCACTAGAGATCGATCTAGCGACCACAGAGCGAAGAGCGGAATTTCTACACTATATCTAGTCAATGGTAATTTATGCACAGACACCTAACCTGTATTTGTCTTGACACCTTTCGCAGGATTACAGAAGACAAGGTCACATCCAGGGCAATGACGATTTGGCATTCTCTGTTTGTGGCGTGGGCTGGTGGCCCAGGTGTAGAGATTCCGCTCTTCACTCTGTGGTCGCAAGTTCGATCTCTAGTAGCGGAGATCGTGGTATACCCTGCTGATGAGACCTAAGATGGTCGAAACAGCTCTCCAGTGTTCCGGATGTCGCAGATGGTGTTTGCCGAGTTGTCGGGTCATGGTAATTTAATTCAATTATCAATTATTAATGTAATTCCTCTATTTACGAAATTAATATGTATTTCCTTGCCCACGACGCTGAGTGTTGTGGATGGGGGCCCCGAATTGGGAAGTTGTTGCCCTGGATGTGAACTTGTCCTCTGTAATCCTTCGATAGGCATTAAGACAAATACAGGTTAGGTGGCTGCGCGTGAATTACCATTGACTAGATGATTTGGCATTCTCCGACTGTGGCGTGGGCTGGTGGCCCAGGTGTAGAGAATCCGCTTTCCACTCTCCACTCTGTAGTCGCTAGTTCGATCTCTAGTGGCCGAGATTGTGGTATGCACTACTGATGAGACCTAAGAAAGTTTAAACAGCTGTCCAGTACTCCCGATGTCACACATGGTGTTTGCCGTGTCGTCTGGTCATAGTAATTTAATTCAATTATTAATGTAACTCCTCTTTTTACGAAATATATATATATATATATATATATATATATATATATATATATATATATATATATATATATATATATATAGTTTGTGAACCCTCAGACATGGTCATTTAAAATAAGCTTATAAAATGTGTATCCAAACAACAATTTGTAAAATAGACTTTCCAAATAATGTGCATAAATAATTAAAAAAAGATTATATGCAACAATGTATATAAAAAACAATCGAATTTTATTCTAAGAAGGAACTAAAAGCTCAGTGTTTAAATGAAACTCCTTTTAAACTGATCATAAATTGAGAAATTTCAATTATCTCCTTCCTGCGACACGTGATCCATTTTATCGCTTTGTACCGAAAAGTGTTTCTTTTTAACATTTTCAAATCGTTTAGGAAAGATTATAATTGATATAACTACGGCTTATCGGTGCTACTGTATAGCTGCACCACTTGGACATTAAGGACACGCCTAGGGAATAAGATAGATGGGAGCTGCACAAGAATGCTTAGTTTGATCTTAAACAAATCGTAGAAGCAGCACTCCACAAGGAAGCAGCTGTAGGGCTATACAAACCATCCGAGTGAGTCGAACATGACCTGCTGGACACTGCTGGAGAAGCAAGTACGAACTCATAAGCGACGTCATCATGTGGAAACCAGCTCAAGGACATGCCAGTGTTGATCGCCCAGTAAATCCATACATTCATCAGCACACTGCGGATACTGGATGTTGCGCAGAGGACCCTTGGAGTAATTAATGATAGGGGCGTTTGGCGAGAGAATATCATGGATATCTTGGCTACTAGCGCGATAAGATGATGAAGAGGAAAGATTACTCTTATTTTATTTCCTCCAGGCCAGGATGCTCTTGCCAACTCTTTGTGTGAAAATAATTCTATATTTTTTCTTCTTTTAACTCTTTGTTATTGGTCGGCACAAGCAACAACTCTTTGTTTGCCTTTCACACACACATGAGATACAGGTGCCATATAGTGTCTGTTACTTGCAACTGTTCTCCGCCCAAGACAGACTTTTTGTCACCAACTCTCCTTGAGGTTTCCTCAGCATGTCAGTTCTTAATTGGTCCATCTACCGACGAGTCCGCACTCAGGTGCTCATTAAATAGATATTTTAATAATACCTTACGGCTATATTAGTTTTGTAGTTTGGGAAAAGATCGAACTAAATACAAGAGAAGTCTACTTTCCTGAAAATATTAACTAATTATAGTTTAGTCTGCTATGATATTACGACAATAGCAAATTCAATAGAAAATTCAATACGACTTGAACTTATTAGTCTAGCATGAGAAATAAGATTTTAAAATCAAATATATCTTTACATATTTCTGATCTTAGTATACTATGAGAGGATATCAAACACACTACACCGGCGTATGATTTGCGAGATTTTCTTCAGATTCCTTCCTTTTCATTATATTCTCTTATCCAGATCTGTGTTCCAATACTAAAATACCAAAAAAGGTTTGGTTTGGTTTGGTTTCTGTAGTGAGAGGGGAGACTTAACTCTTCGAGCAAAACGGGCGCGAACCCGTCCCGCTTGCAAGACGAGTGGAAACTAGAAATATGGCTGCTTTGGCTCTAAAATTTGAATACGACCGATCTTGAAACAAAGAGACATGGTGATAGTAAATCTGTATGTATGCAAATTCCTCTCAGATCGCCGTACATAAAACGAGACACAATTGAGAAGGGGACGATATACTGCGAAGCGGTGGATGACTTATATGCGAAGAACTGCTAGAAGATTGTTGTGGGATGATAAAGTTTATCGTCGGATCTTGTATTTAAAGAACGAGATTAGACGAATCAATTTCCCAACCCATATTATCTAATAGCATATCAATCTTTGTGGGTTATTTAATGCAAGAGACATACATGTTGAAGGTGAATAGTGGTATTATTTAACCCATAAATAGGAATTAAGTTTTGGAATTATCTCACTTGGAATAGTCCAGTGAGAATATGTTTCTGTCATAGGCAATACATGGCTTATATCTCTTTAGTATTTGTGTTTTAACAAATGAAAATTGAGTCCAATGTGGAGCGAAAGGTTTAATTTTTGTTATAGGTGATACACCCTATAAGACTAATGGAATGCACCGACAGGTTACTATAAGTAACAGGGATAATTGTGGCTTAGCAGTAAGCCAATGCGAGTATGCCAATAACGCTGTTCGTCGGACGTAATTTCCACATCTCTCTATTGTATTTGTCTACTTTCTGTTAATACATTTTTCTACATTTGTTCCCCGTCGTTTTGTTCTTATTTGACCCCTTAAAACATCACAACAGTTTTGACACTAACATTACTGATAGATCCGGGAAACTGACTGATGTGTTTAGCCTATGGTATCTTGAAATTGACAGGGATCAAATCTAGAGCCGATTTAGCTGCGGAGTCTGCTCTTTCATTCCCCCTCACTCCTATATGACTTGGGATCCAGCATATGATAATCTCCTTAAACTGACTGATGTGTTTAGCCTACTGATAAAACGCATTCGAAGTTTGCAACCCAAAAAGTGTTATATACTCATTCATCTGCTGGGTATATAATGGGAAAGAGAGTTCTATTTCACCGACTATCCATCTTCTTTTTGGGTTTCCTTACTCACTTTCTCTGGTTGATACGGTTTTTTTTTGTGCTGGCCCCGGTTATGATTGCCTGTGTTCATTCTCTTTGTTCTTAAATAATCACCGCAAGACTTAGTTTATTTTTCCCAGGGGTCTTTAATACCCGAAAGCACAAAAGGGTTCAACCGCGCGGGGAGAAAATGGTTCACTTTGGAACAGTCAACCATTGCGTCTGTTTCCAACGACGTACCGCCAAATTCTGAGTTCTCTAACTTAGTTCCCTTCACACGTCTTGTCGTTAGCCAATGGGAAATCAGTAACTCGGTCAGTGAAAGGTTAGCTGCTATTAATTACTTCTAGAACGGTCATGCTATGATCCCATGGTAATTTTCCATTTACGAATACCGTTATTTAAATTTTAGTACACTACAGTACATAATTCGTAGACAACCCACGAATTATGTAACAAAAGGACAACTGATCATGAACGTATTGATTATCAAACCTAAAACTGTTTTTTACTCTGAGACAATCAGCACTAAACGAAACAGTTTTTTATCAACTTTTTTCTCTTCTCTGTTTAATAAAAGTTTTTTTAAAATTAAAACTGTTGTCGTGTCCTCAAATTCCTTACTCCGATATATGTGGATGTCACTGCGATGAGTGCCTATATTAGCGAAAAGGAGGCGCATGGTGTAATGGTTACAGTCGTAGGAAATGGATTCGTCGACCTGAGTTCACATCCTAGACGAGGCTGATTGCATTTCACACAGTGCTAATACCGATAGGAAAGGTATATATCCAAATACTCTCCCACCAACTACTAGTAAATAATACGGCAGACAGGGACATTTAACCTTGGTTAGGCAACCAGTCTAGGAGAAAGAAACTCTGAATTCAAACCTGATAAAGTCCGCTTGTCGAATTGACCTTGTGTCACATCCTGCTTATGCAGAAGGGTTGGTATATCTATCTCTCTCTCTATATATATATATATATCTATATATCTATATATATATATATATATATATATAATATATATATATATATATATATATATATATATATAAGCGAAATAAATAAATATATAAGTAACTAGTTTTAAATATGATAAAAGACTCGACAAATAATAATCTAAATGTATCAATTAATTAAAAAAGAATAGACAATACAATTCAACGATGAGATAAAATAAACAAAAAACACAAAAAGAAATTTCAAAGAGAGAAACAAAAAAGGAAACAAAGAAAGAAACAATGGAAGAAAGAGAAAGAAAGAAAGAAAGAAAGGAAAGCAATTAAACATGGCCGTCGAAAAAAGATGACGAGACGAAAGGACTTCATTGAGACGTAGTGTCCGGTTTCATTGTAATTCTAATTGAATCTTTCAAATACGATGATCTTTGCTATGTCGACTGGCGCTCACATAACTCACTTTAGCTGCAGGGATCAAACAGGACTCGTGTTCATGATTATCAGGTATTTATACTGGCCAACGGCCCATATTTTTCGATTGCTGACAATCTTTTGAGGTGAATCAAAATTGCATGTATACTACCGCCGCGGAGCCGGTCTGTCTCGGTAAACACCCAAATTTATAGACTATTCATTGGACAAATAGAAGTCGCGAGACATTGTGTAAAAATGAAAGTCTCCAATTTCTTTTTTTCTCTTTCTTTCAATCGACATGAGGCGTGAATAATAAAACGAATTCTGGCATAAAACATCAAATCCTTACCTATCTGCAGCTAAAGATTAAATAAACTTTATTCAGACTGGCTTGAAGCCAAAACGCCACCTCATAGTCACTAAGGAAAATATCGTCTCTGACTTGCGACACAAACTTGACTTGTGTAGAATTAAAACGATATGTCGAGATATATTACTATAAAATAAGTTGGTTTTGCTTTCTGAAATAAATTATTTCCATTTTGCTAGACTAATTCACTAATCATTGTTTTAACTTAAGATTTTAACCGATATACAATTGAACAGTTCAGACACGTGGTTTAATGGTTACTGTCGTAGGATATGTATACGAGGAGACGAGTTAAAATCCTGGACGAAGCTATTTGCTTTTCACATTGCGTTAATTCCCTTGGCAAAGGTATGCATCCCACTATTCTACCTGTAACTATGGGTAAATAGTAGGGGATACTGAGGTTTTTAGTCTTGGTTTGGCAATAAGTCTAGAAGGAAAACTCTTAATTCAAACCTGTTAAACCCCGTTTAAGAAATTGACATGTGTCACATCCTACTTGTGAGGAGGGTTTGGTAAATACATAAACAGTAGCACATTGTTTAATTCGAATCATTTATTAAAGCTAGCTTAGTTTTGCAGAAGGCTGAGAGTATGCGACACCCATTGAGAATCAAACTCACTAACAATGATTTGCTTGTGTATCATGCGAACGAATACACCACATCACACTATGTGTACACCGTTTTAATTAAGCATTCGTGCCTAAAGCGAGTATTTGCCCAGCCTCCTACTGGGATATAATTTGTCCCGAGACCTTTTTTAATGAGTGAGCCCACACACACTTTTGTACGTGTAGGCATTTAACACCCCCTCAGAAAACAGTGTCTATACCTTGCAACACATATTTCATTTGTATTGAATTAAAACGATATGTCGAGATATAATACTATACGAAAATAGGTTTTAATTTCGGAAATATAGAATTTATTTTTTATTTTTTCCTGGCTATTTTTAATTCCTGTTCTTAACTCAATATTCCAACCGATACATTTTGTAGTCTTGCTCCATTGACGTTCTAAGCAACATTTTCGTTATTTAATAAGTTTTCGGATTATTTCGAAGTGCCAGAGTCTCTGTTATATAACCAACTTAGTATGGCACAAGACGAGTAATAATAGAGATACTTTCGCTACGTGAAGATCTGGAAAACTAGTATACTAATCATTAATTTGAGGACAGGTATCAATATAAGAATCATTATTGTTGTGGGGTTTCAAGGGGTAAATATAACACAAAACGACGGGTAACAAATGTAGGAAAATGTATTAACAAAAGAGTAGACAATTACAGTAAAGAAAAGTGGGAATTGCGCCCGACAAATAGAGTTACGAGCTGAGTCGCATTGGCTTCTTTGTCAAGCCACAATTGTCCCTGTTACTTATAGTAAACGTCGGCGCATTCCATTATAGTATATAGGGTATATCACCTATAACAATTATGTAACAAGAGTCGATTTGTTTTTGGTCTCGATATATATTCGTGTATGTAGTGTATATCGAAAGAGAAAGGAAAACAAATAAAAACTAATTAAAAAAAAGAGAATCAATTATTTTATGCAGACGAAGTCAAAATAAATAAAGGGTATGAAAAATTGATAGAGGAATGTAATAAATTAGTTATGTAAAAGAAAATGATTATTAAAACAAATAGCAGAAAAGGCGGCCGACGGTAGGGAATAGGGATAAGCAAACTGAAATGTCCACTAGAATGTGATTTTAATTAAATCCCGAGAGAAAAAGAGAGACAGAAAAGACAGAGAATGGTATATATATATATATATATATATATATATATAGTGATTTCCACTTCTTCACAGAATAAGGCATTTCTACAAGTAGTTCGGATGTGAGCACGCCGAGTGTCCCCTGATTCAATTTTTTTCTTTCCTGTCACACATGAACCCCTTTCTAGGTTTCCACTCGCATGCGACCGTATGTGATCGAGAAGCCCAACCCTCGATAGGCAGGCCCTGCCACATAGGTCAAACATGTGGACAGTCCCAGATGTAGGAGATGTTTCCATGCCGTCCGTCATGTGCCGCTTACGCCGAGACCGCTTTAGGGTGGGGTGCTCGAGCTGCCTTACCTCAATTCCATACAGCTACCATGAGGCCGCTTATACAAGAGAATGTGTATCCGGACCCCACCTCTGTCAATTGGTCCTCCTTGCTGAAGCGGACTTCCGCAAGGTTCAAGGTGTCTGCCCCATATCGAGAGTTCTTTGCCACAGCTCCAGTTAATTGTCCAGGGCCCCGGGAGATGTCCGAAAATTTCAGGTGGCTATTGTTAGCCTAGGTTTGTTGTAATGTTTTCATTCTGTTAATGTGAACAGTCACCAGCTGCAGGCTACCGGCCAGCTTGATATTTGCTCCTTCCCAGATATCTGGGTGGGCAGTCCTACCCAGGGCTACTCAGTCACTCACATCCTCGCCACGCATGTAGAAATATCTGCACATGTTGACATGTTGTGCGCTTGTGCGACACGCTCAACATGCTCTCCTTCCCCGAAGTAACAAGCCGAGGCAAGATCACTGAAAGTATTTGGGGAGCGCAGGTGGATGATCTGTCGAGATATACAGATCCACCTCACCGTAGAAAAAAATTCCTAAGTTTTGACTTAGTTTTAGTCCACAGGTAGAATTTTCTATTAGAAAATTGAAAGCTTATGAAATAGATGCAAATATTTCACGACAAACCAAGTACACTGGTATTTAAGAAAAAAGAAATATAAACACTTAGCTTTCTACAGAAGTATATATATATATATATATATATATATATATATATATATATATATATATATATACACTCTTTCCATACACACATACACACACTATAAATATATACAAGGGAGAGAGGGAGAGAATGAGAGTCTCTGTTTGAGAGGGATAGATAGACAGAGAATGAAAAAGAGGCTGTGCTTTGAGATAGATATAAGATAGAGAGAGAGAGAGAGAAGAGAGGGAGAAAGAGGAGGAGAGATGTAGATAAGGGGAAGAGAAAGGATAGGAATATGGATTGAAAGCGTATGTGAGTCAGGAGGAAAGAAGAAAATGGTTTCTTGAGAGAAAGAAAAAGATATAAAACATAAATGGGGAACAGAAAAAGTATGGAAAGAAAGAAAGACAGAAATAAAGAAGGAGTGGACAGATCATGTTAAAAGGAAACATTAGGGTGGAATCCAATAATGAGAAGCTTGCTATAAAGGATTTTATCTGTCAGTAATAACAATGGTCTCAGCAGCTATTTATTTGTCATTGCAAGGGAAATATGTAAATGTCTAATGAACATTGTCTCCATAGAAACATACCAGTGACATGTTGAGGTCAGACACGGCTGGCCATTCAACTCCTCACTATAAGAGTAGGATTGAAAAATAATCTTAGCAGTATATTTAAAATAGTTTAAAATATCGATGGCAAGCTAAATGAAATTGCTAAGCTGATAAAAGCATTGTTGTATTTATCAGAGAAGGCATAATTAATTTAAAATCAATTAAAAATTTATCAGTCTCACATACAAATTGCAAATGAGTAGAACATTAGTGAACAACTAGATTACCATGAAATAGTATTTTAAGAACGCTGCTTTAATAAAAATATTACTATAATGTCTCGTTTCGCTATTAATAATACGCGACAATTATAATCGCCTCCATACATTCTCACGCGCACACGGTACGCACATCACGCATTCATGCAAACGCGCATGACAACATACGCACAAACAAAAATTATAGTTATACTTTTCGTATATGAATGGCTGTCGTATAAATTGAATAAATAAAAGCAAAAACTTTTATTTGTTTTGATTTCTCATTGAACTATATATATATATATATATAAATAAACTAATATCAACAGTCGATATTTGTCTTGTCCTGAAAAAGATTTATTTAAATATATGTTTGACACTGTAGATTATCAATCGAAACACTAAATGTTAACAAGTATATTTTTTCAAATATTTAATAAATCATCCTCCTATTTCCTTTTTTCACTCTTATTCAAAATACTGTTGGAGTCATCTCCATTTTCTCGCACTCACACACAGACACACACACACACACACACACACACACACACACAGACACACACACACACACACACACACACACACACACAATATATATATATATATATATATATACATATATAGGTCGTTATGTATATATATATGTATATATTAATATATGTGTGTGTGGTGTGTGTGTGTGTGTATAGTTTATATATATATACATATATTATATGTATGGTCCTTATATATTTATTTATATATTATGTGTGTGTGTGTATGGTTTTATATATATTTATATATAATATATGTTTTTATATATTTATATGTATATATATATGTGTGTGTGTGTGTGTGTGTGTGTGTGTGTGTTGTGTGTGTGAGTGTGTGTGAACAGTTTGTCTATAAAATGTGTTTGATGCTACTACAATAGGTCTCAACTTTTATCAACATTTGTAGAAAGTTCTACGAATTATATGGTTAAGGCTTACACGCCTTTTCTTTTCCAGTGAATAGAATTTCTATACGTGAAAATAACATAAAACATTAAACATTGAACATAAAATCTCAAGTTGTTTCTACATGAGCTCTTAAATTCTGAGATCATTTGAACGAGAATTGATCAAGTTATTAGAAAACGAAATGATATCAATTTCACTGAACTTTACCTATTTTAATTTATCGCTGGAACTTTGTTCAGGACAGAACGTGACATTGTTGTGCATTTTCCATTCAGCTTTTTTTATATCCTATATTATATTAGTAGTAATTAACTAGCATGATCTGTGAATATAACACAGTATGACTATTCAATAATTACTACATTTGATCTTTACTTAAGAAATATTGTAAAATAGTTCAATATGTAAAAAGTATAATAGATTTCTCTCTCTCTCTCTCTCTCTCTCTCTCTCTCTCTCTCTCTCTCTCTCTCTCTCACTCACTCTCTCTCAGACTCTTTTGGTTTTTTCTTTCCTTCTTTTCATATTTTCATTATGTTTAATTGAAACAGATTAGTGTTATCGCTTCCTCGTGATTACCCCTCTTTATATCTTTCCCCTACTCTCTTTCTTTTTTTATTATATATCTTTTTAAAAATTCAAACAATATTTTGTCTGGGATTGAACACTAATCACCTGACACAATCATATAAACAATCAAGATAGAGTCGAAAGGCAAGTCTCTAGCAGATTTATTGTTGAAATGAAGATTTTATTTATTGTCAAAATTCGCAGAGATCACAAAATATGTCTAATTTCCCAGAAATATTTTGCTAAAAAAATACGGAAATTAAAATTCATGTCTTCTTTTTTTTTCTTTTAGATCTAGAATGACATCAAATCGTTTGATGTGTGAGGTTGTTATTTCAATTTTAAAATATTTTTAAGAAAGAAGGAAAAAAGCGCAAGATTTTCTACAATTTATTTTTAAGATTGCAATGTATGATTTGCACCTGTTGGGTTTTCCATAAGTATTCACATTGTACAACTCTATTCTTGCTAGAGTTGCTAAGAGATATTGTTGCTCGTGTTCAGCGCATGTAAATTACCATGTTAATTTATGATTCATTCTATAAGTCTTTGTAACCAACATTTTTATTTATATATATATATATATATATATATATATATATATATATATATATATATATATATATATATATATATATATAGAGAGAGAGAGAGAAAGAGAACATTTCTTTCGAATTCATATATAAACATATATATGAATATACACACACACACACACACACACACACACATATATATATATATATATATAATATAATATATATATTATATATATATATATATATATATATAGAGAGAGAGAGAGAGAGAGAGAGTTTCTTTGAATTCATGTATATATATATATATATGTGTGTGGTGTGTGTGTGTGTTGTGTGTGTGAATTTGAAAGAAATTGTTGTATACATCGATTTTTTATGCGGTTTAATCTATATTTTTTAAATATTTTTAGTTTTCTTTTTTCTCTTCTTTTTCAATTCGTTTTCCTTTAAATACTTTCATTCAATTCGTGTTTCTTCCAACATTTCACAATCATTCCCCACCTTTGTGAAAAATCTTTTTTTCCTTCCTTTTAATATTTAAAAAAATACTATTTTTGAATACAATTTCCTGATTTCCAGGTCTATTTTCCTGTTTTGAAATGATTATATTTTCAATACTATCGCTTTTTTTTCCATTTCAATATTTTGTTACTTTCACTCATCATTCTAACTTCGCAAATTTTCAGGCTTCCTAAAAGAAGATTTTTATCATCTAAAATCGTTATTTACTCTCTAACAGATTTTATTTCTCCTTTTTTTTTTCATTATTTTTTTCATTTGTTTTTTCCTTCATTTACTTGTTTTTATTTATTCAATACTTTTTTGTTATTATCATTTATTATTATTTATTTTTATTTCTCTCTACCTTTCTTTCTTTCTTTCTTCTTGTATTTTATTCAAGTGCTTCTGTTATTATCAATTTTATGTATGTTCTTTCTTTTTTTTCTTTTTTTTTCTTTCTTTCTTTTTTTTTTCTTTCTTTTTTTTTTCTATCTTTCTTTCTTTCTTTATTTAATTATTCATTCATTGAACATTATCTTCATTATCCAACTCTTTTTTCTTCCTTCTTTTTTTATTAAGCTTTTATTTATATATTTAATTTCCACGTTTTCCCCCTAATTTTTGCTTTTCTCCCTTCTTTCTTTCTCTCCTTTTTTCTTTCTTTCTTTCTTTTTATTTTATCCAAGTCTTTCTATTAGTATCACTTTTATGTACCTTCTTTCTTTTTTCTTTCTCTTTTCGGCCTTTCTCTTTTTCTTTCTTTGTTTATTTGTAATCTAAAAAAAAACATTATCTTCGTTATGACACTCGTTTGTAATTTCTTTCTTTCGTTGGCCTTTATTGTGTTTTATTCACGTGTTTTTTTATTTAATTCAAGTCTTTTTGTTATTATCACTTTCATGTATTATCTTTCTTTATTTATTAATTAATCAATTTATTTATTTATCGATCAATTTATTAATTGAACATTTTTATTATCCAACTTTTATTATTCATTTCTTTTTTTCAATTTCAGATTATTTCCCACTAATTTTTGTCATAAGAAATAAAGAAAGAAGCGGGTTCTTTCTTTATTTCTTTGTTTCTTTTTTCTTACTTTCTTTCTTTAACATTATCTTCATTATCCAACTGTTTCATTCATCCTTTTTTTCATTATTATTCTTTTATCTATTGATTGCATTTTCACATTCGTTTCCTCTTTCTTTCTTTCTTTCTTTCTTTCTTTCTTTCTTTCTTTCTTTCTTTTAGATTATTTTCATTATCCAACTTCTTTCTTCTTTCTCCATTATACTTTTATCTATCCATTTAATCTCTATATTCTTCCTTTGCATTCTTTTTTGCCTTAACTCTCTCTCTCTCTCTCTCTCTCTCTCTATCTATCTATCTATCTATCTATCTATCATATCCTTTCTTTCTTCCTTTCTTCCTTTCCTTCTTTTTATGATTATATTCCCTGCATCTTCTTTCCTTATTTTATTTCAATCTTTACTCTCTTTCATTTCTTTCATTATTTCTTCATCTCCCAACAATACTTCTTTCATTCCCTCTTCAAAACCTTCTTCATCTCCCTCCCGCCACTGAACTAGTTGTTGTTCTTATCTTTTCTTTTCTTTCTTGCAATTAAATCTCCCAACTGCATTCTCCATCTTCGATTCTTTTGACTCGCTTCTCAGTAAACGACGCTGAAAAGATAAACTTCTTTGAACAATCCCAAGAAAGAAGCGTCAAGCTATTTTGAATCAAACTATTTTTCACCGTCTACATTTTTCTTTTTCAGTTTTTGCCTTTACTCGAATTGTAAACACCGTGAATGTTAAAAATGTGCACACGAATTCTCGGCAAAACATCAAAATTCGCCGCCCTTTCCGATTCACACGATGGAGTGTGTGAAGATCAATTTGACGCTAAACCAAACACCATTCGTAAAATATAATTCATAATAATACTCTTGTTCCTTAATCTTCCAACCATTATTATCTTGCGATGCCCTCTATAAAATATTTCCGACGTGTGTCTTAGTCTCCTGTATGTCATGATGTAGAAGTTGACCTGTTAATTATTTCGATTTCAAGATTAAAATTTCTATAAAACAAAGAAGAGTTATTATGAATAAAATATTGTATCATATAATAACACCCCAGCCTCAAATATCTGGCAATACTGAAACTGACTCTCTTCGGTAAGAACGCGATCTTTCGTTAATCTGCTATATATTAATACTCGTATTCCTTATTTGGACTACCGTTATTATCTTGCAAACCCTTTGGTTAAAGATGAGACCGTCCAAACCATCCTAGATGATAGGAAAATTTGTAAATCCTGATTATCTAGTGTTGCTTATTCGCCGAATTCCTATTTCTTATGAATGTCGTCACCTCAACTAAATAATGGACCATTCTGTTTTCATTATAAGGAAAGAAAGGGAAAAAAGACATGCTACAAATAAAAATACAATAAGAAAAAAAGTAGGAGGAAGAGAGGAGTGAGTGTGCAGAAGCGAAAACACTAATCTGTTTGAATCGAACATAATGAAAAAATGAACAAAAGGAAAGAAAGAAAAAGGGTGAGAGAGTTAAATGAAGATTATTATACATTTTACATATGGAACTATTTAACATTAGCTCTTAGGTAAACATATCAAACGTTGTAATAATTAAATTACCATACTGTGGTATATCCACAAGTCCTGCTAGTACATAATTTTAATCAGTTTGCTAATATAAATATTTTTTCCAGTTTTTCCTTTTGCATATGTATACTTTTAAATTTAGATTTTGAAGTCAAAGAGTATATTAACACTTTCCTCCTCGGTTGATTTGTTAATTTGTATTATTTAAACTAGTAAAATAAAAAGACACCCTCCGGCGATGTAAAAATAATTTTTTGAAAGATATTGGGGATGGGAGCTGAAAATTCAATTTCATAGAGTATGTACCATAAGGATGTAAAATCGTCAAATTTATTAAAGGAGTTAAAAAAAAAAAAAAAAAAAAAAAGAAAGACAATTTGAAATGGAAACAGTTCTGATAACTTTAAATATTATATTAGAATAAAACAATCTATATATAAATATATAACGCCGGGCATCTATTTATTGAAACAATGAGGATTGTCTAACGTTGCATGCTCACATTTTGAGTATATTTATTCTATGTTATCACGTTGGATTATGTGTTGGGTAATGTGATGTAAGCAGTGACGCAGTTTTTGTTACTGACAAAAAGAGAGCCAATCTCCATTAGTAATAGATGTGTCGAACTCGTTTCAAGCGGACAACAGTCCGAAAAAAATTAAATAATACAAAATATTAGTAACTACATCAAATAAACTAATCTAAATAAAATAGTTAGCGTAATAATATTTTTCATGGTCATTCTTAAAAGTTAATAAAGATTCTAGGGAGGGAGAGAGCGAGCGAGAGAAAGAGAGTGAGGGAGAGAGAGAGAAAGAGGGGGGGTCGGCTGTTGTGCAATGCCATTTTCATGTGTGTAAGGGTCTGTTCAATGGCATTTTCTTCTTGTTTGAAATTTTAAGTGCTTCGCCCTTGTCTTACCGAAAGGAATTATGGACTTATCCGTTCGAACTACTAAATTTGTAGCGGACTAGTTTAGCTGAGAGAACAACGAGGATTAATAAGAAAAAGCAGCAGATAAATCCAACAGATTTGTCTCCCCTGTCAGCCGGGTGGCTTCAAGTAACCAATTTAGGAAGAAGTAAATATTTGCGTACTCGACAAACTGGATAATCCACATTCAACCATATTTCAGAAAAGAATTATATCCCAACTCAGCAACAGAAGCCTACACATCTCTTAAGAGAGAGAGAGAGAGAGAGAGAGAGAGAGAGAGAGAGAGAGAGAGAGAGAGAGAGGGGGGTATTACATATTGCGTAACAGTTATTGGCTAAAATTGTCAAATTGTGTTCAAACCTCGACTGGGTCTGAATTTTATTTATCTAGCACTAGAAGCGACTACCCAGTGACGCATGGGTAGAGGGGGGGGTGGCTGTTGTAATGATTTGTTTACTTTAGTGAATTACAAATGCTGGACATTCTTAAGTAGAATTTTATGCTTTTCTATGTATATTTTAATTTTCAAATATCTTTGAATATAAATCAAATTTTCATAATTTTTCCGCGAAAACAAGAACCAGAGATATTTATATAGCCTGAGCTGGTTGATATGGAGGATGAGTTGTTATCCAAGCAGAAGGTCCCTTCTCACTACAATGTTGTTGGGGTCCAAAGAAAGGCGAAAACAAACAAATAATGCAGTTTTGCAGTGGTAGTCTCACAGGAGTTGCTAGATAGTATTGAAGTTCAGCATCACACCACCCTAGGACTCCAGCTCCGGATTGGATTTCGGGGTTCACTCCCCTAGTCTTTACTTGGAATAAGGTATAGTGCAAGGCAGCGAAGGTTTTTCTTGTCTAGATGGATTGCCGTCCAAGTTTAAGGAGCCCTATCTATCCACATGTCTACAATATGAAACTGTATTCCAATAAACAAATGAGCGGGAGATAAATAGATGAGCAAACCACTCTCCATGGACTCGTAAATACGCACCATCGAAATGATCTATTTTTCACAGCAGCAATAGCGGCTTTTTTTTTTATCTGGAAAAACCTCGGCATAGGTTGGTTATTGTTGGTTGGTTGGTTGGTTGGTTGATTGGTTAGTTGGTTGGTTGGTTGGTTGATTGGTTGGTTGGTTGGTTGTTGGTTGGTTGGTTGTTGGTTGGTTGGTTTGATTTATGGCACATCAATCCCTATTGGGTTATTTTATGGCGGAGACATTTTGTTTTATTCATTCTAGTTGAGTACTCAGTTTTTTAAACACATTTTTTGAACTCCTAACAGGCACTAGGGTTTAACATCCAGGATACCAAGACCCTCAGCCATTGTCTTCTAGCACATATATGATAAAAAATGTTAGGGATTTCCATAAGGACAATTGGGTTGGGACAATCATATAGATGTTGGTGGTTCTCGTGACCAGCTTATTGACCACGCGTCTATCCTAATGAGCCAAATTCGAATGTTGAGTCTTGAACTGCTCAGCCACCAGGGCTACATCCTGAAGCATCACGTTTCGCCAGTTACGGCCAACAGGTGGCTCCATTGAGGGGTCTTACTCCTCTGTAGAGGAGTAGTCGATGATTTCTAAAACCCCACCGACAGGGATATTGAATTCAGACATTTCCTTCTAGACTGCTTGTCTTGCCAAGGGTAAATAACACAGTCTTCTTTTGTATTCACTATTAGGGAAGAGATGGACCCCAATATCATTACCATTACTCCCTGGTCCACTCTGACCGGAGTAGTAGTACCTGATATGGCCCCATCTATGGTTTAAATAGAAAAAAGTGTTAAAATGTGTTTTAAAACATTGTGTTTTAAAACAGATTGTGTATCCATCAAGAATTAATAAAACAAAACGTTTCCAGCATAAAATAACCCAATGAATTAACATGTCGTAAAACCCAACCAAAAGACAAACGCAATATCTTATGGTAGCATTCGTCTGTGTTGTGACTTTAAGTACACCAAACTGCTACAAGAAAATATTGCGTTCTGTTATTTTCTGTTTACACCTTTCACGATGTTTTAATTCTGATTGATGTGTACTTATTTGTACTTTACTTTTCGGTCATCGTTCGTACAAAGGTGTCAATAAGAATTATTCATTCTTTAGCCGTGAAATATAATCACAAGTGATTTTTATACGATCGACATTGGATCAACCGAGATTTGATTAATATGATAATCTTACAAAAAAAAAAAATAAAATAAAAAAAAAAAAAAAACAACAACAAACAAAACAAAAACAAAGTCAAGCAGAAACCAGACATTGAAAAAGAAGAAAATATTTTCTACTAAACATTACAAAATAATGATCAATATTTATCCAATTATTCAAGAAACTAAGTAGCTGATTATTGATTGATTGATTTTAACGGCATTTCAACCCTTCTAGAGTTATCTTATATCTAGGGTTTCGGGAACATCGTGCACTGTACATTCCTATTTACTTGTGGGGCCTGTTGATCAACCACAGCATGATAATTTAATTATTACAACTATTGATAGGTTTCATTAAGAGCTATTGCTATATGGTTCAATATGTAAAAATATAATAATCTTGATATAAGTCTTTCTTAAGCTTTTTTTTTTCGTTATTTCCTTCTTTTCAACTTATCATTATTTTCGATTGAAGCAGATTACAGTTTTGGTACCGGGTGCACACCCATCGCATTATATCTTTCTCCACGACCTATTTTTCATCACTTCTACTCAGTTTAAGGTGAGCCTTGCAATTTCAGCGTAAACAGCAGGTGTCAGCAAAATCCCCGCCCAGAGAGGTAAATCCACCAGGGGTGGAGAGCATATATATATAGTCATCCACATACAGTCGTGTTTCGACGTATCTCGTCTCTTCAGTGCGGCTAAACTTTGTAATGTACTTCAAGCCGGGTTCGAACTCGACCTATTTGCTTCAGTCCGAACCTTTAACACCGATTTATTGGAACACTCAAATATATATATATTATATATATATATATAAATATATTATATTATATATATATATATGCAAGGGTGTCTGTGTCTGTCTGTCTGTCTGTTTGTCTGTGTGTGTGTGTGTGTGTGTGTGTATCATGGGTATAATTGTGAATTAACAGACTTGTGTGCATTTAAAAAATGGTACGTAGTTTAGTGTTATTAGTTAATACCAATGAATTTGATTCACTGTAGATCAAGGCCTTTATATTGAATAGACATACTACCCGATTTTTAATGTGATGACATTTTGAGGATATACGCTCTCTCTCTCTTCTCTCTCTCTCTCTCTCTCTCTATATATATATATATATATATATTATATTATATATATATATAATATATATAATTTTTTTTTCTAGGATGTGCTATTGAACAATACGGAGTATTCTTTCTTCATTTTTTGGATTTTTATCTTTTCCAGTCTTCTTGTGATCTTTCTTGAGTCTGGGTCCAATTGGTATATAATATTTCCCAAACTTATATCCCGAGCGCTTTCGACTGTTTCACCAGTCGTCACCATGGGGTACATCATTTGGTTTTTAGTTCATTTTTTAGTTTTCTTTTATCTATTTTTTTTATCAAATTTGGAGAGTCTATTATTTTTTTTAAGAAGGGGGTGTAAGTTAAGAGTTAGTTATTAAAGATATTTAATACGTTGTATCTTACTTTAAATGCTATATATATATATATATAACATATATATATATATGTGTACATACACATCTATATACACATATATGTGATCATCCCTCTCTGTATATCTATGATCATATCTTTCGATTTATCTATCAATCTCTATATGGGCATCTATTTAGTAATCTATATACCTTATATCATGTCTATATATCCATTTATCTTTGATCATATATATCTATCTATCTCACCCTAATCATATCTATCTCAGTCTGATAACACTGGTTTACAAAAAAATATTTTTTGACTGAGGCAAGAATGTGTATAGGTGTTTTTTAATAATGTACTGAATGCAAATTTATAAACAGTTTTGCTCTATCACCTCTAGTTTTCTGTCTTTTAAATAGTCTCATTTTAGTATATACAGAGTATAGACGTGTTTATTTCAACAGTTGCAGCAGCTTATTACAGATAAAACAGGATAGATAAAGAACATTGATGGAATAAATATACTTGATGACACAATGTACACAATTCATAGTACCGCAGACAGTTAGAAGTGTGTTTCCTTAGATGATCTGCTGTTTTGCCTCCGGGATGTCACGGAAGAGCATCTAGCAGAAGTCTCCCATCATGCCGGGGTTCCACTTGCCTTGATAGTTGCTCTCCATCTTCGTAATGTCTTGGTGGAATATTTCTCCGTGGTCATCACTCACTGCTTCAAGGTTTGGAGGGAAGAAGTTGAGGTGGGAATGGAGAAAATGAATTTTGAGTAACATTCGGCATTCCATATCCTCATAAGTCTTCAGCAACTTCTCAATACAGGCTTGGTAATTTGGTACGCGTGTGTTACCAAGGAAGCTACTACAGGCTGACTTAAATGCTTCCCATGCTCTGTTTCCTGCATAATAACTAAAAAAGAAGACATAAATCACACAATATTAGAAATTAACACTGAATGCATATACGCTTTTATGTACAGTATGTGTACAAAATGTACAGTATGCATATCTAAAAAAAACTAGAGGTGATGAGTAAAAACTGATTCCAAATCTGAATTCAGCACCCCTAAATTAGGTTAAAACAGCTATTTTTTATGATGAGTAAATAATAATTTTATATTTTTTATGATGAAAAAATAATATATTATATGATGAGTAAAAATAATTTTATATTTTATGATGAGTAAAAATGGATTTCATTAATATGAGTAAAAACGGATTTCATGATGAGTAACAAAACGGATTTTATGATGAGTAATTAAAAAGTAAATAAAAAATAAAATAAAAAGTAAATAAAAAGTAATAAAAAAAGGAATTTCATGATGAGTAAAATTATTTTATATTTTTTATGATGAGTAAAAACGAATTTCAAATCTGAATTCAACACCCCCAAATTAGGTTAAAACAGCTATTTTTGTGCTTGTCTCAATTTCTTTGTAAACTAGTGTAATCTTTCTCTTTTATGTATCGTACTGAGTATGAAAGTGAATGCCTTCCGTTTTATTAACTGGCAACTTTAGCCTCTTTCCTTCTAATAATAAAGAATGTTTCTTATTTGGATCAAAATATATAATCTCATTATAGCCTCGTGTGATTTCCGAAAAAAAATGTCCCCGTTTATATATTTACAAATATTTGTATAACATTTGCATCCATTCGGTGATATGGGACGTCACAGCAATAGCGAATATGAAGTTCAATTTGCTCGATCTACTGACAAGTTTATGCACTTATCTCAAAGTTCTTAGATTGCACATAATATATGTGTCAATTTGTTCATCGAAGCGATTACACGAGGCTATCATGAAGATTTATATATTTTGATTTCCAAATAAGAAACATTCTTTATTATTAGAAGGAAAGAGGCTAAAGTTGCCAGTTAATATAAACGGAAGCATTCACTTTCATACTCAGTACGATACCATAAAAGAGAAAGATTACACTAGTTTACAAAGAAATTGAGACAAGCCAAAAATAGCTGTTTTAAGCCTAATTTGGGGGTGTTGAATTCAGATTTGAATTCGTTTTTACTCATCATTAAAAAATATAAAATAATTTTTTACTCATCATGAAATTCCTTTTTTTTTATTTACTTTTTTATTTACTTTTATTTTATTTTTTATTTACTTTTTTAATTACTCATCATAAAATCCGTTTTGTTTACTCATCATGAAATCCGTTTTTACTCATATATAATGAAATCCATTTTTACTCATCATAAAAAATATAAAATTATTTTTACTCATCATATAATAATTATTATTTTTCATCATAAAAAATATAAAATTATTATTTACTCATCATAAAAAATAGCTGTTTTAACCTAATTTAGGGGTGCTGAATTCAGATTTGGAATCAGTTTTTACTCATCACCTCTAGTTTTTTTTAGATATGCATACTGTACATTGTACACATACTGTACATAAAAGCGTAATATGCATTCAGTTGTTAATTTCTAATATTGTGTGATTTATGTCTTCTTTTTAGTTATTATGCAGGGAAACAGAGCATGGGAAGCATTTTTTAAGTCAGCCTGTAGTAGCTTCCTTGCGTAACACACGCGTACCCAAATTACCAAAGCTTATTGAGAAGTTGCTGAAAGACTTATGAGGATATGGAATGCGAATGTTACTCAAAATTCATTTTCCCATTCCCACCTCAACTTCTTCCCTCCAACCTTGAAGCAGTGAGTGATGACCACGGAGAAATATTCCACCAAGACATACGAAGATGGAGAGCACTAATCAAGGCAAGTGAACCCCGGCATGATGGGAGACTTCTGCTAGATGCTCTTCCGTGACCATCCGGAGGCAAAATTACAGCAGATCATCTAAGGAAACACACTTCTAACTGTCTGCCGGTACTATAATTGTGTACATTGTGTATCAAGTATATTTATTCCATCCAATGGTTCTTTATCTATCCTGTTTATTTGTTTAAAATTAAAAGCTTTTGCTGCAACTGTTGAAATAAACACGTCTATACTCGTATTACTAAAATTGAACTATTTAAAAGACAAAAAACTAGAGGTGATAGAGCAAAATGTTAAAAATTTGCATTCAAGTACATTATTAAAAAACACCTATACACATTCTTGCCTCAGTCAAAAAATATTTTTTTGTAAACCAGTGTTATCAGACTGAGATAGATATGATTAGGGTGAGATAGATAGATATATATGATCAAAGATAAATGGATATATAGACATGATTTAAGGTAATAGATTACTAAATTAGATGCCCATATAGAGATTGATAGATAAATCGAAAGATATGATCATGATATACAGAGAGGGATGATCACATATATGTGTATATAGATGTGTATGTACACATAATATATATAATTTTATATATTATAATAGATTTAAAGTAAGATACAACGTATTAAATATCTTTAATAACTAACTCTTAACTTACACCCCCTTCTTTAAAAAAATAATAGACTCTCCAAATTTGAAAAAAACATAGATAAAAGAACTAAAAAAATGAACTTAAAACCCAAATTTATGTACCCCCATGGTGACGACTGGTGAAACAGTCGAAAGCGCTCGGATATAAGTTTGGGAAATATTATATACCAATTGACCCAGACTCAAGGAAGAGATCCACAAGATGACTGGAAAAGAATAAAAATCCAAAAATGAAGAAAGAATACTCCGTATGCTTCAATAGCAACATCTAGAAAAAAAAAATTATATATATATATATATTATATTATATATATATATATATATATATATTATTATATAGGAGAGAGAGAGAGAGAGAGAGGAGGAGAGAGAGCGTATATCCTCAAAATGTCATCACATTAAAATCGGGGGTAGTATGTCTATTCAATATAAAGGCCTTGATCTACAGTGAATCAAATTCATTGGTATTACTAATAACACTAAACTACGTACCATTTTTTAACATTGCACACAAGTCTGTTAATTCACAATTTATACCCATGATACACACACACACACACACACACACAGACAAACAGACAGACAGACAGACACAGACACCCTTTGCATATATATATATATATTATTATATATATATATATATATAATATATATATATATATAATTGAGTGTTCCAATAAAATCGGTGTTTAAAGGTTCGGACTGAAGCCAAAATAGGTCGAGTTTCCGATACCCGGTTGAGTACATTACAAAGTTTTAGCCGCCGCACTAAGAAGACGAGATTACGTGAACACGACATGTATGTGGATGATTATATATATATCCTTCTCCACCCCTGCGTGGATTTTACCTGCTTGGGCGGGGATTTTGCTGACACTGCCTGTTTACGTGAAATTTGGCAAGGCTCACCTTAACTGCAGTAGAAGTTGATGAACAAATAGGTCGTGGAGAAGATATAATGCGATGGTGTGCACCCGGTACCAAAAACTGTAATTCTGCTTCAATCGAAAATAATGATAAGTTTGAAAATGAAAATAACGAAAAAAAAAAAAAAAAGCTTAAGAAAGACTTATATCAAGATTTATTTATTTTTAACATATGAACATATAGCAATAGCTCTTAATGAAACCTATCAATAGTTGTAATAATTAAATTATCATTGCTGTGGTGATCAACAGGCCCACAAGTAAATTAGGAATGTACAGTGCACGATGTTCCCGAAACCCTAGATATAAAGATAACTCTAGAAGGGTTGAAAATGCCGTTTAAAATCAATCAATCAATAATCAGCCTACTTAGTTTCTTGAATAATTGGATAATATGATCATTATTTGTAATGTTTAGTAGAAAATATTTTCTTCTTTTTCAATGTCTGGTTTCTGCTTGACTTTGTTTTTGTTGTTGTTGTTGTTTTTTTTTTTTTTTTTTTTATTTATTTTTTTTTTTGTTAAGATATCATCATAATCAAATCTCGGTTGATTCCAATGTCGATCGTATAAAAAATCACTTGTGATTATTATTTCACGGCTAAAGAATGAATAATTCTTATTGACCACCTTTGTTACGAACGATGACCGAAAAGTAAAGTACAAATAAGGTACACTCAATCAGAATTTTTTAAAAATCGTGAAAGTGTAAACAGAAAATAACAGAACGCAATATTTTCTTGTAGCAGTTTGGTGTGTACTTAAGTCACAACACAGACGAATGCTACCATAAGATATTGCGTTTTGTCTTTGTTGGGTTTTTACGACATGTTAATTCATTGGGTATTTTTATGCTGGAAACGTTTTGTTTTATAATTTTTGATGGATACACAATCTGTTTAAAACAACAATGTTTTAAAACACATTTTAACACTTTTTTTTCTATTTAAACCATAGATGGGGGCCATATCAGGTACTACTACTCCGGTCAGAGTGGACCAGGGAGTAATGGTAATGTATGGGGTCCTCTCTTCCCTAATAGTTGATACAAAAAGAAAGACTGTGTTATTACCCTGGGCAAGACAAGCAGTCTAGAAGGAAATGTCTGAATTCAATATTCCCTGTCGTGGGGTTTTTAAGAAATCATCGACTACTCCTCTACAGAGGAGTAAGACCCCTCAATGGAGCCACCTGTTGGCCGTAACTGGCGAAACGTGATGCTTCAGATGTAGCCCTGGTGGCCTGAGCAGTTCAAGACTCAACATTTTCGAATTTGGCTCATAGGATAGACGCCGTGGTCAATAAAGCTGTCACAGAGAACCACCAACATCTATATTGATTGTCCCAACCCCAATTGTCCTTATGGAAATCCCTAACATTTTTTATCATATATGTGCTAAGAAGACAATGCTGAGGGTCTTGGTATCCTGGATGTTAAACCCTAGTGCCTGTTAGGAGTTTCAAAAAATGTGTTAAAAAACTGAGTACTCAACTAGAATGAATAAACAAAATGTCTCCGCCATAAAAATAACCCAATAGGGACTTGATGTGCCATAAAATCCATACCAACCAACTAACAATCAACCAACCAATCAACCAACCAACCAATCAATCCCATAACCAACCCAACCAATCAACAACCAACAACCAACTAACCAAATCAACCACCAACCCAACCAACCACCAATCAACAACCAACCAACAAACTAACCAACCTATGCCCGAGGTTTTCCAGATAAAAGCCGCTATTTGCTGCCTGTGAAAAATAGATCAATTTCGATGGTGCGTATTTACGAGTCATTGGAGAGTGGTTTGCTCATCTATTTAATCTCCCGCTCCATATTGTTTATATGGAATACAGTTTCATATTGTAGAATGTGGATAGATAGCTCCTTAAACTTGGAACGCCAATCCGATTAGACAAGAAAAACCTTCGCCTGCCTTCACTATACCTTATCCAAGTAAAGACTAGGGGAGTGAACCCACGAAAATCCAATCCGGAGCTGGAAAGTTGCCCTAGGGTGGTGGATTGCTGAACTTCAATACTATCTAAGCAACTCCTGTGAGACTACACTGCAAAACTGCATATTTTGTTTGTTTCGCCTTTCCTTTGGACCCCCCAACAACATTGTAGTGAGGAAGACCTTTCCTTGCTTGGATAACAACTCATCCTCCATATCAACCAGCTCAGGCTATATAATATCTCTGCGTTCCTTGGTTTTCCCGGGGGAAAAAATTATGAAAATTGATTTATATTCAAAGATATTTGAAAATTAATATACATAGAAAATAGCCATAAAATTCTACTTAAGAATGTTCCAGCATTTGTAATTCACTAAAGTAAACAAATCATTAACAACAGCCACCCCCCCTTACTACCCCATGCGTCACTGGCAGTCGCTCTAGCCTAGATAAATAAATTCAGACCCAGTCGGAGGTTTTGAACACAATTTGAACAATTTTAGCAATAACTGTTAGCAATATGTAATACCCCCTCTCTCCTCTCTCTCCCTCTC
>CM042150.1:5102725-5117725 GCA_023376005.1 Doryteuthis pealeii
AGAGAGATTGCTTGTCTTGGCAAGGGTAAATAGCACAGTCTTCTTTTGTATTCCTATTATCAGGAAAGAGATGGCCGCAATTATCATGTAACCAATCACTCCCTGGTCCCCTCTGAGCCGGAGTGTAGTACCTGAAATGGCGCCCATCTAGGGTTTAAATAGAAAATAACGTTTGAAAATGTGTTTTAAAACACATTGTGTTTAAAACAGATTGAGTATCCAGCTAAGAATTAATAAAAGAAAACGTTTCCCGGCATAAGAATAACCCAATAGATTGGACATGCGTAAAACCCAAACCAAAAGACAAACGCAATATCTTTATGGTACGCATTCGTCTGTGTGTGTGACTTTAAGTACACCAAACTGCCTACAAGAAAATATTGCGTTCTGTATTTCTGTTTACACCTTCACGAATGTTTTAATTCTGATTGATGTGTACTTATTTAGTACTTACTTTTCGGTCATCGTTCGTAAAAGGTGTCAATAAGAATTATTCATGTCTTTAGCCGTGAAAATATAATCACAAGTGATTTTTTAATAGCGATGCGACATGGATAACGGAGAATTTGATTAATGATTGATATCTTACAAAAAAAAAAAAAAAAAAAAAAAATTTAAAACAAAAAACAAAGTCAGCGAAACCAGACATTGAAAGAAGAAAATATTTTGCTACTAAACATTACAAAATATGATGCAATATTTATCCAATTATTGCAATAAACAAAGTAAGCGCGATTATTGGATTTGCATTGATTTTAACCGCATGTCAACGGGGCTTCTAGAGTTATCTTATATCTAGGGTTTGGGAACTCCGTGCACTGTACATTCTATTACTGTGGGCCTGGTTGATCAACCACAGCATGAATAATGTCATTATTAACAACGTATTGATAGGTTCATTAAGAGCTATTGCTATAGGTCAATATGAAAAGATATAATAATCTTGATATAAGTTTCTTACGCTTTTTTTTTCGTTATTTTCCTTCTTTGCAACTTATCATTATTTCGATTGAAGGCAGATTACAGCTTTCTGGTAACGGCGGGTGCACACCCATTCGCGATTATCATCTTTCTCCCACGTGACCTATTTTTCATCAGTTCTATTGCAGTTTAAGGTGAGCCTTGCAATTTCAGCGTAACAGCAGGTGCAGCAAAAATCCCGCCCAGAGAGCGTAAATCCACCAGGGGTGGAGAGCATATATAGTCATTCCACAATACAGTCGTGTTTCGACGTATCTCGTCTCTTCAGTGCGGCTAGACTTTGTAAGGTAACTTCAAAGCCGGGTTCGAAACTCGACCTAATTTTGCTTCAGTCTGCCCTTAAACTACCGATTTATTGAACACTGCTATAGATATATATATATAGTAATTTAATATACCAAGCGTGTTGGTAGAGTCCTTGCGGAGAGAAAAACCCGGCAGAGAGTTTTTGATTGTAAAATATACTAAACATGCAACCAGGAAGAAAAATTTTTGAAAAAAGAAAAGACCAAGCATATCTCGTAGCGCAACAAAATAATCTATTGGTATAGTATTTGGCGCAAAAGAAAAAACAATTATATGTATATTATGTATATAAGATATATAATATTCATATAAACCGCTACGGAGAAGCAATTTGTAAATAAGTGCTCGATACCTAAGTAGAGCCACGTTATAATCTACTAAGTCTGTCAGGGCTAAAAATCTGAGTCAGTTTTAGCCCTGAAGAGCTGTTATTGCGAAACTAAAAGTAGGTTCGTCTGACTCGTAGATTATCTTTATATATATATAGTATTATATATAATATAGTATAGGTAGTGGCAGGGGTGGTCTGTCTGTCTGTGTGTGTGGGTGTGTGTGTGTGGTAATCATGTGTATGGAATTGTGAATTTACAGACTTGTGTGGCATTTAAAAAATCGAGCGTAGTTTAGGTGTTGTTAGTTAATAGGGCAATGAATTTGATTCACTGTAGATCACAGACCTTTCATATTGAAGCAGACATACTACCCGATTTTCACGATAATGACATTTTGGGATATACGCTTTATCCCCATCTCTCTCGTATCTGCTCTCATATATTATATATATATATATAGTATATAGTATATATATATATATATATAATATATATATTAATAAGTCATCCACAGCACGTGTTCGGCATATCATGCTCTTCAGTGTGGCTAGACACAACTATCCCTTGGGTAGGGTTCGAAACTCAGATCTGACCGCATGGTAGCGCCGATTCTTATCCCCTCGCCCACTGAACAGCTAATGCGGGGACTGGTGTTTTTTTATAACTATTAAATACACTAGATACTATATATATAATAATAAAGATTTTTTGAAGGCAATTGACAATGGCATATGTGTTGAAAATTATATTTTCTTTTTGTTGGTTAATTCCGTGATTATGCCGACTTAAGATCATGGAATTTAACCGAAAAAGAAAAAATGTCAAATATACGTCGTTCCTCAACTTCTTAGAACAACAGATGATTACACTATCGCCGTGGGATAAGTACTGTAAAAAAAAACACCTAGTACTTTTAATAACTCTGATGATGGGATTTTTTTCCGAAAATATTTAGAATTAAAATAAAAAGTTAAATAAATATAATTTTCAACACATTGTTGCCTTCAAAAATATTTATATTACACATACGCACAATGCTTCAAACTACTACAAAAACTATATATATATATATATAAATATATATATATATATATATATATATATTATATATATATTCTAGGATGTGCTATTGAACAATACGGAGTATTCTTTCTTCATTTTTTGTATTTTGTATTTTCCAGTCTTCTTGCGATCATTTGAGTGTGGATCCAATTGATTTATGATATTTCCCATACTTATATCATGAGCGCTTTCCACTGTTTCGCCAGTCGTCATCATGGGGGTACATCATTTTTTTAGTTCATTTTTTTAGTTCTTTTATCTATGTTTTTATCAAATTTGGAGAGTATTATTTTTGAAAGAAGGGGGTGTAAGTTAAAGTGTTAGTTATTAAAAGATACTTAATACGTTGTCTCCGATTTAAATGCTATATATATATAATATATTATATATATAATAATATATATATATGATAATATAACATATATATATATATGTGTGTACATATACATCTATATACACATATATATGATCATACCTCTCTGTATTTCTATGATCATATCTTTCGATTTATCTATCAATCTCTATATGGACATCTATTTAGTAATCTATATACCTTATATAGTAGGAAGCGCGTGGTGTAATGGTTAGAGTGATGGGAAATGGACTCATCGCCCCAAGTTCTGGACGTGGTAATTGCATTTCACTTAACGCTAATACCCTTGGGAAAGGTATGAATCCTACTCTCCCTTCAGCTATGGTTAAATAGCAGGACAGACTGGGTTCTTTAACCATGGCTAGATAACCAGTCTAGGAGAAGGAAAACTCTGAATTCAAACCTGTTAAACTCCGCTTAAGAAATTGACCTTGTGTCGTATCCTGCTCGTGCGGAGTAGTTGGTAAATTATATATATACCTTATATCATGCCTATATATCCATTTATCTTTGATCATATATATATATATATACTATATATGATCACCCTAATCATATCTACCTCAGTCTGATAACACTGGTTTACAAAAAAATATTTTTTGACTGAGGCAAGAATGTGAATAGGTGCTTTTTACTAATTTGGGTGTGCTGAATTCAAATTTATAAACAGTTTTGCTCTATCCCCTCTAGTTTTCTGTCATTTAAATAGTCTCATTTTAGTATATACAGAGTATAGACGTGCTTATTTCAACAGTTGAAGCAGCTTATTACAGATAAAATAGGATAGATAAAGAACATTGACGGAATGAATATACTTGGATGACACAATGTACACAATTCATAGTACCTCAGACAGTTAGAAGTGTGTTTTATTAGATGATCTGCTGTATTTTGCCTCCGGGATGTCACGCAAGAGCATCCAGCAAAAGTCTCCCATCATGCCGGGGTTCCACTTGCCTTGATAGTTGCTCTCCATCTTGGTGGAATCTTTCTCCGTGCTCATCACTCACTGGTCCAAGTTTTGGAGGGATGAAGTTGAGGTGGCAATGGAGAAAATGAATTTTGAGTGACATTCGGCATCCCATATCCTCATAAGTCTTTAGCAACTTCTCAATACAGGCTTGGTAATTTGGTACGCGTATGTAACCAAGGAAGCCACTACAGACTGACTTAAATGCTTCCCATGCTCTCAGTTTCCTGCATAATAACTAAAAAAGAAGACATAAGTCACACAATATTAGAAAATAACCCTGAATGCATATACGCCTTTATGTACAGTATGTATACAAAATGTACAGTATGCATATCTAAAAAACTAGAGGCGATGAGTAAAAACGGATTCCAAATCTGAATTCAGCAACCCTAAATTAGGTTAAAACAGCTATTTCTTATGATGAGTAAATAATAATTTTATATTTTTTTATGATGAAAAATAATAATTTTATATTTTTTTTTATGATGAGTAAAAATAATTTTATATTTTTTATGATGAGTAAAAATGGATTTCATTATATATGAGTAAAAACGGATTTCATGATGAGTCAAAAAAACGGATTTTATGATGAGTAATTAAAAAAGTAAATAAAAAATAAAATAAAAGTAAATAAAAAAGTAAATAAAAAAAAGGAATTTCATGATGAGTAAAAATTATTTTATATTTTTTATGATGAGTAAAAACGAATTTCAAATCTGAATTCAACACCCCCAAATTAGGTTAAAACGGCTATTTTGTGCTTGTCTCAATTTCTTTGTAAACTAGTGTAATTTTTTCTCTTTTATGTATCGTACTGAGTATGAAAGTGAATGCCTTCCGTTTATATTAACTGGCAACTTTAGCCTCTTTCCTTCTAATAATAAAGAATGTTTCTTATTTGGAATCAAAATATATAATCTTCATGATAGCCTCGTGTAATCCGCATTCGATGAACAATTGACACATATATTATGTGCAATCTAAGAAAACCTTTTGAGATAAACGTGCATAAACTTGTCACTAGATCGAGCAAAATTGAATTCATATTCGCTATTGCTGTGACGTCCTATCACCGAATGGATGCAATGTTATACAAATCTTTGTAAATATATAAACGGGGACATTTTTTCGAATCAATCTCAATATCTCGCTGCATTGCACACGTTCTGTTGTTTCCAACACAAAAATAATCATTATATATATATATATATATATATATATATATATATATATATATATATATTATATATATAGTAAGAGTAAGGAAATGAATCCGAAGGTATAAGTATAGATAAAAGGATATGAAAACACACAATGCTGTTAAAATGAAAATATTCTATATCATATTCATAGCTAATATTGAACAATATTTGGATTTATAAAAATCATCTTCAGAGATTGTTTTTACTCCAGACTCATCGAGAGAGGGGCTGAAAATAATTTGAATTCAAAACGAAAGCATTGATGTTCCAAAAGAAGAAATGATCGCATGACTTTTTCGTAAATATATATATATATATATAGTTTTTAAAAAGTTCTCTCTATCACGGTTTCGCTGTTCAAGGTCCAAAACGTGGGAGAAAAAATGCAGAATATATATATATATATATATATATATATATATATATGTGTGTGTGTGTGTGTGTGTGTGTGTGTGTGTGTGTGTGTGTGCGGAAGCACGTGGTGTAAGCGTTACAGTCGTGGAGAATGAACTCTCCTACCCGAGTTCAAATCCCGAACGAGGCTGTTTGCATTTCTCATAACACTAATACCCTAGGGAAAGATATGCATCAAACTACTTTCACTTCAGCTATGGGAAAATAGGACAGACTGGGCTCTTTAACATTGGATTGTAAACCAGTCTAAGAAAGGGAAACTCTGAATTCAAATCTGTTAAACTCCGCTTAACAAATTGATCTTATGCCACATGCACACACACACACCCACACACGTGCGCTCGATTATATATATATATATATATATATATATATATATATATATATATATAATTGTGCATAATATTGTTACTATATTTCTAAGCGATACTATTCAATATCATTGATAGAGCGTTTATATTTGAGTTAAGGTATCGTAGACGTGGATTCAACATCTAGTTACTGACAGTTTCTCGCCTAAAATCTCAAGATCACATAGTCGAGAAACTGTCAGTAACCAGGAGTGGACTCCCATTCCACGCTACCTTATTATATATATATATATATATATATTATATATATATATATATATATGAGTTAAGAGTAAGGAAATGAATCCTACTGTATATGTATAGATAAAAGGGCATGAAAATACACAATATTGTTAAAATTAATATATTTTTCAATATAAATCGAAATATTGGCAATATTGGCAAGAAAAATGATATAAAAATATATTCATTAAGAACATTGTGTGTTTTCATACCCTTTATATATATATATATATATATATAATATATATATATATATATATAATATATATATATTAATAATGGAGATTCGCCTCCGGTTTTTGTCTGTAACAAAAACTACGTCACTGCTTACGTAACTATACCGAAATCGTCATAACAGAATAAATACGCTCAAAATTTGAGCATGCAACATTAGACAGTCCTCATTGTTTTTTAAAACAAGTTTTTATTGATACAACCCCGGTATCATACATTCATATATAGTTTGTTTTATTTTAATATATATTCAAAGTTAATAGAACTTAGTTTTGATTTTAAATTGTTTAATTCTTTTTTTACTTCTTTAATAAATTTGATGATTTCATGATTTATGGTTCAAACGCTCCGACATTTAATTTTTAACTTCCACCTTCCCAAGCAATATCTTTCAAAAAGTTACTTTTACACCGCCCGGAGGGCGTTTTTTTATTTTGCTAGTATATATAATGTAAGAAAAGAGACTTTGATATAAAAAGTATTATTGTGATGATTTAGGCACTTAGTCTTCAGTATAAACTAAAAAGGAATGAAGGAATTTCATAACGAACACAAGAAAAAAGAATTCTAAAAGAAAACAATGAAATTAAAAGAAAGGAAATAGGAAATCGTCTGGAATGATAGAGAACGAATGAATACTCGTATACAAACTAAACTGGATGAATCAACCTTTGTCAATGAGGGACGCCAAAAATATTTACACTTCATTTTATCAAAGCTAATGTGAGAATAAGAATATTGTCGTACTTTATCTACAAACACTAATATCCGGGGAAGTATTTGCAGAAAATTACCATCGCTACGATAAGCACTTGAGAAGAAGTCGAAAAATGGCGGAAATGATAAAGCTCGCGCATGCGCCTATCGCTTTGGGTTTCGTCGTTTGGAAGGAATCAAGTTAACATTGTTAGTAGAAAAGAATAAATGCAGAGGCAAAGAAGAAATTGTAAGATGATGGAATTGGAGGAAAGGAAAGAGGAAGGATGGGATGATGAAATTGGATGGAAGAAAAGAAGGAAGGAAGAGTGGAAGGAAGATAAATTGCTGATGGGAAAATAAGCTCACATAATGAAACGATAATCAATCGAAAAGTGTTTTCTTTTTTTAAAAGAAATTTTTTTTTTTCCTTCTCTATCCCATTCTGATTCACGAACATGTTCAATGTATTCATTGACCCTCGCTAAAACACCATTACGACCGTATAAACACACACACACACACACATGCATGCATACATACATACATAAGTATCCATATATTGGGTGTAGAAAGACCTAGGTTTTCGGATCCAACGTCACCTGATGAATGCATGCGATTTTGCATGTATGAAACCTAAGGTTGTGACTGTTTTCTATTGCCATCAAATAAATAGATATGTAATACCTTTATATATATTATTTATATTATATTATATATTATAATATATATATATATATATATATATATATATATTATAGTAAAGACAAAAGCTAAAAAATCGGGTATCATGCGATTATGGTACCATTTTCACCCATAGGTATCTGAATATACCTTATGAGCTTCGTCGGATCGCATTCTTTATTGAAAATGGTATACAGATAAATCCAGCTTGCTTTTTCTACATTCTTTTTGATCCCTGTGATGGTATCGGGTTTAATTCGTCTTATCTTTTTAGCGGGTGGGAATGTTTTTGATCTTGTGGAAGCTTTTTCTCTAGGGGGCTTGAAGCATTCCATTATCCTGGGTGCTGACACCTTGGTATTTTTTTCAGACTTGTCCTTTTCAGTTCAAAATTTCTTCTTTTAATTATTTCTCTTCTCATGTTTCTTATCAAGTAACATCGCACCGTTGGAAGAAAGGACGAGCTTAGAATCTTCCTAATACCAAATTGACTGATATCCCACCTATATATATATATATATATATATATATATATAAGTCGAAAGAGTCTGTACGACATTCTACACACCGAGCGATCCTTTGCCGGGATTACACTTGTCAATTTCATTTTCTATAAGAAAAAGTATCGAATTTTATGCGATACATGCGTTGTAAGTGCCTTCAAGTAAAAAATTAATATATATATATATATATATATATATATATATATATATATATATATATATATATAATATAGAATATATATATGATAAACTACATTATTATAATATAGCACATTAATGCTTCACACTAATGGCCAAACCTGAATTTGTACTTTCAAAAAACGGATACAGATGCAAAAAAATATCTCAAATATATATACTTACTAGAAGCTTACGGAGACTCCTAAACAATACCATATATATATATATATATATATATAATATATATATGGAAATTATATACGGTTATAAATGATATACAACTGAAGAATAATGGTCTGATAGCCTGTCTCGTTAATCATTGTACATCACAAATCGGGTGTTGTTGTGTATTTATCACTGATGCCACAGATCAGTTCCATCTCAAGTAAAAGCTATAATTGCCAGTCGTTGTTTTCAAGATAGCAATCTGTACTTGGATGATTGCCGCAAAACAATATTTATTTCTTTGTTCCTCATCTGATCTTATTTCTTATTATGCCAAGTTCAGTAAATATATAGAAATGTATGGGATATGTTTTAATCATCTTTCGTAAGCCTCTAAGACATTATCCACACACGTATTCTATTAAATTCTATATGACATGAAATAAATCAGGACGGAATGAAAATTGTCCAAATGTTTTAAAGATAATTTTGAATACACACACACACACACACACACACACACACACACACAATATATATAATATATATATTATATATATATATATTATGGAGAATATGTGTTTAAATGAAGTCGAACCTAATTTATGAAAGTTAATTAATTAATTAATTAATTAATTAGGCGGATTACCTATTAAATTTCAGGCTAACAAATCGAGAAAAATCAATCTCTGTATGTACATTTGCCTATTAGCCTATCAGCAGAGCTATAGATACAAAGACCGCCCCGTTGCGAAAACCTGATTGTCAAAGCTGACTTTGGTCAAAGCTCTTACACACACCAACGGACTTAGCAGATTTTTCGTTTTGTTAAGGAGTAGTATTTATATTCCTTTTAAGTGACCTCTACACGAACTTACGAGAAGTATATATATATATATATTTGGATGATATGAGCTTAATTGAAGTCATACCTAATTTTTGAAAATTAATTAGTTAGTAATTAATGAATTTAGGCGGGCATATATGTTCAAATGTAAGGCTGAACAAATCGAGAAAATTTCAATCCCTGTATGGACATTTCGACCTATTAGGTCTCATCAGCAAGGTTATAGACATGAGAGACTGCTCCTTGCTCATCACCAAGGTTATAGACATGGGAGACTATAACCTTGCTGATGAGACCTAATAGGTCGAAATGTACATACAGGGATTGACATTTTCTCGATTTTTTTAGCACATTTGAACATATATGCCCGCCTAAATTCATTAATTATTAACTAATTGATTTTCAAAAATTAGGTATGACTTCAATTAAACACATATCCTCCAAAAATTGTCGGCTAAAAAGGCCATATAAAAAAATAAACACACACACACACACACACACATATATAATATATATATATATATATATATATATATATATATTCATAAAGAATATGACTTACGGGAAATAGAATATCGAGGTAATCGCAATATCGACGGTCGATACCGAATAAGTCAGGATTATAAAGAATATAGTGCCCAATACGTTAGTAGAGCGGATTTAATATAAAGCTATACATATAAATAAACTGAACTGGGAAGATTTATAGTAATATCTAATATAATTTTTCCACAGATATTTTGCACGATTATATGGCACAATTATTAAAGCAATTTTTATTATTATTAACTATTATTATTATAACTATTACCTTTGTAAACTATGGCAGCTTCCAGTAAATTATACTTAAATAAAATAAAATTAAAATCAGAATAATTATGTAAATGAAATAAAAAATAAGATTTTTAAAAATTGTACAAAATGTTGTATAGATAAAATTTAAAATAAAATTTGCAAAAAGAAATGTAAAACAAATCATTAAAATCATTCCTCTCTTATCATTATTAAAGAAGGGTTGACTTACCTAATCATCTAAAGCTCGTAATCCGCACGGAAAAAAGTGTTTCTGGCTACGTATCCCCTTTAAATATGGGGTACCGCTCATCTGATTGGCTGTTACTAACAACCAATCAGATGCGCGGTGCTTTGTATTTAAATTGGATAGAGTTCTACAACCGTCCCCCCCCCCAATTTTTTTTGTCAAACGTCTTTTAGCGGCTATTGTTGGTGGTTGTCTCAGAGTTTGATCACCTCTGATAAGGTCAGCAGGGTGAGGGAAGTCTGTTGTTGGAAGACCCGAAACTTTCTAATGAACCCTGCGGATTACATCACTGACGACAGCCACCAGCGCCCCAAATGTAGGAGCGTATATTTAAAAAACAAATAATTTGCATACAGTGAAAAATATTTTACAGTATTCCATCCTAAGATTAAGAATCATGTCTATATACTAATACACGTTTTCTTTTATTGTACAACCATTATTCTCTTGCAAGACCTTCTGGTTATAAATGAGATCATCCAAATAATTCAAGATGAAATACAAAAATGTAAATCCTCATAATTTGGTTTTGCTTATCTTATTCTCCATGAGTGACGTCACCTCAGCTAACTAATGGACCATACAGTTTTTATTATAAAAGGAGGCAAACATTACAAGCTACAGAGAAAACACATAATAAGAAAGAAAGAAAGAAAAAAAGTAAGAGGAAGTGAGTGCGTGGAAGCGATAAGGCTAATCTGTTTCCATCAAATATAATGAAAAGTTTAAAAGAAGAATAGAAAGATATTGAGACAAAGAAATTGTTATACTTCTTACATATCGAACTATTTAGCATAGCTCTTAAGTAAACATATTAACTTTGTAATAATCAAATTATCATATTGTGGTATATCCACAGGTCTTGCTAGTACTAATAATTTTCAAACTTCTATTTGACCCTAACAGGTACTACCTTTCAAGGTGAGAATGGAACGACTAATAATAGCAATGATTCCATACTAGCGAGGACTCAAAAAACCTCACCATCAAATGAGTTTTCGTTTCATACCCAGGAGACGACTTTCGTTGGTGTTGTAGTGTCTTATCCCTCTGCAGAGGGCGCAGTCGGCGTATTCTAAGCCCCGCTAACAGTTTTTCTACCGGAAACAGAAATGTCTGTGGTTGTAAACGACAGAACGTGAAATATGTCACTTACTTTTATCTCGAAATTAATATATTGGATGTCAGTGCTTCAAATCTTGTCATAAATCATACTAAACATAAGCACACTACTTTGATTTACTTATTTTTTTCTCGTTATATTTACTTCCCTGTCGGCTGAGGCGTTAGAATGCAACGAGTGAACCTCTGCAGAGGGGTAAGACTCCCCCAATGGGGCCACCTGTTGGCGTGGGGGGCGACCCGTGATGTTTAAGGATAGAGCCCAGGTGGGTGAGCAGTTCATGACTTGCAATACTCCACTTTGGCCTTATCTTGGGTTAGACGGGCGGTCGGAGAGACCCCTCCGATCAATCGGCTGGTCACGTCAAGCCCTAGCACTTATATGATTTTCTTAACCCTATTGCCCTTATGGCAAGCCCAAACCCCTTTTTATCATATGGGTGCTATAAGGCGGTGTCTGAGGGTCTACATGTCCTGGGAATGATGTTAAACTCTATCTGATGGTAAGGTTCCAGTTTTGGAGGTTTGGGGAATGTGGAGCACCCCTTCATCACCATTGCTCCCTGGTCCACTCTGACCCGGAGTGGTAGTACCTGTTAGGGTCCCATCTATGGGTTAAATAGAAAAATGTATTTATAAAAAAATTCTATTATCCATTAAGAATTGATTTCTTTCAAAACGTTATCGGATTAAATGACCCACTGAGGTTGATATGCCGTAAAACAAAACCAAACAAAACCAAACCAAACTCGTTATATTTACCACTTATCATTAATTCTTTTTTTTTTTGGCTTTTTTTTTTGCTTTTTGTCAGACCTCTTTTGTGCTTTTATTCTTACTGATATTTTCTGGTTTCTCTTCTTTAGTTTTTTATTTTCTCTTTTGCTAAACTTTGGACTATTCTTATTTTTTGCTTCTCTTTTCCTTATTCAACATTCTCGATGTTTATTCTCCAAAATCTCTTGATTAATTATCGTAAAATAAAAGGAACGAGAAAGAAGAAATAGAGGGCGAATCTTTGTAACGTTTCAGAGTCAATTGAAAGGAGTGGGGAATGTAATATACATCGTATATATTTATATTATATTCTTCTACTTATCTCTGGACTGGATCTGGAACAGCTTGGGTCCTACTCAGTTCTTCCTTGCACACGTTTACAGTTCTTAATAACGAACACAATATATTCGTATTCTTTTCCGAAATTTTTACCTTTACTTTAAAACGCGAGCTGGAAAAATGGCCCTTGTAGGACGAGACGACATCTTGTGATGCCACACAGCCAAAACTGTCCGCCCGTCTTCTCCAACACCCCAGACTCAAAAGCTGTTCTCTCTCTCTCTCTCTCTCTCTCTCTCTCTCTCTCTCTCTCTCTCTCTCTCTCTCTCTCTCTCTCTCTCACCCTTGTCCGTGTTTTGTGCTGATCAATCTGAAACCAATAGTCAAACTTTCACACGTCATCGCAAAATCTGAGAAACTTTTCACTATTACATAACGTACTAGTAGAATTTTCGGTCTTTCCACATCTCAATATTTTACATAATCGCTTCCACGTGCTCTCCCCCTTGCTCTGTCTTTCCCCTACTTTCTTTCAGTCATTCTTTCATATTATATTTTTCAATGTAAGATGTATTTTCCCTTCCTTTTCTTTCATTATAACAAAAACGGAATTACGACTCTCATGCAAAGTAAAAACACCAGCTAAAGAATATTTGAATTTTTGCATTTTATCTTGGACGATTTTGACGGTTCCATGTTTAACCAGTGGGTGTTGCAAGATGATAACGGTCGTACATTTAAGGAACACGAGTATTAATATATATAGAACATCGAACGATGGCAAAATTGAAGTTTAGTCCTCCATCTCAAATACCCGCCTTTATTTGTTGTTGAGAGTTATATAGTTTAACATGTATTTTCGTCCAGTCACATTGCTCTAAAAGCCGGTATAGCATTTTTACTGATATTGAATTTAATTAGGAACATTTTCTGTCGCATCGGATGCTTTGTAACGATTGAAAGAATCATTTGTGGATGTGTAGATTCCCAGCCCCCACGAATGAAACGAATCCGGATATGTGTGGCCTGTGCGAGGGAGGAGTGTGGCGAGTGACCACGGACATTGAACTCGTCACCACTTTGTTGCTGAAATGCTAGTGAAATTCTGCACGAGAAGTGCAGAGTGGCCCGGATGTGGAATCTCGTCGTGAGGATTGGCGCGTGCTGATGAATGTCGAACGTGCAATTCAGAGTGAGGAACCCGGATGAAACACGGCAATGTGATATTTAGGGACCTGCCCTCCCAGATCGGCGAGAAAGTCTCCAGCACCATTTTGTCTGTCGAAACGAGTGGAAGAGAGGATATAGTTGGATTGTGCTAGCGAGAAGACTAGAACTGCTGGGAGCGAAGCAATTACTACGACTGTCTGATAATCTAAAGGTCCCTGGTTCAATCCCAGGTTTCGGCACCACTGATAACCTGAAGGAAGCAGTTGGCTAGATCATTTTAACGGCAGATCAAGCAGTCTAGGATTATTTGACGCCTTTCTTTTGTTTCTTGATTTTTAGAAGCAAAAGATTTTTCTTTTACCAATTGTTCTTCTATTATAGACATTATAGACGCCTAAAATCATCTACTTACATCGAAATATAGTGTGACTTGTAAATCAGTCATACAACCTATTATTGCATCATCATTATGACACGCTAGTAGCATGAATATCCATGATAATCTCTCCCAACTGTCCCTATCATTCAGCACCCTCGGGAGCTTAACCTTAATTATACGTTAATATTACATTTTTTTGCGTAGTTGTTTCAGAGCCTTTTCCACATATATACTATTTAATACAAATAATTTCACGACAGCTCTAATTGACCCATAGGTGGAACACTAACATGTATTACCACTTTTTTCTTTCTCTTCACAAAATGACAGCATCATTTATGTTTAAACGCATTTGTAAACTCATTTTTAACTATTTAATCTATATATGGAACCCTTACAATTACTGGGAGTAATAGCGATGAAAGGGTACTCCACACTCCCCCAGAGCTTCAGACTGGAATTTCATACTTAACGTAGTTTAACGTCATACACAGGAGACTAAGACCCTCTAGCACAGATATAAGAGTGTTGAGGTTTTTTTTCTATATGCGTAATAGGGTTGAACAATGAGATGCTCGGGCTTGACATGACCAGCTGATTGATCTGAAATCTCTTTGCCCGTCTGTCTAGCCTAAGTAAGTGCCACAGTGGAGTTTTGCATGTCTTCGTGAACTCAGAATTCCGTC
>CM042150.1:5122725-5145225 GCA_023376005.1 Doryteuthis pealeii
TGGCAGTAAATTTAAAGTGTTTTCATAACCCTTAAAACATTCTTTAATGCACTTCAAACAATAAAGTTTATAGGATGATCTCCTACACAATCAAACTCAAATCTTACCTTCTATAATCTTTGTATATCTGGGAAACTAAATTCTCATTTGTTTACAATTAGAAGCCAGCTGAAGCAGAAATAGAATTTCCCAGAATCATTGCTCTCTGAGGAAAAAAAAAGATTAATTCACAAGCATTAAGTAATAAAGACCCCCAACAAAAAAAAAGCCAACAAAAAACAAGAAAAAACATACAGTGGTACCTTAATTTACGAGTGCCCCAACTTACAAGTCTTCTGAGTTAGTTGTCACTCAGTTGATTTTTTGCTTTCTGTTGAGGTACACATTTATGTTAAAAAGTTTACTACAAATACTTAGATATTTCCAAATTTATTACTCAATTTATTAATAGATACAAAGTAACGGGTTTCCTTTCTTCATGGGTTTTGTTTATTTGCATATTTTTCTTTGAAATTTTTAATTAAAAAGAAAACAGTTTATTAGGGAAAACCTAAAAATGTGTAATTATGTTATATTATGCATTTTCAATCTTCTATTCTAAATAACTATTTTCTATCTTTCTGCTTTTAATAAACAATTATTTTGTAACGCTTATACTTATTCTTCACTGACAAAGTAGTTCCTATGTGATTGGTATTATTTTATATCCGCTTATGTAGGGCATGATGGGAAGAGTAAACCATTGTATGGAGCATTATGGGAATGGCTGTCTTGTGGACATGGATTTAATAACAACGAAGGAGTGACTCCACACTTCTTAAATCTCCAGAATCGATGCCACACCATTGGATGAATTTTAGTTTCATACCAAGTTAACTTGAAGACAGCATTTATTCTTAATCTAAAAGACTCGTCTAATAAGATTCTCTCCGATTATGTTCCTTAATAAGTTAAGCTTAATAAGTGTTGAGACTGAGTTTATCAATGAATAACATTGAATCTGGAAAAGGTTAACAAATAGGTTTATTATCTTTTGTTACAAAGAGATATAAATCGAATCAAAACACAACAATGAATCACTGTTAACATAACTAGCTACTACTCAACTAATAGCCTCGTGTATTCCGTAACTTTGTGTTTCATTGGAGTAGTTCAACTATCGTGTAGGGTAATATCCTCCCTTACAACAGTTTGTTAATAGCAACAGTATTGATGCTAAAGTTAACACAACCCTACCAACCAATATACACAACAAATCACTCTACGACAAACTAACCAGTCTAGGAATAAAAGTAATTCAAACTACCCACCAAACAATTAGAGACATCACTAGCCACTCCACATGCACAAACGTTTTTAATATCTCCAACACCGGCATTTACACCATTCCATGCCATGACTGCAACAAAAGCTACATCGGACAAAACCCAACGCAGTCTTGACAAACGCATCTATGAGCATAAAACACAACAACAACCAACATGCCCTTTTCACACATACAGCAAGAGCCTACGCGTCTATGCGAATCGACACTCATTGTAAATTGCAAGGTGATTCAGCAAAGACAAGGATTTTTCAAACTTGACATAGCCATTGCAAAAATCATAGCCCACGAGAACAAAATCAAATTTAAAGATGGATAAAAAAATCTCAGAAATATACCACTCCAAAATAGTCAAAAAGATCTGCTGACAAACCATCATAGCACACTGACCTACATCATCACATCATCATACATCTAACCCACAACTATCAAATTTCATCAAAGGCAACATATAAAAAACCCAACCTTCCATCTTATTCTCCTTCTGTCCTTCTCTTATCCAATTAACTTTCAAACATAAAAAACAGAAATAAATGCATTTATCTCAACAAAATCTTTAAGGATTTCAATAAAATGTTTTCAAACAAAAATATCCCCAGCCCCTTAGTACACATTTCATTTGACCTCACACATTTGATTCACTCTCTAAACATCAAATTCTCTTCAAAGTCAACTGACTGACCCCATAAAAATAAAAATACCATTCCACCCATACTAAGCCCTCCTGACCTTCTTCTCATTCCTCTAAACTACACACCAAAAACACCTTCCCTTTTCTGTCCCTGCACCCACCCATTTACCTTTTCACTATGAAAGCAGAATGTACAAGCACTTAAGTCAATAAATTTTGAGGAAGCTTCAACCAATAATGAGGTTAAATATCAATTGAATTTAGTCATTTGTGTTGTTATATCCACATTTACCTCTACTCTCAACCACATTTTGTCGGATTTAATCAATCCTCCACTCTTTACATATATTTCTTTAAATTGTTTCTATATTTTTAATTAAAGCGAAAAAAAAAGACACTATAATTAACCACTATATTCTATTTACATTATCCTATTTTATCATTCGTATTTTGACTCGATACAAAAATATGTCCATACAATACATTGCGCATTGATTCAAATGTCGAAAATCGATGATAAAATCGAATATAAAACACCAATATTTACCGCATCCGTTTCGATTAATTAAATTGATTAATTTGTCGATATTTCCACATCGGATTAAAGGAATTAATCCATAAATATATTTTTTTTATTATGAATTCTATTCGGTGAACAATTACATTTCGTATCATTGTGCCTTGGAAAAGGGTAGTAGATTAATCCTAAATCAGTATCTGTGGAGACAGAGAACTTGGTGGATACGACTTTCTTCTCCTTCAACGTGGACATGGACTCGACGTAGGACATTCAATTTTTTCTTGTTTGGTATTTTGAGGTCCATACCGATATGTGATAGGGGATTTGGCCTCTCTTTTTCTGTTGATGAGTATGGCTTCATTTCTGGGTGCATTTATGTCCCCCTATAGATCCTTGTGCTGGCTCGACTGTAAGCTTGGTGCCATGATCTTAGGGGACCTACTTTGGGTTTAGCACAGGACGTTAACAAGCGGGAACATTTTCCGTTAGATAGTGGCAATTACACAGGGTTAATCGGTTACTCCTGTCCATATGCACACAATGTTGTTGGTTGCTGAGAATTTCAAAAAGTATTTTTGGAGAAAATACTTATCAGAGATTTGTGGTATTACACAAATGTGTTTATTGAGTCTGGGGCTCGTCTCAGAATTTGAGATAATCAGAAAGATGGGAGAACGTAACACCTAAAATCAAATGATAAAACAACATGATGGATAAAATGATGAATAATATCAAAGAATGAAGAGCGGAAAAACAGTTAACTAGAAGACAAAGTTTTCCAATTTTAAAATGTCTGGGTTATAAGTGGAACAAGTTTTTTTCTTCAAATTGCTAAATTGAAACATGAGAAAAAGTTGACCAATTATTAAAAATGATATGAACACTTTTAATAGTATGGGTTGTATTTCCTGCTACTAAAATGTTGGGGACTTGAACATCTTTTGTGTATAATGTATCGATCACTTTTATATATGCATTCTTTAGCCAAATCCACATCAGCATATAACAAATGTTTACCGAATTTATAGAATAAACATTTATCTTGTAGGGGACACGAATCCTTATCCCTGCAGTTGCACTGTTTGTTAGATCGCGTGGTGTTTGGGTGGTTATCTAATTTTTTGTTGTGGCTTTTTATGATTTGAGATATATTTCTTGTGCAACTGTAGCTGATTTTTAAGGTATTTTGTTATATATATATATATGATCACCTATCTCTCTCTCTCTCTCTCTCTATATATATATATATATATATATATATATATATATATATTATATATATATATATATATGAGATCATCTATATATATATATGATATATATATATTATATAGTTATATATATATATATATATATATATATATATATGTTGTGTGTGAGTGAGTGAGTGAGTGAGTGTGTGTGTGTGTGTGTGTGTGTGTGTGTGTGTGTGTGTGAAGAAAATTTGGAAGTGAATCCGACAGCACTCATTAGGTTGTGCGGACAGAACGGACTCCCATAACTTTCTTTTACCACGAGTCGGGGTAAAAAGATGGAGCCTTGCATTTCGCAAAGGTATTAGCGAGAATTGAAACCCAAATAGCCTCGTCCAGGATTTTAAATCTGGTCAATTGGTCAATGTTTTCAATTTAATACTCTGGAAGATATAGTTTACTTTCCATTCAATTCGTGGTTCTGTGAAAAGCTCTTTCTCATTGCGATAAACAACATAAAAACATACTGGGTGTTTCTAATAAAACTGGGACTACTATATCCTACATGACCATAAACACTTGAGCTGGATCATTTAAATAAAAATTTAAAAAAATATATATACTTGTAGAAATAAATGCTTTCAATTTAATATTCGTTGCACCTTCAAAGTCATTCCCACTTTGCATAACAGTCAAACCAGATTAAACTCGTTCTTATAATTCACTAACGCCTCATTAGTGTTTTATTCTTTTGTTGTTGTTCTTTATTTCTTCTCCTTTTAGTTCGCGTTTGACTCCCTGATTACTCGACTTGAAGTTAAAACGACCGTAATTATAATGTTTGAATTTTACAAAAGAAACAAGTGCTTGTAACAAGTCGATAATTACATAATGTGAGGAAAAATATGAAGAATTTAATTTTACTGAACCAATTAAGCGATAATTCGCAAGAGAAATAAATGATTGGTTGCCTCAACACTTGGCCTTGTTCGATATTTCGGACATATTGATCTCGTTAAAATATTGAACTTTATTAAGTACACTAGGAAAATCCATTTTCTCGAAAATAAACGTTATTAATAAGACTAGTAAATATATGTACTCTCCGGGTGCAAGTATCAATGTTAATGTAATAAAATATTATGTTATATTAGAAAGTCTAATGAAACTAAATAAGAATGCAGATAAAATGATTAAAAAAGACCGGGGTATAATCGAAAAATAGAACAGCTGAAACTTACTCTTCCATCATTTCCGTATTTCATTGCTAGATTTTACTAATTTAACTATTTAGTTAAATAGGAAGTAAAGAATAAAATTACAGCTATTTCTTCTTGTTAATGGATTTCTTTAAAGTTTATCCCCGAGACCTTTGCTTATATTCATCAAGATAAAACCAAACAATAAGAAATAAATGATACAAAGCACATATTTATCAAACATCATTTTTTATTATATTAATATATAAATTAGCCTTCTCGTTCACATTGTAAATTGCTATTTTGTTGTATATATAAATACAATTGCATGTTATTAGTATGTACGTATAATCAACAGTATGAATAATATAAAATAATTTTATTAATTATTGAGTTTTAAATGAATATAAAATCATGGAAAATGTGACATAAATAACGAAGGGGATTGTGTCTTGATTAGTAATATAGTTTCAGGTACAGACACAAAAAAACATACAATAACCATTAAAATAAGATTTCAATATCAAAATTATGAAATATATTTCTGAATATTTTCAGTACTCTCGGCATGGGCTGTAAAATACACGACTTCAGTAATATGATATCAAGTATGCCTATATAATACAAATCCTTTTTAATAGGTCTATGTGACCCCGACAGGTACTACCAGTCCGGGTCTGATCGAATCTGGGAGGAAAATCAATAAAGAAGTACTTCATATTTCCGAGAGCTCTAGAGCTGTGAGCCTCACCACATCAGTATGCAGTTTACTGTCATACCCAGAAAACTCTGTTGGTGTTGTTTCAGCCTATATAATGTTTACTGTCAGCGTATTCTAAGCTCAGCAACAAGGATGGGGGTAGTTTTAATATATAATTTTTCAAGCCGTATCTCTATTTTTGTATATTTTAATATAAAACAGAAGCGGCTGCTCACCCTTGCATCAGAAGAGGAGGCAAAAAACACTATTGTATTGATTTATTTACTTTGGAGATTTACAAATGCTGGACAATTTTACGTAGATTTTCAATGCTATTTCTATGCATATTTTGAATTTTTAAATATCTTTGAGTATCAATATAAACGTTTCATAATTTTTTCATAAAAACAAGAACCGAATATATTTAATGTGTAAATGTATTTACTTTGTCGTAATTGTTTTATTTTCGCAGTTTCATCCGAATATTCATACCTACCTACATACATGAACCGCTATCTATGTATGTGTGTATGTATAAATTCCGAATTTTGCTAGAGAATTAATAAACAAATACAAAACATGAACATGAGGGAAGTTAATTCTAAAGAAATTCTGTTGAAAATTATTGTTTCACGGGAAACCCATTGAGATCAATTCAGTAAAAGTCTGCTCTAACATTTATTGATAAGATTTATGCTTGGACATTAGTGTATTGTAATAATTTAAGTTTACGAGACGCTCTAGTCCCAGAATCAATTATAATAATCAAGATTTCAAAACAATATCAACGGATAAAATACATAATTCTTCTGAGATTTTTGATCATTGCCTCAGTGGAGGGATGTTAGAAATATAAGTCGGGCATCGTTTGTTTTGGGTTGCTCAGTCGGTAGAGCACTCGCCTAAGAATCCCAATATTCCAGATTCGATGCCGTTCCCCACCAGTCCAGCGCATGGGTAGCACAGATTGGGTATCTGATTTGTTCATTAAAGTGCGGAGATAACGGTAGGAGAGGCGCAAAACCTCTGATCTGGCGCTAGAAAAAAGGAGATAGACTCGCTTGCTTTAAGGCTGATACCGACAATAAGTCACTCTGCTAAATTTAATACTTACAGTAATAAGTAATTGAGCGTTACCTTCCCTACTTCATGATTACCCCCCCCCTTTGGGGAAGTCTTTAGTGAATACTAGAATATATAAACTCTTGATAAGTGTACAATGTTTCTAAATAGAATAAAGCTTTCCAAAGTCTATCGGTGTTATCGTTTGCCATTACACTTCTTCTTTTTTTATTGAATGTTTTTATTAAAATGAGAACAAAAGGGAAATATAAAAAGGGATTGTAGTGAACAACTCCAAGTTAAAGGTTAACAAAAGGTTTTATTTACAACATCATATATAAGTATTGTGTACAGTTCAAAACGTCATCATGGTTATAGTTCTCTCCCTAAATCTCGTTCTTACCGAGATTTTCCTTAATCTCGTTACTCCGAGATCCTCAGTACACAACAACTTCCCCTGTTGTTTTTGTGTTGATTTTTATTTTTAACTACATATGAAAATTGTAACAATAAAAGATTAAAGACAATGTTACTTATTTTATTCCTGTCCTTTCGTTGTTTAATTTCAGTGATTAAACTTTAGCGTGGGCAGGAATGAAGCACTTATTTGAATGGAATTTATTTTCCACATTCTAAGTGTCCCCGCATAGTATTAAACGGTCCTTTTCTTTTGTTCATAACTTTTCCTAGAAGGATGTAATTTTCCTAAGCTTTGTTGTTGTCTGTCCGTGAGGTGCTTTTGTATCATCTCAGTCGCCAGTTGCTGTGAACAAATCGATGTTGAAGTTTAACAAAAGGTTTTATTTACAGCATCTTACATAAGTAGTGTGTACAGTTCAAGACTCTATCCTGGTTATTGCTCTTTTCTTAAATCTCGTTCTTACCGAGATTTACCTTGATCTCGTCATCCCAAGATCTTCAGTATACTACAGTCCTGAGTTTTCTTCTTCACTTAAATTCTCTAACCACTCCGGAAGCTTTTACGCGTGGACACGGTTATAGCAATTTGGTTTTGTACAGTTTGTTTGATTTCTTTGTTTAATGCCATACCAACCATTGTGGGTTATATAATCTAAGCACCATATGTTTAAAAGAAGGACCATGATACTTTCTAACACATAGCTGGTCGATAAAGTAATTATTTCTGTTTGATAATAGCCATTTATTTATAGTTATAGTTATATGGTTAAAGACACTAATAAATCAAATCACTAATACTAGTTGCTTAGTAAACAGTTATAGCTTCAATGAAAAGTAATTTAGTTATATGCTTTAGTTTATATCCTATACGAGGTTAATTGCCTTCCGCATAGCGCTAATAACCTTGGGAAATGTATGAATTCAATGATACAACCTCCAGCTATGAGTATGTATTAGAGCTGATTGGGCTCTTTAATTGTGGCTATTAAGAATTCCCCGATTAAGAAATTGACCTTGTGTCACATCGTACTCGTGCGGGTGGGGGGCACATACCTATATGACATCAAATATTCTTATCGATAATTTTCAAACAGATCTGTTTGACCCATAGACAGGATCCTAACAGGTACTAGCACTCTCGATCAGGTGGATCTGTGAGTAATAGCAGATTTCCAGAACCTCAGCCTCACCATCAAACGCAGTTTAGTACAATGACCAGTACAACACTAAATTCTCTTCTGAATATCAATCACAAAAAATCGAACATTTACAGTAAAAATTCCCGATCAGAGTTTTAATAACTAGGAATATAGAATTCCTTATGTTGAATTTTCTTTTAATTTTGATTTATAAAGAACGTTATTTAATTAGTGAAAGCGAATATTGATTCAACAATAGAAGGTAAGAATAGTTTGTACTAGCCAGACCTGTGAATATACCATAGTATGATAATTTAATTATTACAACATTTGATATGTTTGCTTAAGAGATATTGCATAATAATTCAATATGTAAAAAGTATCATTTTTAACCAAATGTAGTTGCAAGATGATAACGGTCGTACAATTAAGGAAAGCGACTATTAATATATAGATAGCATTAATATTTTGAATTTATGTCTCTTATTGCTTGCCGTAGTCGAAAAAAGATTACAAATTTCCAACTCATCTCAGCATTCTACATTTTAAAATAATTTTCAATAAAAAATATTGTTGTTTAACATAGAGAAACTAAAGCTACAGGATTATTTCTATTTTGAAGTTATCTATGAATAATTTTGCCTGAAGGCCCCCTTCATTGTTTGAATAAGCAAACCGTGCAAGCTAAACTAATCTAATTATATGGAGTATTAAAGAGAAACCAAATTATAATCAGACAAATCACCATGGTGTAATATCTAACAAGTTTATTTGGCAGACAAATACTACTCTAGTTGATTTGATCGCACTCACTGGATATTTATAGTCCTCTGCCAGAATACATTATACAGCCCTGTCGTTAGGGCTTTAAAATACGCCGACTACGCCTCTGCAGATGGGTAAAATCCCAATTGTTGGTCGTGGGTGGCAACCTGTGATCCTTAAGCATCGAATCCCGGTAGCTGAGCAGTCTGACATGCAACACTTCACTTTGGCCCTTACTTAGACTAGATGGGCGGTCGGAGAGGCCCCCTCCGATGAAACGGCTGGTAACGTCAAATAAATCATTCTCCCTACCCTATTATCCTCATGGCGAGCCCCAAACATTTTTATTATATATGAGCTAGACGGTGATATCTGAGGTTCTTAATGTCTTGGTTATGCCTTTAAACTCTATCTGATCGTGAAGTTTTAATCCTGGAACACTGGGGGATGTGGAGTCCCCTTTCATCACTATTACCTTCAGGTCTACTCTGTACGGCCCGGAGTAGTAGTACATTTTAGGTTCCTATCTAAGGATTCAACAGAAAAAGTGAGTTTAAAATGTGTTTACATATGAGTTTAAATATTTGAGTTTGAAAAAAAATCAGTCTGAAAAAATGTTGAATACCCATTAAGAATAAAGAAAACAAAACATCTTTGGCATGAAATAACCCAACAAGGCATGAAACGCCGTAAAGTTCAATCAACCAACCAACCAACCAAGATAAAATTTGTAAATAAGTCATGATCATTTGATACCTTAAGAAATATCTTGCTTGTTCCTCTCTTGTTTGTCTAAAGAAACTCCCGCTGAGTAACTTCTGGTTCTCGGGCTAAGAGTCCTTAAAAGGGTTAATGTTTAGGGATTACGTCAGCAAAACTTGGCAAAATACAATTCTTCCCACAGGACAATCGTGCAGATTATAAAATTACATAGTGGTAGCTCACCGTCAGCCATTTTAAAAATAGTACCTGGGTCGTGACACAAATAATAATGATTTCAGTTGTATTCCACCAGACGTGAGGTTGCACATGCGCAGTGTAGTGCTGGGCATTTAAGATTCACAAGAAAGAAGAATTACCTTAACGTTTAGTTTGTTTTTGGCACAGAAGCATTGAGGATATGGACTATTTTGATCGAGATTTATGAACAAAAGGTTTGGTAAAAAAAAGAATTACGTCGGAAAAAATACGAGAATAACATGATAGAAAATGGAAAAAAAAATGGCGAGTGGAAATACATAAAAGAAACATATAAAGTTGTAGAGACAGAGCGATTGTGACAGGTACAAATGAAGAAATATGCGAAGGAGGGGGAGAAGATAGAAGAATGGGGAACAAAATGTCTTTCTGAACGAATAAGAACACGAAAAAAGAAACAGAGAAGAATTTAAAATAGCTAAGCAGAAGAAAAAGTGAATGAATAAAAACAAAGGGGTGGTTAAAATAGTTAAATAATTCCCACCAATAGAGAGGTCGGATGATGATATTCGAAGCTGGTATGCTTTCCCTATTTATAAGATTTGCATAATATAATATCCTATTTAGTTTCATAGCGTACAATACTCAGTTGGGTGTCCCTTCGTGGTTTAGTGATTAACAAGCTAAGCTTGCAGTTCCATTACGATTAAACAGTGTATTTGATTCTTGCGATCTTGTGTCACATCCTACCCGGGTGAATTCTTACCGTTCAAAATTCATTTTACTTAATATCACAAGGAACCCGAAGAAGAAGATTAAGAAAAAATATAAAAGAAGAAGTGAAATAAGGTTAAAGAAGTGCAGGAGAGATTGAGAAAATAAAAAAAAAATGCTGTGGGAGAAGAAGAAAGAAGAGCAGAAGCATGCTTGATTGATTAATTAGTTGATTCTAGCTGCATGTCAGCCAGTTCAGACGTTAGGGAATTAATTACGCGTTCATACTCACATTTTTATATAGTTCATTCTTAAGAGTTTTGTTAGTACACGATCTTATTGAATGTGAAAGATTTTTAACCAAATCTATTTGCCACATGGATAGGAAACTTATGGTACTCCACTCCAAATCAGAGTGGATTTGGGCGTAATGGCAATGAACGTGTACACCGCACTATCAATATCTCTAGAACTGCAGCTTCACCATCCGTTGCAGTTTAGTCTCATATATAGAACATCTATTTTGGGGATATTCCCAATCTTCTGAAGAGGACACAATCAGCCAATACTAAGTCCGACTGATTGACTGAGAATGAGTTCTTGAGACCAAAATAAAATAGAAGAAAAAGAAGAAATAAGAGGTGGAGGAGGAGGAGAGGAGAAGGGGAGGGTAGAATACATTTTTAGATTAGAGGCATTTTATTCGACTCCCCACGAGGCCAGAATGTGATACAAGGTCGGTTTAATGTTTGGTGCCCCACAGGAAGCATGCCTTCCGCGGAATCTTTTCAAAACATTGTATGAATTTAATCAGCATTCCCCTTCAGCGGCACCTCAGGCAACGGGAAAATTTCAAGCAAGAGAGGACAGGTGCTCCCGTCAGGACTGAAAGGTCGTGAAGTGGTGGATTTGGAATTAAAAAAACGGTAAAGGAATTATTTATTGTTGTGTGTGGTTGAATTTATAAAATACAACATTGAACATCATGAAAAAAAAGTTAATTACTTGTTGTACAGAAATCTAAATAATAGAGTCAACGTGCAGTTCTCAAACAGTATGACTGCTACTCGAGTAATAGTAACTCGACTACGAATATCACTACGTCAATCGACTTCGAATAACTTCGCGTATTCGTATCTTTATGTTATTAAAAAAGTTCCACCAGCACATGAACGTATCAATTTACTAACCGGCAGTGATTCAAACACACTGTGAAACTGTCTTGGGATCTATCGTTGTATGGCAAGGTACCTTCTAAACTATTATTAAGCCACAGTTCCTAAATTGCGGGCAATCTTCAAAAATAGAACTCGTCCACCAAAATAGCTCGTGAAACTTGATTATCAGTCGGTACGAATGTATATAAGACTGACAGCATTTTTAATCAGATAATATTATTTGGACTATTGTCTTCATTTTATTGCTATATACCTGAAGAAGGCTGAAGGGCACATCGGCCAAAACATTGTGTAGATAACAATAAAGATTAAGATAATAGTCAAATAATCAAAAAAAGCTAGAATAAAAGTGTGGTGGATCTGGTTCGTTTTGTTTTATGCATATCAACCTCAGTGGGTCATTTAATGCTGATAAAGTTTTTAAATAAAGTAATCATTAAATGGATACTCAATTTTGTTTATAACTCATGTTTTCTATTTAACCCATAGATGGGACCCTAACAGGTAACACCACTCCGGGTCAGAGTGGACCAGGGAGCAATAGTGATAAAGGGGCGCTCCACATTCCCCAAACCTCCAAAACTGGAACCATCAGATAGAGTTTAACGTCATTCCCAGGACATGTAGACCCTCAGTCACTGCTTTCTAGCATTCATATGATAAAAAGGTTGGGGCTTGCCATAAGGGCAATAGGGGGGGACAATGAATCAGATGAATGGCCGAAAGAATCGAACAATATTTCTGATTTCTTTCCTTTCCAATTTGATTTATCTAACTGATATGACCATTCTAATACGCAGTTGGCAAAATGCAACCAGAGATCAAATGAAATGGAGAAAACGGACTCACATGGTGACATCATTGGATTATTGGACAGCCAACTACTATTACATCTGTATATGACTTGTTTGGTTCAGGGCCACTTAACAATGAGTTAATATGAAAGAAGGAGCGCCATAATATCCATAGAACTCCAAAAATACAATACATTGTCGCTCTGAGCAAACATGAAGAGAAATTTGGAGGACTTGAACATCCCATAGACAGTTGAAAGACGCAACCAGTGATCGAATCAAATGAAGAAAACAGATTCGCATGGTGTCATCATTGGACAAGATGGACAGCTAACTACTACTACTACTACTACTAATAATAATAATAATAATAATACGTTTTTATTTATATTTTTATTTTACCTTTATATGTTTTTTTATCTTGGAGGCAAAACCATTCAAGTCATCATAAAAGGCTCCACGTGTGAAACGATTCAGCTAGATAAACAATATCATTTAAGAGGATAATCTCTACTCACAGGAGAAAATATGCCGTTAAAGGAATTTAAGTGTAGGGAATTAAGATTTGTAAAATAATGCGTTTAATTTACTCATGGGAAGATAATTTTGCTGCTGTCTTTTATTATATCACTATAGCACGAAATCTTAATATTAAAATCCCTTCGATAACTGAATCAGATTTCCAATTTAGACGAACAGAGAAACGAATAGAGGAGGAAGTTATATAACAAGTAATAGAAACTCACAGAAAGCGAACAGCCTGTAAAATGCTCCTCAAGTCATTCTCGAATTCACCGAACAGTTCAACTCCATGATTGTTTTTTGTTTGTTTGTTTGTTTTTGTTTTGTTATGTTGTTGATTTTGGGGTCATCAGGTGAGAATATGCACCGTTTCGAGGCCTTCCTCTCAACTGTTTAATTTGCAAGCCAGCCAAAAGTGGACCAGTGTCCAAATAAAACCGATGAGACGTCCCATAAAATATATATCCGGTATATCATACTATCAAATCAACTAATGAATAACCGCGAAAAGTGTTTTTTTTTAATCTGTGCGCGTTATAGGAAAAATAGAAAATCGCGTTATTGCGTAAATCTGATGACGCATTCGCAGGGAAGAAATAGAGTGATACTTTTATGTCCCTGTACCGTATACTTACACAAGAATGCATGCACAAAGACATATGCACACAAGCATATAAACGCACACGTACACACTTACTTACTCAGGTACACACACACACACACATCCACATACAGAGGTAAAATAGGATTGGGAATTTTTGATTGAGATTTGAAAAAACGTTGATCGACAAACTTTTTTTTAGACATATTTTAAGTCTGATCATCAAAGCCAGTGACAATGTCGCTTAATTTGCCAGATATTGATTAATTCATTGATTTTAACGGCATTTCAAGTCATCTTGGGTTATTTCATGCATATCTATCTATCTATCTGTCTCAGTCCGTTCTCTCGTTTCATCTTCTCTCGTTTTACAATTTCCACGTGGTGGAGGGGTTGGGTAAATAAGCACTCTTCTTAGTATACTTGTTGATTTCAGTAATCTATATGGTTTTAATTTTATCATTATTGTTGCTATTATTAACACTATTGTTGTTGTGTTTACACATCAAGTGACAGCAAGTCTCCTAATTACTTTGGTACGCTCCTCAGTATTATTCCTAATTTTAGTGATGTTTCGAATATTTCAAAGCTTTCTCAAATTTACAATTTTTGATAAATTCCAAGGACGCCGTTAATGATAATCATGAAAACAAACTGACATAATTGTTTTCACTAAGTTTTTCCTTTATTTGACAAAATACAAATAGTTTTCAAGTTATATAGTCTCACACAAATTCAATCTATAATCTGCAGAATCTGTGATATCTACTTTCTAACAGATATTTTTGTGTGTAATATAAGAAGATGGTAAAAAACAAAAACAAAAAAAAGTTTACGTTATAGATAATAGTAGAAAGTAACTTGGATTTTTGATGACGATTTTTGGTTTCTGTTTGGTCGATAGATGACAAGTGGCGAACAGACGCAAGATGTCTGTTCCCCAAGGCATTTTGACTTGGGGATATAGTAAATGAGCTGATGAGAAAAAACAAGAACGTTTTGCATTGTTATTAAAAACTATGAACGGCACAAAACAAGATATCCTCAGGAGACAATCCGAGTAATTTCTAGTCTCAAACAGCGAGAATGCTAACCTAATGCAGCCCAATAATCGATCCAGAAATACTAGCATCTCATATTCCAGCCAAAACAACAGCAGATTTAAATTTTAGAAGTATAATGATATTGTTATTATTACTTTTATAATTCCTTTCAAATGGACCCGCAACGCTACATTTGTTTACCATGGTTACGTTTATTTTCCCATTCTGGTTTGAGAAATCCATTTGAATCTCAAAACACATACATGACAGATTTTAACGCTTCATTATACTACTATATACATGCTCAAATATCTCTCTTTGCACTAAAGAAAACCAATAAAATTGCTTTACTAGACTCATAGAACTCATCATACTAGGCTGTACAATATGATTATGTACACATAATTGTATTAGATTAAAATTATAATCAACATCAGTTATAAGAGCCATCATTATCGGCTTTGATCAGACGAACTTTGCCTTTTGCAATCTTTAAAACAAAATTAATGGACATAACTAATCTATTATAATATAATAAGAATCACTTTGTTAGGATGAAGAAATCATTTTATTTCTTTGTATTGTAAAGTTTCCTGACTTCAAGACTTTTAATAACTGACGCCAATTCAATTTATATGTGTTCAATTAAGTGATTATCAAATAAAATTACGGCCAATATGGCCGATCTTTATTAGACTGGCTACAAGACAATCTGACATTTACATTTTAATATGAACAAAGTTTTATAAACAGGAACTTATATCAAAGAAGAAATACAATTTGGTTTAGATAACTTTACTCTTCTATTTAAATAAACTTGTGAGCAATAAGAATATGGACATATAATTGTCTGCAAACGTTCCTAACTCCCTTTATAAAAACATGAAGGCTGTATACACAGTTGAAAACCTGGTTTTGTGTATTATCTATTCAACTAACAGGACCTGTGGATAAACCACAGTATGATAATTTGATTATTACAACGTTTGATATGTTACTTAAGAGCTATTGCAAATAGTTCAATATGTAAAAAGTATAATAATCTTGATTTAACTTTCTCACACACTTTTTTCTTTTTTTTTCTTTTCATTATGTTCTTTGAAGCATATTGGCGTTATCGCTTCCGGGGGCTCACCTCTTCTCTCTATATTTCCCCTAATCTCTTTCTTTCTTTCTTTCTGATTATATTTTTCTGTGTAACATATGCTTTTCCTTCCTTTCTTACTAAAAGGGAATGGTCTATTATTTAGCCCATGAGAAATAAGAATTCAGCGGATAAGCAACACCAGATAATCAGAATTGTCATGTCTGAATTTAATCCTGGAACGATTTTGACAGTCTTATTTTTAACCAGAGTGTGATACAAGATGATATCGGTCGTACAATTAAGGAACACGAGTTTTAATATATAGATGTTTATTTATCCTATTTTGAGAAAAATATGTCGGAGTACAAGATACACGTGTGACATTGTATATTATTCCTTTTCAAGTTGGACAAGACAAGCACAGAAGTGAAAGTGATGGTTGGTGTTTCATTTGTGAAATTCTAAGAAGGTCGTTTTGACTTAATGGAAAAATCATGCTACTGTAGAATTGTTGGTTGTGCTGAGTTCCTTGATTATCCACAGATATTGGAGAATGTCTCATCCATTTGGTCTTATTTTTCAAAGTGTATTTTGCAAAAATGCCTCCAATAATCTATCGTGATAATCTATTCATAAACGTCTCTAGCGTCGTCTAGCATTGCTTATTTTGATAAATGTTAAATGTAGATTTGGACACTTAGGACTATTGTCGTCAAATTATGAGAATACGTAGGAAACTGAAAGAAAATAAAAGAGAATGGTCAAACATTTAATATTGGTTGGCTGGTAGGTTGGTTGATTTTAGAGCATATCAACCCTTGTTGGGTTATTTTATTTTATTTGAAAAAAAAGACTTACAACATCCTTTTAATGAGGCCCACCTCTCAATTTATGTTGGAATTTGCTGAAAAACATCGTTTTGGTCATCCAGCAGTTGTGATACGTGTATCTTATTGATATAATGGAATGACCCATCTCCCCCGTACCTGAAAAGTGGCGATGGTTCTAACCACTATTTAAGAACACACAGATTACTCTGTGTAGAATTCACCTGAAGTACTTAGACGATGGACTCTCCTTCTAATACTCACGTGACCTTACTATATAACACTTATATAGGAAAGATGAAAAGTGGGGTCAAATTGGCTTCTCATATATTTCCAAAGCAAACCATTTCGCGAGATCTGAATCACTTTTTGCCAGGCATGAAACATATTTCCCTTCAACTAAACATTTATACATTATTTTTACGTTATCTACACCCCTCTTCTTTTTTTTCACTAATTTTCTTTTTCGCTTCAATATTTCATTCTTTTGCTTCTTTTACTTCTTCGTAACATTTTTCCTTTTATTTATTTCTTCTTTTCTCTTCTCCTTCTCACTTTCTTCTTTCTAACTTTCTCACCTATTCTCTACTTTCATATTCTGCTCTAAATCTTCACCTTATTCTATACCTTTTCTTCTTCCTCAGATGTCTCATCTTACCTCTTTTTTTCTTCTTTACCTTTCTTCTTCCTTTGACACCTGCCCTCTTCTTTCTCCCCTCTTTATCTTTTCCTTTTTTTTATTATCTACATTTTCATCATATGCAACATCAAAACAAATATTTTTGGAGAAAAGATTTTGCTCTGTATTCGGTGTGAAAAAAAGGTATAGTGGTTTCGATCACAATTGAAACGGCAGAAATTAGGAATTTTAAGCGCTCCAGTTAAAGATAAACAGAACAAGTAAGCTGAAAATTCATACAACTATATATTACACAGATTGTTTTGTCCATTCAGATAAATATAATTCCAATAGGATAGAAAATAACACTTTACTTTAAATATTCCCCAAACTTGGTGCCATCGTATTACCATTTGTCTAAGCTTTTATCTATTTATTCATTTATTTATTATAAGACATTTCAACCGTCTTGGGTTATTTTATGCTTAGATATAAGTTTAATCACATTAATTCAATTTTGCACTTTGTTAGTTGTTTCATAAGAGTTGTTTTATGTGTTCTTTTTGGTTGAGCCCTTAGAAAAGTGCGCGCTTAGGTGTGACATAGTTTTAGATCAAATGCGGCAGAGAATACAGAGTGAGTGGACCTGTAGGTCGCTCGCTCTGAGCCTGTCTCGATCCGCGGCGGATGAATATGGGCTAGGTTTGGAAATAAAGCTTTATCATAAAACAACCAAGTCTTGTTAATTGAATATTAAAACAAGCAACGACCAGTCCAACCCGAAAACGAACCAACAAGAAGTAAAACCAACGCTTTACAGAAAGTCCACTAGATCGACGGAAGAATATGGCCGCCGAAGTAGAACTTGTAAGTAGAAGTTAACAAGTTAGAACTATCATCTATCATCTTCATTGTCTGTCTGGCAGTCTGTCTCTGCTTCTCTGTCTCTGTCTCTCTGTCTCTCTCTGTCTGTCTGTCTGTCTCTCTCTCTGTCTGTCTGTCTCTGTCTGTCTGTCTCTGTCTCTCTGTCTCTCTGTCTGTCTGTCTCTCTCTGTCTCTCTGTCTCTGTCTGTGTCTCTCTCTCTCTCTCTCTCTCTCTCTCTCTCTCTCTCTCTCTCTGTCTCTTCTCTGTCTGTCTGTCTCTCTCTGTCTCTCTCTGTCCCTGTCTCTCTGTTTCTGTATCTCTCTCTCTCTCTCTTTCTCTCTCTCTCTCTCTCTCTCTCTCTCTGTGTGTCTCTGTCTCTCTCTGTCTCGCTCTCTCTCTCTCTCTCTCTCTCTCTCTCTCTCTCTCTCTCTCTCTCTCTCTCTCTCTCGATTATATACATTTAAGTAAAGGTGTATAAAACAACTCCATCTTACATATTTTCCCTACTCTCTTTCTTTCTTTCTTTCTTTCTTATTATATTTTTCTGTGTAACATTCATTTTTCTTCTCTTTCTTTCTTTATAACAAAAACGAAATGGTCTATTATTTAGCTGAGATGACGACACTTATAAGAAAGAATTCAGAGGATAAGCGACAATAGATAATCAGGATTTATATTTGGAATTTCATTCAGACAATCTGGACGGTCGCAGAGTGTATTGCAAGATGATAATGGCCGGAGATTAAGGAACAAAAGTATTAATATATAAATATGTACTAGTTATTATTAATCAATGTTAGGTTAAATCACCTGGTAGCTTATGAACACACCTGATATTTATGTTAGACAAAAGTTCGAAGAATTTAAAGTTTGAAACGGCTTCCTCAGAGAAAGGAAAATTGGATTAAAAATGGAGGAATTTATTTCATATGGGAGTGAGTGAAAGATGTGTGTTATGTCTGAAAATATTCTATCAAAAAATAAAAATAAAATAAAAAAGAATAAATATATATATAAATAAAAGAAATATATTTTCTATTAATGTTTTCTTTTCTTTGAGGAACCCATTTCCCATGTGGAATTCCCAAAATTGTTGATAGCATCTCATAGATAGTATCTCATAGACAGATTAACAGAGATATTGGAACAGAGTGATGACTGACTAGATATGTACAGACTTAGGCAGATCGATTCCTAGGTAACTAAATATACAGGGTGTGTTCAAAACGTATTATGACTGAAGTTATATTTAACAAGACAGGGGCTTACGGTCAAATCACATTCAAAGCAACGGTTCCCACTAAATCACAGAAGTTAAGCAGCGATTCCCCTGTTCTATATTTAAAAGAGGGACCATTTATGACCAGGAGTTAGCAACCTGATATAAAAATGAATTGATTCGGCATTAAATGACCCCAAGAGGGTCGATGTGCCTGCCGTAAAACAAAACAAACCATCCAAGACAGGAATAAATTATGAATGTCAATTTCTTTACATTAGTTCCTTACCATACAACATCCTTGTTCCAGCTAGCTTTCAAATTGTTCGAGGCACTTTTCATCATCATCATCATCATCATCATCATCATCATCATCATCATCATCATGTTGTGCTGCTTGCATGGATATCCATGACAATATCTTGCCAAGCGTCTCTATCATTCATTGATCCGGGAGGTCCCCTGGGCAGTATTCCCTATCCACGCAATATCCGACAATGTAAGTCTTTTCTGGACGGCACACACTAGCATGTAGATGTGGTTGTTTCCACAGTAGAACGTTACTTATGAGTTCGTCCCCGCTTCACCGGCAGTACCCAGCATGTATTATTCGTCTCGCCCGGATGGTCTGTGTGACAGAGGGCAAGTGACCATAATAGCTGCTGTTTATAGGGTGTTGTTTGCACGATTTGTTTAATATCACGCGCAGCATCTTACTGCAGCTCCCATCTAGCTTATTATCTTGATACTTCGTTAGGGTGCAACTGGTGTAACCATACACAGTAGCCCAGCAAAATATGAAATAAGATGCATAGATTATACTAAAAATATCGAAATAAAGTATGAATTTGCCCAACTCCTCCGCCACGACCAGGTTGTGACAGTAATCTAATAAGTTTAGCTTAGTTGTGGCACAAGGCAATAGTTGTGCACCACACTAAAAAATGGGAAGTTCTCTGTATACTATTCCTGTACAGCTACCATGTATCTTATTATCTAGGTGGTCCGTTAGCGTCCACGCCATAGAGTAACACTGATACAACTTTAAGATGTCGATTTAACTTGTCAATGAGATTTCCATATGATTGATAATGTCTCTGTAACATACCATCCCGGGTTAAAGTTTCGCCGTTGTTGTTCCTTTAATCCCATTTACTTTCATATTACCGTTAACATTTATTTTTTGCAGAAAGAACAAGGAAAATATTTCTGGATGAGATACTTCTCGTGAATATGGAGTGGGTACTGCAATTGTACACACCTGTTTCGCTCAAAACATTTAATTCAATAAGAATCGAGACCGGCTCTTGCCAACATTTATACTAGACGTCACGACATCATCGCTTTATTGAATAAGTCACTAAACAATGCGTATATCTTCATTTGAATGATAGAATGGGAATGTAAAGCTTCCATTACAGTGCCTTTTGATCACACCTTGTGTTTGAATAAACATAGATAGATAGGTAGGTAGATAGATTGATAGTGTGAGTAAAATATGGAAATCAATGCGACAATATTTAGAGAACTGAAAAACAACGTATTCTGAAAAAGACGATTTTATTTTTTATGGTAAAGTTGCCGTTTAAACGTTTCGGCTCCACGTCTAGACTTTCAAAATGAACGCTTGCCTAAAATACAGTTATGAGCCTTTTCTCTAAATACGTTTCCTAACTCCCGCCAATTAAAAAATATACATCATTGTTCGTAAATATGTTTTCCATTCTTTTGTATAGTCCTGACGAACTTTTAACATAAACTAAAAGAGTCGACATCAAAAATGATTTCGTCTTTTTCGGAATACGTTGTTTTTTTATTATCTACATTAGATACATAGATAGGTATATGTAAAAACAAAATTTTTTTTGCGATGAAACAAAGAAAAAACAGTGCTCAATCACAGTTTGTAAGAGCTAATATTTATTTATTTTACAATGTTTTCACAGATCAATGTTCATTATTAACAGCGACCCAGGTTTCATGCTAAATAGCAATCATCAGGCTGTGGAGCAAGATCCTATGGTGTTTGTTGGAGTTCTTTACTCAATGTCACATTTTGGATTGTAAATAACGTCGGTTAGTTTTGCGGACGCTGTTATAGTCCAGAGTTACTAAAAATAATTTTTTCAAAATTTGTATTTTTTTATAGTAATGCCAACGAAGTTGCCTCCCTTTATTCGTTAAAAATAGAACGTTTTTTTAACTTTGAAAAAAATGCTTTATTTTTTATTATTTATTTTTTATTTTTAAAAACATATTTTTTATTTTTAGATACATAGATAGATAGATATGATCAACCAACAAAAATGAATTTTGAGCCTTATGATTTTTTTATTTATTTTTTTTTTGTTGTTTTTTGTTGTTTTTTTTTTTTGCTTTTTTTCGCGAAAAAATTATGAAAAGACCAAAATAAATGACAATTTGAATATGCAATATCTATTGGATAGATTCAAAGAGGCTTTCTTTGAACTAATTTCAAAATTCTGTTAGTCTTTCCATTGCTGCTTTCAGTTTGCATAACTCAGAACAATGCTTGTTCAGATCAATCGTTTTTTTCGTATTAGAGGACCATATCTAATCCCTTTACAACAGCATTTTAGCTGTTTATATAGTTAGTGTGTGGCTTATTTTGCTTAAGTTACGAGCATATATATATATATATATATATATATATATATATATATATATATATAATGAACCAAGATAGATTTAGTGTCAATTACAGAGGAACTAAAGAGAACAAAAATCAATCAGATCATCTTATAATATATATATTGGCATTACGTATAACTGGGTGTAAACATACACAACACACGCTCACACTTATAAACACACACACACATACACACCTGACAGTAACTAATATATATATATATATATATATATATATATATATAATCTTAAACTTAACTTTAACCCTGACACTAACCCTAACCTTTACCCTAATCCTAACCGTTATCCTAACTCTAATCTTAGCGTCTCAAATGTTTTAGGTATTTTGCGTGAAATGTAATGAAATGTTATACTTTTTATACGTAAGCTAATGATATTATAACTTGCGCGCTATTCTTCATTAGTACCTTAAAAACAATTACCGAAATGTTTATATTTCCCTTATTGTAAATACTCTACGTTTTTACTCGCAGGGGATTAACAAAAA